>CAKNXH010001087.1:235939-247140 GCA_932178445.1 Andricus quercusramuli
AAACATTGAAACTTCAGAATATTCTTTCTGGATCACGAAACCTACCTTGCCGACTTCGAGAACATGCTAAAGCTTTAGTGGTTTATGTCCGTGCTAAGTTTCTAGACAATTGCGCAATCTCATTTTGTGACGTCATTAGGACTCTTCGAGAACATTCTAGAAACTTAGCACGGATATGAAACATTGAAACTTCAGAATATTCTTTCTGGACCACGAAACCTACCTTACCGACTTCGAGAACCTTCTTAAGCTTCAGTGGTCCATATCCGTGCTAAGTTTTTAGACAATTACGCAATCTCATGTTGTGACGTCATCAGGACCCTTCGAGAACATTCTAGAAACTTAGCATAGATATGAACCATTAAAACTTTATAATATTCTTTCTGGGCCACGAAACCTACCTTAACAACTTCGAGAACTTGCTAAAGCTTTATTGGTTCATATCCGTGCTAGGTTTATAGACATTGCGCAATATCTTTTTGTGATGTCATCAGGACCCTTCAAGAACATTCTAGAAACTTAGCATAGATATATGAACCATACAAACTTTAGAATATTCTTTCTGGACCACGAAACCTACCTTACCGACTTTGAGAACATGCTAAAGCTTTGGTGGTCCATATCCGTGCTAAGTTTCTAGACAATTGCGCAATATCATTTTGTGACGTCATCAGGACCCTTCGAGAACATTCTAGAAACTTAGCATAGATATGAACCATGAAAACTTTAGAATATTCTTTCTGGACCACGAAACCTACCTTGCCGACTTCGAGAACATGCTAAAGCTTTAGTGGTTTATGTCCGTGCTAAGTTTCTAGACAATTGTGCAATATCATTTTGTGATATCATCAGGACTCTTTGAGAACATTCTAGAAACTTAGCACGGATATGAACCATTGAAACTTCAGAATATTCTCGAAGTCGGTAAAATAGATTTTGTTGTACAGAAACGTCCTTATCTATCAACTGGGTTGCTACAAGATCTTAATTTTAAAATCCCCTGACTTTTTCGTAACCAATTTTTCATTTTCTCTGACCGTTATACATTTTTCTTTCATTTATAAAAATAACCTTATACTTCGAAAATTAGTTATGTTAACAGAAAAAAATGGGTTTCTGATTTTATCCTGAAGACTTTCAGTGACAACACACATACAGATTGGAAGATCTTACATGAGACAAATAAAAAAAAAATAGTGAATGCACATATATTGCAACTCAGAGGTATTGCAATTTCAACAAAATAGATGAATTAAAAAAAATAGTTGATTTTTTAACCTGAAAGATGAATTTTCAACCAAGAAGATTTATTTTCTTATAATAAAAACGAATATTCAACATAATGCATTAGGTTTTCACTATGCAAAAGATGAATTTTAACTTTAAAAAATTAATTTTGTTCCTAAAAAAACGAATTATCACCACAATACGTAAATTTTCAACCAAATAGTTGAATTTTTAGTTAAAAAATTATTTTTCACTGAAATAAAATGAATTTTCAATAAAATAGCTCAATTCCTAACCAAACAGATGAATTTTCAACAATTAAGGTAAACTTTCTACCAAAAAAGACGAATTTTCAACTTAAAAATATAATTTTTCAACTAAAAGTGGAATACTTACGCTGCCAGTTAAAAAAATTAATTTCAAAAAAAGGAATTTAAACAAAATGCATTAATTTTCAACGAAAGAAATAAAGATTAATTTTCTACCGAAAACTATAAGTTTTTAACAAAATATATGAATTACGTGATGACTTTGTGAAGCTCTTCGCCTGGGGTGATTACTGGAGAGATTGATCAGCGACCTGGGTCGGAGCAGTGTTGCAGAACAAACGTGTTATTTAAATAAACAATACGGTAATTCTAGATTAATGATCTGACCTAATGGTGTAATAATAATATTAATAATAATATTAAATTCCTTCACATTCCAGAAACTCGTCGCATTGATTTGACGCTTCTCGTTCTTACTTACCCGCCTTTTTTTTCTTATTTTGAATTGGGGGGGCTAAAATATTTTCCGTTTTTACGAGAGTGAAGTCGCTTTGGAGACACACAGAGGTTAGCCGACGCTCAAAATTCCGGGCGGTGTCTTTTGTCCACCCGGATGACGAGAGACATCCAACTTTTCTCCATCTCTCTCAGCCCCTCAGCCCCCAAACCTTATCTTTCCTTCTCTCTCCCATCTTTTATCACATTATCTCCCTCTCTTTTCCCCTTTTTGCCGCGGTTAGTGAGCGGTCTATCCTTTCTTCTCTGCGATGGCCCCCGCGGCCCCTCAGCCCCATCACGAACTATATTTTTCGCGCTCACTCACTCGCGCCTCCTTTATCAGTTCTTGTCTTTGTGTCTCTTTTCATTCTTCCCTCCTCGGATGGGGGGCTGAGGGGCCGGGGGGCCAGCCCTTTTCTCATTCTCTCTTCGATTCGCGAGACGGATCATGGGCATCAATCTCTCGTCAAACCTGGACCTAGTTCAGCACGTAAAAATGCCAATGCGGGACTGACCCCCCACAACCCCCTCCAAGGCCCCTTCATTCTACCTGCTACGATAGCGAGACTCTTATAGCCATCTTCAATCCATCCGCAATGCGGTTATCCCTTTGTAATTTTTTTCCTATTTTTTTAAATTTTCACAAAAACTAATAAACTAGTTTTTGTTTCAAAAGGATCAGGCAGAATATAAATTTTAGTGGGGAGATGTTAAATATTTTTCACATTATTTTATAATCAGGGTGGCGGCAAAACTTTATTTTACAAATTCCTTGATTTTTCCCTGACTAATTTTTCATTTTTCGTGGCCATTAATATTTAAAGACCAAATTTCTACGCTTGTAACATTTTCCATAAAGAATCTCTCACAAATGAAATAAAACAATTTTAAATTGACACATTTTAAATTTATTATTCTCAGGCTTAACCACAGCCTAATTTACTTGCGAAAAGTAACCTTTCTAAACAGGAAAAGTGACCAAAAGTGACTAATTTCTAACCCAAAAAGTGATCAATGTGCATTAATAATAATGTGAATAACGCCCTTTTGAATTAAGAAGAATTCGAAATAATTAAAATGTATTTAAAATTCCTTGCAAATTTTTAAAATACCCTGAAATATTTCAAATCCTTTGAAATCTCACTTAATTACCAAAGTCAATTGAATATTCCTTGGAATCTTTTGAAATACCCTTAAATATTTCAAATGTTTTGAATTTGTTGTCAATATCTTGAAACTTTTGAAGGCTCTTAAGAATTCCTTGAAATTTGAAAAATACCCCAAAATATTTTAAACCCTTTGGAATATCTTCAAATTATTGAGATCTATTCAAAATTCCTTTCAAATTTTTAAAATACCCTAAAATATTTGAAATCATTTGCAATCTTTTGCAACCCCTTAACACTTTTTAAAGATCTTTGGAATTGCTTGGGAATTTTAAAAATACCCTAAAATCTTCAGAATCCTCTAAAATACCTTCAAATTATAAAAATATATTAAAAATTGCTTATAAAATTTCACAATAACCTAAAGTCCTAAAATATTTAAAATTCTTTAAGAATTTTTAAAGCTCTTGAAAATTCATTGGAATTTTTCAAAATACCCTCAAAAATTTCAAATCATTTGAAATCCCACTTAATTACTAAAGTCAATTGAATATTCCTTGGAATCTTTTGAAATACTCTTAAATATTTCAAATCTTTTGAATTTTTTGTAAATACCTTCGAAACTTTTGAAGGCTTTTAAAAATTCCTTGGAATCTGAAAAATACCCCAAAATATTTTGAACCCTTTGGAATATCTTCAAATTATTTGCAATCTTTTGAAATCCCTTGAAACTTGTTAAAGGTCTTTGAAATTGCTTGGGAGTTTTAAAAATACCCTAAAATCTTCAGAATCCTTTGAAATACCTTTAAATTATTAAAATATATTAAAAATTCTTTATGAAATTTTACAATACCCTAAAATATTTCAAATCCTTTAAAACATTTTAAAGCTCTGGAAAATTAATTAGAATTTTTCAAAATACCCTCAAATATTCCAAATCATTTGAAATCCAAATCAAATACTGAAATCAATTGAAAATTCCTTGGAATCTTTTGAAATTACCTTAAATATTTAGAATATTTTGAATTTTTTTAAATACCTTGAAACTTTTGAAGGCTCTTGAAAATTCCTTGAAATTTGAAAAATACCCCAAAATATTTTAAACCCTCTGGAATATCTTCAAATTATTGAGATTTATTCAAAATGCTTGGAATTTTTTTGAATATCCAAAAATATTTCACATCTTTTGAAATCTTTTGAAATACCTTGAAACTTTTTAGGGCTCTTGAAAATTCCTTGGAATCTTTGAAAACACTATAACATTTCTAGAATCCTTTGAAATACCTTAAGTTATTGAATCTCTTAAAAATTTCAGGAATCTTTTTATGTAACCTAAAATATTACCAATTCTTTACAATTCCTTCCAATTCTTGAAATAATTCAAAAATCATTGAAATGTTTTTAAATACCCTAAAGCCTGAAATGTTTCAAATCCTTTAATATCTGTGGAAATTCTGTGACACATTTTTTAATGCTTTGGAAAATTACATGGACTTTGTGAAAATACCCTAAAAATTTTCAAATCCTTTGAAATCCCATAAAAATGATTAAAGATCTTTAAAATTACTTCAGAGTTTTTAAAACACCATAAAATATTTACAATTATTTGAATTCCCTTCCAATTATTGGAATCAATTCAAAATTCCTTGAAATTATTTTAAATACCCTAAAGCCTAAAATGTTTCAGATCCTTCCAAAATTCAAAATACTTTGAAAAATTTTACAATACCCTATATTTCAAATACCTCGAAAGTTTTTAAAGCTTTTGGAAATTCTTTTGAATTTTTTTAAATACCCTCAAATATTTCAAAACTTTTGAAATGTCAATTAATTACTGAAGTAAAATGAAAATTCCTTGGAATCTTTTAAAATACCCAAAAATATTCCAAATCCTTTAAAATATTTTTAGATCCCTTGGAGCTTTTTAAAGCTCTCGAAAATTCATTGGAATTTCTAAAATTACCCTAAAATCTTACAAATATTTTGAAATCTCTTTAAATCAATGAAATATAGACAATTTGATGGAATGTTTTAGAATATCCTGAAATTCATTGGAATCTTGTAAAATACCATAAAATAATTCAAATCCTTTAAAATCCTTTGAAATCCCATACAATTTTTCAAGGCTTCAAAAGAAAAGCCTTGGAATCTTTTATGATATCCTCAAATATTTAAAATCCATTGAAATCCTTTGAAATACTTTGAAACTTTTTAAAGCTCTTGAAAGTTCCCTAGAATTTTTTATAAATACTCTAAAATTTTTAAAATGCTTTGTTATCACGTCTTATTAAAACATTAACAAATTTTCAGGTATCTTTTGAAATACTTCAAAATATTTAAAAAGAATTTAAAACAATTCTGAAATAGGTATAGCCCTGAATTAAATAGTGGTTCACCCATGGGTTAATTTACTGAAAAGTTGAAAAAAATTGAATAGACAAAAAACTGTATCTTAAAAAAGTGATTACGAAGTGATTTGAGAAAAAAGTGACAAAAAGTGACTGTGTGGCAGTCCTGATTATTCTAGATTTTCTAGAATCTAGACTTTTCCCTGATTTCCAGGTTTTCCCTGACCAGCGGCCACCCTGTTAATAATTTATAATAAATAAAAAATTTGCAGATTCAAGTGAATATTGTTGAGAAATAGGAAATTTGGTCCGCGTTTATTTTTCGCAGCGGGGATGCGTGCAAAAGCCATTAATCTACGGCTCCCTAAATCTCTCGTTGCATGCTTCGGGGGACATTGGGGGACACTGTTCACGTTTCTATGAGATTCCTAGAGAAAAGGAAAGACGGGGAAATGAGAGAGAAGGAAAGCAGAAAAGAATAGATGGGGGAATGAAAAAAAAGACATTTTCCGGAAACCGGAAGCTGGCGCGACTTAAAGACGCATACACGAAGATGGAGGAAGATTTTCCACAACTTATGGTTATGAAAAGATGAACTGCTTCATATTTTATTTCAATTTTACTTTCGGTCGTATCCTTCAAAATTATTTATCTAAAGCGTCTGCATACCAGTAAAAAAAAGTTTTCTATCCTGAAAAAAAATATTCTGGGTCGGGATTCGAACCTGCGACCTCTGTACGCATCGCTATCATTAAACTTTCAAAAGTAAATATCACAAAAACTAGTAGTAAAGAATACGTCTTTCATTAATGTTTTATAACTCCTTCGTTAGCTTTGTAAGAAATTGTGCATGCTCTTATTTTTTTCTGGACAGTATTTGGCGCAATTTGCAGTAGGATGCGATGAGCTGAAGTGATTTACAAAAAAGTGACGGGGCATTCATTGCTCTGACGAGTTTACAGCCAACAACCTAATTCAAGCTCGTTGGACGTGGCTCGACGAGCACGCAATTACTTTTTCGACAATACCCTCATCCAGAGAATCACCGGAAGTCGAGAGTCGAAGAGTTGCAATTTTAGGTGTGAAAACATTTTAATCGGTTTTGCTTTTGTCTTTCAAACCTTTGATCGAAAACCCTTTCCTTTCTCCCTTTCCTTCTCGAAAAACTTCATTTTCAAAATTCCCTGGACTTTTCCGTGATTTTTCCCTGATAAATTTTTCATTTTCCCTGCCCATTATAATCCAATGATCAGCATTTTATTCCTGTACCATTTACAACACGAAATCTTTTTTAAACGGAATAAAACTACCAAATTTCACATTCAAATTTAAAAATTTCAAATTCATTTATTTCAACTCAAAAAGAGGATTTTTCTAACATGAAAGATAAATTTTCAATTCAAAAGCACGAATTTTCAACAAAACAGTTGCATTTTTGATGAAAATAATTAGGGTTTCAAAAAATAGTAGAATTTTTAAACAAATTGTTGAATTTTTAAATTACGAAGATGAATTCTCAACCAAATGATCGAATTTTCAAACAAAAAGGATTCAGCTTCAACCAGACAATTGAATTTTGGATGGCAGGTAGATTTTAAATCTAAAAGGACAAATTTTCTGTTCAAATACACAAATTATTCAACAAAACAGTTGAATTTTCAACCAAAATAATGAAATTTTCAACAAATTTGTAGAATTTTTAACGAAATTGTTGAATTTTTAACAAAATTGTTAAATTTTTAAATTACAAAGATGAATTTTCAACAAAATGATCCAATTTTCAAACAAAAAGAACTACAACATCAGCCAAGTGATTAAATTTTTAAGACAGTTGAATTTTGAAAAAAAGATGAATTTTCTATCCAAAAGGATAAATTTTCTGTCCAAATACACCACTAGTTCAACAAATCAGTTTAATTTTCGACCAAAATAATTAATATTTTCACAAAATAGAATTTTTAAGCAAATTGCATTTTTTAGAAGACAGTTGAATTTTGAGAAAAAAGCAGATAAATTTTCAATCTGGGAGGACGAACCTTCTGTCCAAATACACCAATTGTTTAACAAAACAGTTGAATTTTCAACCAAAATAATTATATTTTCAAAAAATGTGTAGAATTTTTAACCAAATTGTTGAATTTTCAAACTAAAAAGATGAATTTTCAAACAAAACAGACCAATTTTTCGACGAAAAATAATAATTTTTAACAAAATACTTGAATTAAAAAAAAATAATTTTCAAACAAATACTTCAATTATCACCAAAAAAAGATTCATATTCAACCAAATAGACGAATTAAAAAAATTTAAATTTACCCAAATAGTTAAATTTTCAAAAAAAAAGAATTTGTGGATTTTTCAACCAAGAATTGAACTTTCGACAGAATAATTAAATTTTCAACAAAATCAATTTTAAAACAAAAATGGAAAAATTGGATCTTCACTTTCAAAAAATTGAATTTTAAACCAAGGAAGAAATAAACTTCTTACGAAATAGTTAAATTTTCAACCGTCTTGAGACAAAGTAGTTAAAAAATTAATTTTAAACTCAAAATTCATCTCTTTGGTTGCCACTTTAACTATTTTATCGAAAATTCGTTTGTTGTTGTTGAAATTTAATTTTTTAACTAAAAATTCAACTACTCCATTTTTGGTAGAAAATTTATTTATTTTCAAGTTAGATTATTAATTGTCTATAAAAGAAAACTAAAATTTAACAAAATACATGCATTTTAAACTAAGAAAGACAAAACAATTTACACCAAAAATGAAATAGTTCAATATTCAGTTAAAAAAATTAATTGATAACCAAAAAAACGAATTTTTAAGAATATAGTTTAATTTTCAACGAAATCATTTTCAAATAAAAGCAAGAATTTTTCATCAAAAAATAAATTTTTAATAAAGTAGTTAAACTTTTATTTAAGTATTTGAAATAAAAAAATTCAGGACAACTGACAAATTCCGAAAAATAATGTTTCCGACACTGTACAATTTCCGAATTGGAAAATTCCGGAATACTAAAATTCTTGAATTATAAAATTCCCAAATAATAAAATTCCCGAATAATGAAATTCCCGGCAGAAATAAACTGCTAAATTATAACGTATCCGAACTAGAAAATTCCCGAATTATAAAATTCTCGAATTTGAATGATTGCAATTTTTTTTTCGTAAATATAATTTATTTATTAAAAATATAACAATCAAATATTTTTATCGAAAAAATTACTTTCAATATTTGAAGCTTCTAAAATTATTGTTTAAATTTGAAATAACAATAATTTAAAAAATATATTTCTGGATCAATCAATCACTGTTATTTCATTTACCTATTTTTCATAATCATATTTATATGTATAGCTATTATTTATTTTTTTATTCTGAAACTAAAATAGTTATATAGATAAAATAAATGTTGATAATTTTAGATAAAAATAATTTAGTAACTTGCAAATGTTTGGGATGATAAAATAATTGAAAGTGTTGCAAGGGGCAAAGAAAAGAAGAAAGTATTTTATAGGGGCCACCATATGCACAGCAGGTGCGACGATTCGTTTAAGGGTCTTCAGTCTTCACATGCGAAACCCCTTGACAGTGATGGAAATCTGGTTTATAATGTCAATCTTCACTCTAAAAAAATAAATAAAATTCTATCCGATAATCATCATCTACTAGAGAAACGTCATTTATTTTCGAATTTCTGAGGGAAAATTAGTGTTTAATTATTGAAAAAATGGTAGACACCAATAATTATGCTAGAATCTTGAGAATAAAGGAAATTTTAAAGTTACAAAAATGAGCAGTTATGGATATTGAAAGATAAAATTACATTTAAATGGGGAAAAAATCTAAAATGTGTATGCGGTGTGATCAAAAAATGAAAAATAAGTGAAGAAACATACAAACAAAACGACAAAAAAATATTTCGGGACAGGATTCGAACCCACTTCTGACCCCTGTCGTGGAAGGCTTTTCGGAAGGCCTAAACTAGTGGAAAACAACTCTGGTTGTTCGCTTGCAATCGAGTTCCAATGTGGAGTAATCCAGATCTAATCTGGAGTAATCCATTTGTAATCGGGAGTAATCCAGAGTAATCAAGATTAATCCGTTTGTTATCAAGATAATTCGGAGTGATTCTGGTTGAAAATTCATGTATTTTGTTGAATATTCGTCTTTTTCCGGTGGAAAATTAATCTAATTTGTAGGAAATTCAACAATTTTGCTAAAAAGCCATTTTTTTGTTGGAAATTCAACCGTTTTGAAGAAACTTCGTCTTTTGGGGTTAAAAATTCTTGATTTTAGTTCAAATTGGTTGAAAATTCGTTTTTTTTTGTTACAAAATAATTTTTTTTATTATTTTAAATTCAACTATTTCATTTATGATAAAAATTGGTCTTTCTTAGTTGAAAAATCATATATTTTGTTGAAATTTAATCGTTTTGGATAGAACATTAATATTCTTGCTTGAAAATTATTCTTTTTGACAGAAATTTTAAATATTTTGGTAAAAAATTGAATTTTTTTTTGAAAATTCGTTTTTTTGGCTACAAATTAATTTGTTTAACTGAACAGTTAACTATTCTATTTTTTCTTGTAAATTTATCCTTTTTAGTTAAAAATTCAACAGTCTGGTTGAAAATTCATGTAGTTTGTTAATAATTTGTCTTTTTTTGTAAAAAATTAATGTTCTTGCTTGAAATGTCATCTTTTTGATTTAACATTCATTTTTTTAGCTGAAAATATAGCACTCCTTTTTGGATTGTATATTTATATTTTTTAGTTTAAAATTAAACTATTTGTTTAAAAATTCATCTCTTAAGTTAAAAATTTAACTAATTTGTTGAAAAATGGTTGTTTTCGGTTGAAAATTAATTTTTTCAACTGAAAATTTATATATTTTAGTTGAAAATTCATAGGCTTAGTTAAAAGTTCATCTCATTGGTTATAAATGTAACTACTTTGGTGAAAATTCGTCTTCTTGTTGACCTCAACTGTTTTTTATTTAAAATTAAAATAAATTTTGTTGGAAATATATGAAATAAGATATTACATTTTTCGTTGAGAATTCATCTCATTTAGTTCAAATGTGATTTTTTTGGACGAAGATTCATTTTAGTTAAAAATTTATCTCTTTGGTTCAAATCTATTATTATTATTTTGAAAATTCCTTTTGTAAACTGAAAATTTAGCTATTTCAGTAGAAGATTTATAAATTTAGTAAAAAGTTCATCTCTTTGATTGTTAATTTAACCATTCTATCGAAAATTCGTTTTTTGTTATTGAAAATTTAACTATTCTATTTTTGGTGGAAATTTTTTTTTTTTATTTAAAATTCGACTACTTTGATGAAAATTCACGTATGTTATTGAAAATTAAATATTCAGTCGACGATATTTCCAAAAGAACTGCTAAAAAAATAAAATAAATAAGTCTCTAATCGATTTGAATCTTTTATTGCTCTTTTTAATAAGCCTTTTCCTTATTTTTGTATCTTTTCACCTTTTTCACTTCTATCTCTTATGATTTTGAGAGTAGGATATCTTCAGGATAAGAAGATGAGGTCTTGATCCTTTGATCTTGATAGTTACGTCACTTTCTTTCTCCTTTTATTCTTATATTTTATATCTCTCTTTCTCATCTCTCACTTTGTCTTGCTCTCATCTCTCACTTCGTCTTGCTCTCATCTCTCTTTGTCTTGCTCGCATCTCTCTTTGTCTTGCTCTCATCTCTCACTTTGTCTTTCTCCCATCT
>CAKNXH010001088.1:0-19029 GCA_932178445.1 Andricus quercusramuli
AATAAAATGTGCCGGGTCTCACAGACCCAACCCCCATGACGCCGGGTTAAATCATAGTCCCCTATATTCTTTCCGATCTCAAGCATTCACCTTTTTTGCTAATTATTCGATTTTCGTGAAGAGCAGACACATTGCGCTGTCCAAGGCTAACAAATAACTGATGCCTAACACCGAATCCTTATTTTCTTGAAAAAATGATGATATAATGTCCAAAACACCTAATATATTTTTCATCAAGACGTTTAGCACAATATGTATCCGAAAAGCCACAACACATACGCTGAAGGCTCGAGATTTGGACATAGTGGGGCAGATATTGCCCTTCAATATCTTGTATATTAAGTAGAAGATATTGGATATTGAAGCGTTACTGTTCTCGCAACGAGATCGTATGCTTTCTTCATCTGTAGAAGACGGAAATCATATTGAATAGCGGAAACATTCAGTATAGTGATACTGGATTTTAAACCCAATCTCTAATGAGATATCAGAAATCACTAATGGGTAATTCTGCTCAGCAGAATCACCGTTTCCCTACTTGAATCTACTGGAAGAATTACACGCAAATCTCCTAACGAGATACAATTGTTTATAAATGAAACTTGATTATTTGAGATGGGTGATTGCCATTGAAAAACTCAAGAAACAAAAACAGAAAATTTATTCTCCTTTTGGAATATTGGATTCAATCATTTTTACTTATAACCAAATATCACAGTATTCGAGAATTGAATGAAAAGAAAAGAATTTATCTCAAAGAGCCATGATCATTGACAGAAAAGACAGAAAACGTCAAGCAAATACTATATTCATTTATAGGATTTTTTGTTATGTAAACAGCTATATGTATATCCTTACACAATTCCGATATATGAAAGAATCTTCTCTTACTTGGAGTAAGATTCTTATGGAATATACGTCCTTTCTATCTATCCTGAAAAATAAGTGAATTAATTGTCAACGCGCATCTAAATTCAGAAACCTATTAGGTATCTCTAAGGGGGAACCGCAATTCTCCCCTTAGAGCTGGCGCTCTAGCCGGCAAATCGGGGAAAAGACGAGCTTTTTTGTCGGGAGCGGCTTTTTAATAGCTCAACCCTGTAGTAGCTAGGCAAGTCCCCACTCCAGCGTTACCTGTGTTACATATGCGCTCCGCTACTGGTGGCAATTCGAACCGGGTTCCTCAAATATGGAACTCCTCAATATCATGCCGTAATATCTATTTATTACTATTGAATATCAAGATTTTAATTATCTACTTTTCAATACCTATTTTTCTCCGTGTGGAATTTCAAATATTGCAAGCTATTTTATGTGACTTGATAGGATTTTAACATTTACAGGGATTTAGAAGTTCGGTCTTTGGTAAACTCTATAACAAATAAAAAATATGAAGGTGAAAAAGTTCTACGTGTATAAAATATATACGAACTCGGTTTTATTTATCTTTTAAATATGATTCACAAATAAAATATATCTGAAATGAATTTTACATATAATTTTTTCACCTGGGTGGAATAGGTGAAAAGGGGGCTTATAGAAGGGAATAAAGTTCTGGAGGTCTGCTCTGCTGTCCCAAATTTAAAATTCATATCTCCATTTTGAATGAGTCACCTGTCACTTCACCAAACTTTACAAAAAATCATAAACTCCTTCTAGCAGTTTAGATTCATGAACAAATATTTTGCAGTATGCTGTTTGAAATACACGTTCATAAACATATACTACAAGGAAGGTGTATCCCAGGTGCGAATTGTCGGTTGGGCCATGGTTGGCCCAACCTTTGTAAGGTCGGCCCAACTTTGTGAGCCAATGGTCGGGCCAACCAGCGTAATGATAACGCATGCCGTCCCTATTTTACACAGTTGGGCCAACAATAGTTGCCATGTTTGAGCCAACCGCGGAATACAAGGTTGGCATACCATTGGTTTTCAAAGTTGGCCCAACATTGGGAGGAAGCGTTGGTTAACCAACTTTTTTTCTGCGAATTGATCGACGGTCCACGGTCGGGCCAACTATTATGATGATGTCGGCCCAACCTTGGACAACAATGTGGGGCCAACTTTGATTTTTGAAGGTTCGTACTAAATAGGTGGAAATACACAAAATAAGTATTCAAAAAATAAATAATAATTGATGGCGAGTATTTTGACTATCAATGCTAATGGTCCTGCTTAGAATGAATACATATATTACAGTTTTAAACATAATATTACAAATAAAATTTCTAACGCTACGGGGTTTCGAACCTACATCTATACCTGAATCTATCGCCTGGCAGTCGAGAGTCTTACCCATTACTCTATACCTAAAGAATTGAAAGTCAACGAAAAAACCATCCTCATAAGGCACAGCTCAAAGCAGTTGAAAAGAAACAATTTTTTAACTCTTTTTTCTTATTAATTTTTTTAATATTATGCGACATCATGTTGATGTGAAATGAATGAAATGTTACCGGAAATATAAATGAAATAATTTTTAAATAAATAATTTTAACCGATAACAACACATTTTTTTCAACATTTTTGTTTCAATTTTTTTAAACAAATGTTTTGTTCTAAACATTTTTCTTCAAACAATTGTTCTTCAAAAATTTCTTATCAAAAACTTTTTTTTTAATAATTTTTTTCAAACGTTTTTTATACAATTTTTTTCGAACATTTTTTTTTGGCGCCCACTTTGACTAATTTTTCTTCGTGTAATATTTTGTTTTTTTGCAGTTTAGGCCATTTCACAGCTTTTGATAATGACATAAAATGTAATTTTTAATGAGCATTTGAAATTTGCATCGACGGAACTTAGAAATTTTATCACGGAATTGTCGGTCGGGCTATGGTTGGCCTAATCTTTGCAAGTTCGGCCCAACATTGTGAGCCAATGGTCGGTCCAACCAGCGTAATGATAGCGCATGCCGTCCCTATTTTACACAGTTGGGCCAACAATAGTTGACATGGTTGAGCCAACCGCGGAATACAAGGTTGGCATACCATTGGTTTTCAAAGTTGGGCCAACATTGGGAGGAAGCGTTAGCTAAATAACGCTTCTTCTGCGAATTGATCGACGGTCCACGGTCGGGCCAACTATTAGAATGATGTCGGCCCAACCTTGGACAACAATGTTGGGCCAACTTTGATTTTTGAAGGTTCGTACCGCAGAGTCGGGCCGACCGTAGTTTTATGGTTATTTTTACCCAATTTGCGAAAGCTCAAACGACCGTCGACCCAACCTTGGGCCAGAGTTGGACCGGCGGTCGGCAAAAGTGAGGTTACTTGCAGTGGATAATATTAACCGATGGTCGGGCCAACTATCGCCCAGAGTCAGGCCGACCGTAGTCTTATGGTTATTTTGAGCCAATTAACCAAAGTCCAAACGACCGTCGACCCTACCTTGGGCCACAGTTGGACCGACGGTCGGGTAAATTTTGGAAGCCATTGTTGGCTTCTAACGTTGGCCCAACTAAGGTGGCTTCGAACTGCTATAGTTGGGCCAACCTTGGTCAGCAAAATTCGGTTGCCAAAGCCGGCCCGACCTTGGGCCGACCGTCAACTCTGGTTGCCAACCCAAATTCGCACCTGGGATATTATTCTTTTCTATTGTTTCGTAATGTGACATGCGACTCATCTAAAATATATTTGCGACTGTAATTTTTGGGATGGCTGTGCTCAGAAGGGCCTCCTCAGAATTCCTGAATCAGAGGCGGTGGCGAGATTTTTTTGTATGAAGCAGAAATATCTTGTAAAATATATTTGCAACTAATTTCGTATGAATTTTAATGTACTTTTCTCAGAAAACTAAACACAGGCAAATTGTGGGCTCCATTGTAGACTGTTGCTACGATCAATAACTGAATTATTGAAAATTTAAAAACAAATTAGTATAGGTACAATGAGTACTGCTCTTCTGAGTACACATTTTTTGAATCAGATTTATTGAGATAGGTTCAGAGAATCCTGATTTACAACTACTATTTTGAAATTCAGTGCTATTATGCGGTGAGAACCTACGGGACATTCCTTAATTTCATCTGAGGTCAAATTCTCAACCTTACCGCTTTCTATGTTTATTTTCGCCCGGTGCTTTTTTCCACGTTGATTATTATATATTCCACCTAGATTACCACTGGTCTCCAATAGAGCAAAAACGTCACCATTAGATTTTGCTAACACAATTTGTTCTGTGATTGGCAGCGGCCCATAGAACTTTTTTCTTCCTAGCCGCAGAAGTGATGAATCTGGACGAAAAGTATATCTTCGAAATTCGAATCGCTTGTACTCATTAATGTTGGGAATAAGCCGAATAAGTCCAAGTTGTCCAAGTGAATATCTACATCCATATCCGATTGCCCGATAATCAGATGTTCTGAGAAGATGGGACCTGACAGGAGGAGACCGCATAGGTGAAAGCCTGGAAAGAGGAGACCTGGACCTGACACGCAGAGGAGGCTGAGGCTCGGGCTTGTCTGGAGACTGATGTATTTGACGAGGAGAAAAAAAAGGTCGGGAACGACCCGGGCGGGGAGTATCAGGCAAATCAGAACCAGATTGTGAACATAATTCTACAAAAAGGAATAAAGGATTAGTTTTTTGTATGAAAAACATACTCTCATGTTGGGATTCAATGAACCCCTTTTGTAACAATATACGAAAAAAATTAATTGAGAAAAGATCCGGTAAAATTTGCATAATTTTGGGTCATAGAAGTATTTGGGGAAACTTTTCAATGCAGTTTAGTAAAACGAATTCTGGTGAAAATAAAAAAACACATTAAAGCAATCGCGCAAATCTTTATAGATATTTAAAAAAAAGTTGAAGAACACCCGTCTTGTAGGGGACATAATATCGTCTAACATGCGGCAAGTTTCTCTGAGGCAAGTCACACCTGCGTCATGTCACAACTGCGGAATCTGTATCTAGCGGTTTCCCTCCTGCGCGGCATTTTTCACAGTAAAATTGACATTTTGGCGGCATCTCTCACCGCAACCCTGTGACTGGCCACACAAATAATATTGGTCGAATCCCTTTCCACTGGTAAGAGATGTCGCTAGGTAGAGATGCCGCAGTTGTGACATGCTGCATATGTTACATGCCGCAAATGAGACATACAGCAGATGTGACATGCCGTAAATGTGACATGCTGAATATGTGACATGTCGCAGATGTGAGATGCTGCATATGTTACATGCCGCAGGTGTGACTTTCCACAGAGAGACTTGCCGCATATGAGATGATATGGACCCGTCTTGTATGTATCTCCATCTTTATCGCTGTTATTTTGAACTTGTTCATTATCATTAGTAAAACGTTCTCTGATTTGTTTTAATCCATTGTCCATGTGTTTCTAAATGAGTTTTATCAGGTATTAATCCAACTATCACATATGGTAGACCCCTAAATTTTTATTGTGAAAGGGCATCATATTATGTCATCGTTCCCTAAGAAATTTCGTTTAGAAATTCTGACCAAAAATAAGGATACCAAAATTTGAATATTTCAACATTTTTACTGAAGTTGTATTTTAGAGTGATATTTTTTATTTTATTTGAAAAAGTATCCTTAGGTTGTTTAGTTCAACATATTTTTTCCTTAGAATAAATCGGTGTGGGAGTACATGGTTTCATTGATTTTCACAACATATATTTCGTTCATTAAAATCGGTGAAGCCATTTTTAAGAAAAACTAATTTTTTATTTTTCTTCCCCCCTCAATAACTTATCAAAATAATGAGATGGTACGCATGGCCTTATTTGGGTCCAATACGGACACAAATTTAAAATTTTTATTATTATTATTATTATTATCAAAAATCCATGGAAGATAATAAGCGAAAAGTGCTTAGCAAGATTAGCATATGAACTTTGCGCCCCTATCAGACCCAAATTAGTGTCATAAATTGAAAACGGGACGACCGATTTTAATCAAAAAAATATATGTTGCGAATTGGGATCTGAATTCTTGGGTGCGCCACCGTCGCCATAATTTCAATATGGCCGCTATTCCAGGTAGATTTTGAATAGAAGCCTAGGTAACGTGCGAAAATCATTACAAATTATTACAAATATTTCAAAAATGAGAAATCCTGAAGGATCCTTATCAGACTGATTCCATTTCAAATCATGCAGAGAGATCCAGTTTAGGATGTCAGAATAAATAAAAGCTTTTTTTTAGGTGAACCACTTTTTCAATAAGAAAATTTTTTTTTGTCAGAAAAACCAAATTTTTACGTTAACTACTAGGAAAAAGGGTAAATGTCAAGATCACAAAGTTGTTTAGAATTAAAATTTTAAACGTAATTGAATTAAATTTGTATACAGTATAACAAAACTTAAAATTGATTGAATGTTACTATAATTTACTGAAAAATAAGTGATCTTTCGAGAGATCGTGTACTTTTTGCACATAGAAAACATGTTTAACGGATATTTTTTTCAAAAATGAAGAAAATCGACAGTGCAATCGAAGACATCGAGTGCAGAGGCAGCAATAATGAACAAAGTAAATATTTTGTCGATGGAATGTAACCTTTAAAAAGTGTACAGGGCTTTTTGTAGAAATTTTAAACAACGTAAAATGGAAGGTTAACTTCATTAGCTCCTAATTGGTAAGATAATTTTTTTGTCGGCTAAAGTACGAAATACGTATCTCTTTATTTTCATTGAAGAATTATATTTTCAAAGGTAAATTTATTATGAAACCCTAACCTGGACCTCTCTGCATGATTTGAAGTGGAATCGGTCATCATCAATTAAAAACAAGATGTTGCTCTTTTGAGGTTAAGGTTCTTGACGAATAATTATAAAAAATTGAATATAATTATTATGTTTTTTACTAATAATTTAAAATATTATCATTTACTTGAGCCAGAACAGTAAAAATCTTCGCTTTTAAAGTGCAAGGAACAAACTACCATGGTGTCAGTTGTAGGTTTTCCCATTCATAATGCATTTTCCAAGCTATGCGTTGATCAATCTTTTCGGGCTCTCCAAACGTATTTTTAATTGTCACAAGTGATACACCGACTTTAGGAAAACGGAAAAATAGCAGCGTTTCATATTTTCGCGCTGTAGACGAACAGCCAAACACGCAGCAAAACTATTTGCTTTTTGTTTTTCGCGGGGAAAATTCCATAATAGAAATGGTTAAATAACAAAATAAACTTCTTCCTTGATTTTAAATCAATTTTGAAGCATTATCTATTGTTTATTTTTGAATGAACAGTATTTTTCTGTGATTGCCCATGCGATCTGTCAAAATCTACCTGGAGTTGAAGGTTTCAAATTCTGCCACCAGATGGTGTATCGCAGCGCATCGGATCCCAATACCAATGAGACGATTCTTGGAAAAAATGGGAAAAAATTTTATTTTGAAAACTGGTTATTTTTATCAGTCTCACTGACCTTTATGATATATATATATATTTTTTTTTATTTTTTCTATCTATATTTTCATATATACAAATTTGTTAATTCGCTTACGAGAAAAATGCATTTTTAAATTTTCTCCTTCCATAACTCCCAAAAAAAATGAGATTTTAAGGTTGACATTTGCAGCATGTTTATTCATATACATGCCAATATATGGTGCAAATATAGGCTTGATATTTACGGGGGTATTTTCACGTGCTTATTCCCCTAGGCCCATTCTTGAATTTTATTTAGTTTGATGATTTTTACTTCTTCAGACAAGGAAGTTGAAGCCTCGGTGGCTCAGACGATAGTGCGTCAGACTTCCATGCAGGAGGTCTGGCGTTCGATCCCTGAGCTGGGTACCAATGGAACTTTTTCTATGTACTTCTACCGGGGCTGCGGTGGTTCGGAACCCACCTTAAACTTTAGGTGCCCTCAGAAAAAGCTGGGTATGGGTACGGGTATAGCACAATAGGCTGTATAGATTGAGCGCCAGGGGTGGGACCTCACGCCCCCCCCCCCCGCCTACATTACAACTAACTAGCATGGAAGTTTTTACCTTTCAGGTAGCTCAAGACTGTTCTTTGTTGCTTTTTGATTTGTATTATTTTTGCTAAATTAGTACCAGCATGTGTGAATTAACCATTATCTACAGTTCTGAGAGTGCTTTTCTTATTTCTGCATGATTAATCAATTTTGTTGTTAAATGTTTTTTCGACAGAACAAACTAACGTTTAACTTGAAGTAGCTAACGATTTTAATCAACCAAATGCTTTTCTTTTTTGTGTGAATTTTATTTTATTGTGCTACCCCGAAAAATATATTTTAAAATTATTTTAACAATTTATTAACTCTCTAAGAATGCGACTGGACCAACAAACACCAAACTTCAAAACGATACATGTAAGTGCCACTACTTTGGTTGGGAATATACCATATATGCAGGTACACGTTTAGGAGGGTAATATCCGTGCACATATACATTTCATCACGCAAAATTGTGAGTGTACCATCTGTACACGTCTAAATTTTAGCGGACACAGTTGGGAGTGTACTATCTGCACACGCGCTCATATGGGAGGGTAACATCTGTGCACGTATACCTTTCATCGTGCACAGTCGGAAGTGTACCATCCTTGCACAAGCACAAACGGGACATTCTCAAATATGCACGTCGAAGTTCAGATGTTCACAAATGTCTGGAATAAATTCAAATTAAACTCGTACTTATTTCAAGTAAACCCAGATAGATTTTGGATAAAAATAGTAACTGTAATAGAATGCGGATTTAATGGACGAATTGTGACTTGCGGGTACCTTAAAAAAGTGTTTATAGTGTATATTATGTAATTATACTTACCAATAGAATTAACTATCAAGTATAAGACCAAAGTATTAACAATCCTCATCTTTTCCAATCAGAGAAAAACGGATAGTTGAGATTGAAAGTAATGCGCATTAGATTGCGTTATTAGAGTAAAAAGTTGTTATCTAATGAATAATGTGGCCCTCAAACTTGTTTTTCTGAGATAATATTTCATGATTACAGCTTGTGTTTGCATTCCACAAATCAGTTTTAAGGAAAAAAATTATTTACTAAGTTCGTTAAAATCTGTATCACAATTAATGTAATATTTTGCGTTTCAGGTAATGCTGAGTTTTACATGGAAATTTTATATTGTGCCTACCAATGGGGAACTGGATACAAAAGGGTGCAGCATGGCAAGGAAGTCCAGTTAAATAAGCAAATGTGCTGGAACTCGAAGATATCAACATTATTTTTACTTTTAACGTTTAGATGAACGTACTCTTTGAGCTCATGTACCCTCGAATAAATCAAAGTGAATCCATTCTTTTTATCAACAGATAACTGAAAACTGCAAACAATTTACACGTTCGCGTAGTGTTCATTTTGCGAGTAAGAGGCGTAAATATATATACAAGATTATTTTAGAGGACGAAATAAGCTTCCAAATGAGCTCTCGTCGAACTTTTTACGAGCAATAATTTATGATACGTGAATTTTTTAATTAATAGTACTGCTTTTCGGTAAGAAGAGGCGGATTGAAATTGATTAATATGATTACAAAATCCTTCTCTGAAAGATAGGTGTTACTCACATAATTAACAATTCCGTTTCAGTTGAAGGGCAGTGACAAAGAATCTCACATTTGTGTGCATAATAAAACAAACAAAAATGGGGTGCAGTTCCGACTAGCTGAATTCTCCGATTTTCTTCAAACTCCGTCTCGTGGGGGCGGGAAGCCACCCCTGTAACTGGTTACAGAAATGTTGGTCAAACCCGTACCACTTCACAACGTACCGTTGGGGGCGGAAAGGCACCCCTGTGACTCGTTACAAAAATAATATTGGTCAAACTCCTACTCCTTTCCAACGTCTCGTGGGGGCGGGAAGGCACCCCTGTGACTGGTTATAGAAATGTTGGTCAAACCGCTACCACTTCACAACGTCCCGTGGGGAGGGGTGGGGCGGAAAGGCACCCCTGTGACTGGTTACCGTAATAATGTGGGTCAAACCCCTGCCCCTTTCCAACGTCTCGTGGGGGACGGGAAGGCACCCCTGTGAGTGGTTACAGAAATAATGTTGTTCAAACCCCTACCCCTTCCCAACGTCTTGCGGGGGCGGAAGGGCACCCCTGTGAGTGGTTACAGAAATAATTTTGGTCGAAACTCTACCCCTTTCCAACGTCTTGTTGGGGGCGGGAAGAAACTCCTGTGAGTGTTTACAGAAATAATGTTGGTCAAACCCCTACCCCTTTCCAACGTCTCGTGGGTGCACTGAAATCTGTTGAGATCTATAACTTTTGTTTAACAGATTTTGCAAAATTTTGCGTGTTGGCTTAGATACACGAAAAAAACCATAATTTTTATGGGTTTTCCATGGTTTCACCATGAAAATCGTATTGTCGCAAATTCTCACTGTCATTTTCGTAATAAGCGCGTGAAAATACATAAGTATACGGAGATTGAAGAAAATTGGAGCATTCAGCCATTCGGCTGTAAGATTTAATACCATTATACCATTAAGCCTTTTCCCTTCCGGGGTAGGCGTGACTTGTTCGGTTGGAAAGTAGTGAAATAGGTATATAGGTATGAGGTTGATCGGTATATGGGTATAGGGTGGATGGGTATGTAGGTGTTATGTATAGATGTTTTAGATTGATCTGGAGTTCTCGTGTTATTTATATAAATGACACGTTCACTCCGCAACACTGCTCCGACCCAGGTTGCTGATCAATCTCTCTAGCGATCACCCCATGTGAGGAGCCTCACAAAATTATTATGTATGGTTCCCCACCTGGGCCCATTAGTATCCAAGGTCTTTGTTTCAGGCATCATTCACTCTATTGTCACTCTGTTTATAAACTATTTGTCGCCCTGGTCTACCTCTGGGCATTTTGCCATTTACTTTACCTCTATACACTTGCTTGGTCAGTCGTTCATCTTTCATTCTTTCAAGATGTCCGAACCACCTTAGCTGATTTCTTTCCCATATGTCAACTAGTGTCTCCCCTGTACCACATTCTTTGAGGATTGTCTCGTTTCGTACTTTGTCCATCAGTGTTTTCCCGCATATTATGCGCAGGGGTTTCATGCCGATCGCGTTGATTTTACTCCTGTCTTTTTCTTGACAGGTCCATGTCTCGCTACCGTATAGTACAGTCGGTACGAAAATAGAGTTATGTATGGCCATTTTAGCTTTTTTTTATATGTTTTTATTTGTGAGGATGGACCTTGCTCTACCGATAACCTGCTTACCCTTATTTATGCGCCTTTCTAATTCCCCATCTATTTTTCCGTCGTTAGTGAATAGACTACCTAGATATACGTACTTGTCAACTTGTTCTAATTTCTCATCATTTAGGACTATGTTGCATATTGTTTTCTCACTTTTTCCCTCAAACACCATGACTTTCGTTTTATTCACGTTAATTTTGAGGTCCATGTTCTTCATGCTTGTATTAAGTTTATTCAACATTCTTTGCAAGTCTTCGACTGATTCTGCCATAACAATCTTGTCATCCGCGAAAGCCAACCCACGTACCTTGACGGTTTCGAGATCTACACCTTTTTCGTCGAAGAGGGCAGTTCTAAGACACTTATCCATGAATATGATAAAAAGCCACGAGGACATAACGCATCCTTGTTTCACGCCTTGCATAATATCGAAACATTCACTCTTTTTCCCATTTACCCTTACACTCGCTTTACTACCTGTATATATTGTTTTTATTGCTTGTAGGAGCCCTCCATTCACTCCATACTCTTTAAGGACTTCCCAAAGTTTACTTCTATTTACCGTGTCGAATGCTTTTTCTAGATCGATAAATGCACAGAAGACTTTCTTTCCTACTCTCAAACTTTTTTCTGCGACCTGTCTTAGGCTAAATATCTGATCCGTACATGATCTTCCTGACATAAATCCACTTTGGACTTCCCATATTTTCTCTTCTGTAATTTGCATTACCCTACGGATAAGTATTTTTGAGTATATTTTACTTACGGTACTTAGTAGGCTGATACCTCTGTAATTACTGCAGTTGCTTTTATCTCCTTTTCTTTTGTATATTGGTACGATAATCGCTTTTCTCCAATCGTCTGGGACTTCTCCCGTTTCGATACATAAATTTATTAATTCGCACAACCTGTGAGGTATGTACTCGCCACCGTATTTAAGCATTTCAGCGCTAATATTGTCTATACCCGCAGCCTTACCGTTTTTCAAGTTCTTAATTATATCTCTGACCTCAGTGACAAAGACTTTTTCAATTGGGTTTTCTAATGCATTATCTTCTATGTCGCAGTTTTGTTGTTCGATATTTTCACCTCCTAATAGTTCTTTGAAAGACTCTTTCAAAGCGTCTACTATTCCATCTATATCATATAGCATTTCGCCTTTGCTGTTTCTCATGCTAGCAAACTCTGTACTTTTACTTTACTTCAACTGTTTATATAATAGTTTCATAATTCCTTCAAAGCAGTTTATTATTTTATTCTCTTCTTCTGTTCTGATTTTCTCTTTACTCTCTTTGACTAGTCGTTTAACTTTCCTATTTTTGTGTCTGTAATCATTTTTAAGTCTAGTTCTCTCCTCATCGCTAAGACCTGTCATGTTCAGCGTTTTATTGTGCGCTTCTTTCTTTTCTTTTTGGGCTGCCGCAATTTCATCGTTCCACCACGCATCGCCAGACTTTCTTCCTACAACCGCTGTACCACATACTTGGGTCGCAGTTTTGACAATGACATCCCGCAATAAAGTCCACGCGCCCTCTATATCTTTATTGCTTATAAGCGCTTCCCACGTTGCCCTATCTATGCTTTCAGTTAACCTCTTTTTAAACTCTGTTTGCACTTCTTGTCTCTGTAAATTTTCAATTTTTATTCGTGTTTGTTTCGTTTTCTTTGTTTTCTTTGTTCTCCATCCCCGCCCTAAGTTTATTTTGCAGACTAAAAGGTAATGATCAGAATTGCATTCGGAACCCCTCATGACTCTTGTATCTTTAACTAGTTCTCTTAATCTTTCATCCGCAATAACAAAGTCAATTATGCTGTGGCTATTTCCTTTACGCCAGGTGTACATGTGGATCATTTTATAATGATGTTAAATTTTATTATTCAACCTAAGTCAGACATATTCAGCAGAAATGTAATTTATATTTGACATGAACAAAGTGACTTTATTGTCAAATATTAATCAAAAGTTGAATTTCCACAACGGGTGAAAAATTACCATTTTATCAACATTTTCATTGCATTATTTAAATAAAAAAAGTTTTCTACAAAATAAGTGTATTTTCAATGAAAAAATACCAATTTCCTAGCACAAATAGCACCCTTCTTTGGCACCGCAGCTTCATTCTCAGTGAAAAAAATCATAAGAAATTTCAACAAAATGGTTAAATTTTCAACCAAATAAATGATTTTTTTTAACTAAAATGATGAAGCTTCAAACAAAAAAATTAATTTTTATTTCAAAATTTTCATTTTCGAACCACAAAATTAATTTTCTACCAAAAACAGATAAAATTGATGAATTTTCAATGAAATAGAAGAATTTTCAACCAAGAAGATCAAATTTCTATGAAAAAATACATTTTCGACAAAAATGGAGTAGTTTAATCAAACATAGAATAGATAAGTTATTAGTTAATAAGATTAACTTACGAAAAAAGTAATTTCAACAAAATAGTTTATTTTTTAACAGAAAAAACAGGCATTTCAACTAAAATGATGAATCATCATGCAAAAAAATGAATTTTTACAAAAGTAGTTCCACTTCCTACTAAATAACTGAAATTAGCCATTTGTGGTAAGTAATGGTGCTAAAAATTATTATGACAATATACAAAAATGGTTATTCCTCATTTTTTTTTAAATACCATTCTGACCGTTAATTAACAATAAAGTGATTTGGGCTCATGTCAAATTTGAATCAAAATACTGCTGTATGCGTCTGTCTTGATAAAATAAAATAAAAAATTTTCTACGCTCCAATAGCATTTGGAAAAATTTTCCGCTGCAGGATCAGAAGGTATCAAGGACTTCTGGTGGAAGAAGTTTACTTCTGCACACTAACATCTGGCCCGTATTTTCACCTCATATTTAAAGTCGGAAACGCCTATTGCGCAGTGCCCGTGTTGGGACGCACTATAATCTGACCGAAAAAAGGCAACTTGTACAACCCATAGAAGTACAGGCCAGTAACTTATTTCAACACACTGAATGAGATCTTTACAGCTGTCCCAAATAACAGGATTGTTCGAAGAATTGAGCCTGTGTGGAAAGAGATGAAGAACTACGTGGCTCGAAAAAAGGTGTAGCAGGCTGCCGAGAGAACCTGATAATTGACTGGTGCGTTTGCAAAGATGCAGCAGCCCATAAGCGCGTTCTGTTAATGACCTGGATTGACTACCAGAAAGCTTTCGATTCAACTTCTCATACGCTTATCATCTGTCTGTTGGAAAGCTTGAAGGTTCATTCACACATAGTGAGAAGCATAGAGAGATGGATGCCCCTTTGTAAAAGTAGATTTACTATCTCATCTGGATATCATCGTGTGGCAACGAACAGCTTCACCTTCCAGAGGGGTGCCTTTCAGTGAGTTACCATGAACTCTCTGCTTTTTTGGATCACACTTCATCCTCTACCTCTCGCACTACGAAATTTTCCTGGATACCTATGCGGCAAGACTAATCATCCCAGTAAGAAGGCTTGAATTGAAAAGCATTCTAAAATTTCCTGTTCAATGGAGACGAAACAATTATTGCATCCTTTTTTTGTCCTCGCGTTTGGAATTTCCATAGCAGTAGAAGTTATCTCTTAAACTGAATTCCTTTCTGTACTCAGTGGCGACAATAGTTTTCTAATTACTTTTGGATACCCCAAATCGATAATGAAATAGAAGATTTTTAATCTCTTTCAAATTTGCACATTTCGCTGTTCTTATTTACTGTTTTTCAAATCCACAATTCTGTGAAAAATGCCGTGCATTCTATTGTCGAGGAGCTGTTCACGGAAGTTTTTCTTCTGTACTTAATCCAGGCCTTCGGGAGTGAGTACCCGAGAAGGATTATATTTGATTCATTTTGCTCACTCCTGATATTAAAGTCAAGGCCGAGTGTTTCAGCAGCCTCCTACTCTGCTTTGTACAGAAACGCTCCTTTGCCCACTTCTTCGTGCTTCCTGACCATTTTAAGAAGAGGTTCTCGTCCGTTTCCGACTTGAGGTGCATGCTTTTGTTAATGCGCATAACCTTTTGTGACCCGATATCAAGGGATCTGGGCATGTCCTTCGTCCGTGGAACCACTCCAAGTGAATAGAGTGTTAACAAGTCAGCAAGCACGTTCGTTGCAGGCACTTTGTTTCTCGCCGATAGTTCGGAAGATCAAATCTACTGGATGAGACGCTTGTATCTGTTCCGGAGAGTATCCTTCATAGATGTAACGTTCTGAATGTGGCTCTGTGGCATGCCCAGGTATGTATAGGTTTTTCTAGCGCTAATGTGTCGTATAGCGCTTCTGTCGAAGAGCTCAGGGTCTTCGGGGATGTCATCGATTTTCCCTTGCTTCAAATAAATCATGGTGCATTTTCTAACCAAAATTCCATTCCAATTTCCTGAGTGTATTCTTCGACAATCCCTAGGGCTAGGCAATAATGTGAGGTAAAAGAGGAATGAGCTCATGATGTCGCCCTGAAAGACACCTCTGAAAGGTGACGGTGTTAGTTGTCTCCTGTTACACGATGTTTTCCAGATGAGGCAGTGAATCTGGGTTTCCGAAGTGGCTTCAATCTCTCAATGCACCTCACTATGTGCGAATGAACCTTTGAGCTTTCCAACAGACAGTTGATAAGTCTATCGGAAGTTGAATTGAAAGCTTCCCGGTAATCAACCCAGGCCATCGATAGGAAGCGCTGGTAGGATGCTGCGTCTTTGCAGATACATCTATTGATGAGTAGTTTCTCCCGACATCCCTTTCATGAAGCCGCATTGTACGTATATTTCTCGCCGGAAAAGTCCGATTGTCCGAACAATCCTAACATTTAGGATAGATAAATCTTATGCAGTGTGTTCAGACAAGTGATTAGCCTGCAATTTTTCGGGTGAGCTATGTTGTCCATATTTGAAAGGTAGACTGTACGCCCTTCTACCAACCACTTCGGAATAGGCTCTTTCGACTTTAGATATGAGGTGAAAATGCGACCCAGATGCTGGTGGGTTGTAGGAAACTTCTTCCACCAGATAGTCTTGATACCATCTGGCCCCAGAGGGGAATACTTCTTCATGCTTCTTGACACTTTTTTCACCTCTGCGGTAGTGATAGGTGGGCATTCTCCTTCAGGTGCTCCTTGAAGCTATTCATGTTTTTGTGCCTTCTTTGAGTGGATGCTGGACTTCGTAGACTTCTCTCTAAAACGCTTCGACCTCCTCTGGTTTGGGCGGATGGTCGACGGTTACTGGAGGATCTTGGAAGGGTCGAGATATGCCAGGGAAAAACTGTTGGTTTTCTCTGTACCCATATTCTGCCAACAATATGCTGTCTAATGGTCAGCAGCACTTGTTCAGTGTGTGATAACGGATCCGCAGTTCACGCGCGAATTGTTGAAGCTTGGCGGTGAACTCCTGATAGATGTTATGTAGTCAATGACACACCGAAGGCAGGACGCGTACTATCTCGCCCAGCCTCTCTTTGTGGTGAGTTGATGCATTCGTCTTTGGGTCTTATGATCAGCCGTTGGGTTTGTTTTAAGATTTGTATCTGGCAAAGCTTTCGCTGCATTATACACACCTCAATTGACAGTCCAGAGGTCGGATTCTTCGGCACAATCTCCAAAAATCTCGTCATCCAGTTCAGCCAGATCTTTGGGCTTTAAATAGACCTGGATGTTGATCTTTCTCCGCGTCCTGAAGCACCGCTCTTCCTCTATTTGATGCTTGCCCGCGGTTTATCCCGGTTTCGCCTCTTTTTCTCTATTGCCGACTTATTCTGGCTGCGGTAGAGTAGGCGCTCCGCTTAAATAGCCCCTTTTCCGGAGTTACTCGGCATGGTTTCGTAGACGTTGACGTGAAAAGTGCGAGACTTCTGGATGTTTGTCGCATCACAGAGCATGCACTCGTGCCATGTAACCTTCTCTTCAAAGGCCATACTGGTATCGTTTCACTCTAGCAGGTCGTCATTGAGTCGATCAGTCCACCCAAAAATATTGAGATTCCGCCGATCGATCGCATTAACTTCGTCTTGACTGGCTCCCCCAACTCTAGGGTAGTAGGCATTGTTGTCTGACCCATTTTCGCAAGCCCTGCGCATTCGATTGTTTTGAACAGTTCTTACTCAGGCTGTCCAGCGTGTGGGAAAAACGTTAAAAGCGGGAATTGTACGGGAATTTTATTGGTGCGGGAAATGTACGGGATTTTTTATTTGGAAGCGGGAATTTTTGTGTGTACCTTAATGATTTAATTGTGTAGACAGAAGTTGTTGTGTATTTGTTAATTCCCAAATGTTTCGCGCCACTAAACTACACATGCGTGTGTTACACGTCCAGCAGTTTGACTCCGATGCTGTAAGGACTCGAAAATCGAAATCCGTTCGATTTTCGACTGAAAAGACCTTTTTATTTCTTAAAAGATACTGTGCAAGCACGAAAAATATATAGCACTTCCGTGAGTTTGGACCAATTACAAGTTAAAGCACTTCCCATAAAAATGTGTGATTTACGAGAAGAAAATCTATTGAAAAGAAAGAAGGTTGATACGGACAAGAAGTGTCCGGTGTCAACCGGTGCAGGTCGTACTTGAAATATAAATATTATTTTTCTTTCATTTCCAAAACCCTGCTTAATATTTCTAAAGGGTAAAATTTCCGATGATTCACTCAAAATTCATATTAAAAATTAATTACTTATTGTCCGTAGTTGCAAAAAACGTTGAAACGTTATCCGGAAATTTGAAAGAGAAGGGTTTGATATTCAGTAAGTTAAACGCAGAAGTATAGGTTAAACGAAATTATTAGTTTAATTAAATAATTATTGCGAAATTAAAAAAAGAGCTAAAAGTCGATTACCAACAGTAGGCTAAACATACTTTAATTTGTAAAAGAAAAACAGAGAATACAGCGTGTATTGTAAACGTTTCATTTTTATATTTCCATTTTAAAGTTTTATTATGTGTATATTTCATGTTTATAAGATGTCTCATTTTTACAGGGGCATACCACAAAGCACTTTTTAGGTCTGATATATGTGCGGGAATTCCGAAGAAGTCTGCGGGAAACGTACGGGAAATGTATGAGAATTTTATCACGCGTCTTTATTGGACAACCAGTACCACAACGATGTTTAGTGTTATCATTATTGTTCCCACGAGTAGCCAGGCAAAGGGTGCGTCCATCCTTGTAGACTCCTGCATGCAACGGTAAGGCTGCATACTCTGAGAGGTCGCCCGGTATACCAGAGTCACCGTTCGTGACATCTCACCAGGGTGCCACTCAGTTTTCGGCGGGGCTGTTAAGCCTCCGCTTGGGGCTTATTACCTTCGGGACCACCTCTGGACAATTGTCGGCGACTGCTTATTGATGATTGTAACCATATTCAGCAGAAACCCTTGGTACCGGGACTAAGGAGCGATGCTTCTGGCGGGAAATAGCAAAGCGTTCTGGAATATCGAGGGCGCGAGTTCTCATGCTCCCAAGCTACGATGTGGTCGCCGTCTCAAGGGCTGAATGACACCAGGATTAACAAATCTTTGACTATCCCGGCCTGCTCTCCTCAGTAGAGTCGGACAGGTCAGGGTCACCATGGAGGTGCCTTAACGGAGACTTTGGGTTGCTTCTAATTTACATAGCTTCTCGCCGGACAAAATGAGTGAAACACGAAAAATTAAACAAAACAAAAACAACGAGGGGCCCGTTCTAGGACCCTCTCCTAACCCACCGCCAAGGGTGGAAGGCACCTCAGGGGGCAGTCCACCACGAGTGGTGCAAACTTCTGGAGTCCGTGCGGCTTCAGGGATCCTACCATCATTAAGGTGAGACTGAGGGGCAGAAGCGGAGAAAGATCTAAGGTGGTTATCACCTCGGCCTACTTCCCGGGTGATGCAGAGGGACTTCCGCC
>CAKNXH010001088.1:19129-92690 GCA_932178445.1 Andricus quercusramuli
GCTCGCATTAAGCAAGGAACAAGGTAGTGCAGGGTCGGCCAGCAAAACTACCCACCTGGGCTCAACACGTTTCGCCGGCTCTGAGGTAGTGAGCTGGAGAGTCTGATGAGAAGTCTCTCTCGGATCAAAAAAAAAAATATATATATATATATATATGTTGTTCCGATTAACCAGTTAACTGGTAATGACGCATATATGCGCAGAAATCATCCAGGCCAAAACTGGTAATGACGCATATATGCGCACTTTGAATAACTGCCACAAAACTCAATGGATTTTGATAAAAATTGGTATGCTCTAGGTTTTTTGGTCGCTGATGACGAATCCAAGGTAAAAATGGAGAAATTCAAAATAACGGACCCAATATGGCGGATCCAATATGGTAAACTAAAATGCAAAAGTCACGTGATTTGAATGTAAGTCAGTACTTACTAGTCTTTTGGTCGCTGATGACGAATCCGGGGTCAAAATTGAAAAATTCGAATCAGCTGATAATATATTAGGAAATTCATCAGCGACTTAAACAACTCTTCAGTACTGCCTTTCATTCAAGTAACGAGATTTTTGCATTCTAGACCACCATATCGGACTCGCCATTTTGAATTTTTCAATTTTGACCCCGGATTCGTCATCAGCATTATTTGCTTCTACCAGTTTTGGCACATAACGTCGATTTTGAGCCTACCAGTTAACGATTAAACACTTTGGGATTCTTATAGAGAGAAACTCAAAGACAGGCTTTTGGAATTTCACATCTGCTATAGCATTATAGGTGAGTTAGAGCACGCCATGGATTTTCTGCAAAGGACTACGACTACATAATATGAGAACAATTGCCCTACAAGCACAATCAAATCTAGAAAAGAAGCAGAATGGTGGAATATCCACTTGGAAAAACTCCGCAGAAAGACAAGAGCGTTGCATAATAAGGCAAATAGAACTAAATTATTTTTGGACCGAAGATGAAGAAGCGACGCTGAACCACCTCATGGAAGTTTACTTCTTAGGTTTTCAGCGAATCCGAACCGACCAAAAGGAGGAAGGCTGGGCCAAGATTTGAGTGGTGGAGTGGCCTTCATTCCGCTGTACAGGGAGCAGCACGTGCCTTCAGCAATACACCTTCAGAAGTAATTTGTCGAGAGGGTTTGAGGTGTAGCGTGCCAGACCAATCAAGCTGGATAGGAAGCATGCTTTGCCAGAGGAGACTCGAAAACAGATGGGGTGAAGGGTGAATCCTTTGTAGTGCGCTGGAGACCTCTCGCGGACGTGCCATCTGCTCATGAACGCATAACGTCAACCAATCCCGTGCAACCTGTCGTGCAGCTGCGGTCTTAACAGTGACGCACACAAGTAGGTCGCTACTTACACTACTTCGCAACGCACTTGAGTATGTACCGCCATGCACCGTATCAGCAAGGCAGGTTGCACGCGATTGGTTGGCGTTATGAGTTCGTGTGCGACGGCACGTCCCACAGTGGGAAAAAAGTACATTTTTTGGTTCGAAATACGATTTCTGCTGAATCTGTGGACCGATTTAGATATTTTTTTTAGAGAAAAGCTGAGAAAATTCCGGAGAGAATTGTCGAGGCCGATTTTTGAAAAAGATCTCCAGTTTTTTATAAATAAACAAATATATGGTACAAAAATGACAATTTTTTGAGTTTAATCCTCTGGCTTCTTAGAAATAGAGTAAAAAGTTTCGCAATAAACTCAATTTGATAGTGCAACATTACTAGAAGATTATCCAATAGCGAGCAATAAACGAAAAAATTGTTTAATAAACAAATAATTTCTTAAAAGTTCATTTTCGCGATTTTCATTATTTTGATATTATTTTTCCTAATCTCGTAAGTAATTCATCGCATAACATCACTATGATGGAGAAATTTCGTATTTAAATAATAATGAACAAGAATGTAAACAAATTTCATTTAAACATGTGCATTTTGGGTGTGTTTTGAAGAAAAACACCGATTTTCGGTCTGTACTTATAATTAGCTAACTCAAAACAGTTTTAATACAAGAGACAACTGGACAATATTATTTATAATTGTTATAAACACATTTTATAACAAATGAAAAAAGGCCGGAAAAAAGTGTTTTTTCATTATCAATTGAGTGTAAAATTCTTCAATTTTTATATTATTCTTTCTTATCTTGTGACTAATTTATCTCATAACAAATGAACGTCGGGACACTCATGAGTCAGATGAAAGTTGTTCTCCGAGAGTTGATCAGCTAAATCACATACATTATGGTACGCGGCTTCAACCAGACATTATTTCATCTCCCTGTACTAAATGTTCATTCTTGTTCGCCTTTTAACAATCGTGAACTGGTATCATTTTATACTAATACATAGGTCCTACTAATTGAAATTGCGTTAAAGTTTAATGATTGCTGATCTTCATTTATTAGTTTTGTGGCGTAACAAATGACAGTCTCATTGATCTGCAGTAAGGCAAAGAAAATAACGCATGCTTTTGTTTATCTGATTATTTTTCACTCTCATATGTTCTGAGCCATTTAGTTTCCAATATTTTTCGTTCTTTCTGTGTATGTATACATATAATTTAGAAATGAATTCTATTATAGTGCCGAATAAGATTCGAAGTGATCTGTTAATCGCAAGTACTAGTAAAGACGTAAGAATTCTATTAGATTACCTTCGCACGGCTAACTTGATAGATAATGAACAAGTCAATTTGACACGAGAAATCTTGTTGCGGCACCTCATTCCGTCTTTTGAAAAAAGATGGAAGAGTGCGTTCTATAATGCAGATAAATTTTCTAAACTAAACAGTGCATGGTTATCATCTGATTCCATCGTATCATTGGATCCCACAAAAGTAGGCAGAAGATCTTCAGAAGATTTTGAAGCCACTTCCAAATCGACTAAAAGAAGGAAAACACTCTCTCTTGTTGACTCATATTCTCAAATTGAAATTGGAAATGCTTTTTTTGAATAATTTGTGCTCTTCTGGGAAGAGGAACTTGGCTAAGGAGATAAGAAGTATGATATCAAGAGTTGAAGATAAAGAACATGGAGAATATGAAGAATTTCAAGGACAAATGGAGCCATTTACTTTAGAAGAAGCTATTTCTCTGGCTGAAGACACAAAATTGACGAAACATCAATATGAAACTATTAGCCTACAAGCTAAAGCACATAATGCTGCCATTTTTCCTCTTTATGAAAGTCTTGAGGAAGCCAAGAGAGAGTGTCTTCCTCCCGAAAAAAGCATAACAGTTACAGAGTCTGGGGTGAGGATTGAATTGCAAGATTTGTGCAATCATACAGTGAAGCGTATGTTGGAAATTCCAAATATTTTGCCACCAGATATAGTTGAAGGGAAAAATGTCGTGATGAAGTGTCAATATAAATATGGTTGTGATGTCTCATCTGACCAGAGCGAATATAATCAAAAGTTCTGTGAAGCAGAAAAATTAGATGCAGGAATCTTTATGGCGTCAATGGTGCCATTACGAATAATTCAAACTTGTTCCCATAAGCATGACAAGAATTGTTCGGAATGTGAAAAGCCCTTGACAATTTGGAAAAACAAGAATCCTGGATCTACAAGATTATGTAGGCTGATCATGTTTGAACATGCACCAGAAAGTAAGGAGCGAACCACGACAGAAGTAGAGTTGATGGAAGACAAAAACAGAAAACTCAAACGTACAAAAATAAAATTACCGAATAGTCGTTGTACCATAACTGTCTTTCATGATTTCGCGTTGACTATGGTAGATGAAAAGGTGTGTCAGGCTCTTTCTGGAACTCCTTCTGCTGCCACATGTTACATTTGTGATGCGAAATGATCGTAGATGAACGACTTACATAAACTTGTAGATAAAACAGAGAAGCTACAAAATTTCAGATACGGACTCTACATTGCACGCGTGGATTCGTTTGATGGAATTGATACTGCACATAAGCTATCGTTTAGGATTCTGCAAGTAGCAAGCAAAAACTGACGAAGAGAACGCGAAAATGAAAACTGCAAAACAAAGACTCCAAAAAGAATTCCGTTATATTCCGTTATAAGATGGGGCTCATTATAGATGTTGTAAAACATGGCTCGGGAACTACTAAAACAGGAAATACTGCTAGAAGATTTTTCAGAGATCCTGATTTGACTTCCGAAATCACAAATGTCGACAGGGAGTTGATCCGTAGTTTCGGCATAATTTTGCAAGCAATGGCTTCAGGGGAGGCAATTGAAACTTACAAGTTCGGAAATTATTGCCAAGAAACCGCGCAAATGTACGCCAATCTTTGTAATTGGTGGTACTACATGCCAGTAACAGCACACAAGATTCTCATACATGGAGCCAAAATTATTGAATCTGCTTTCCTCCCCATCGGTGAATTGACGGAAGAAGCTCAAGAGGCGAACAACAAAATTTTCAGACATCTACGAGAGTTTTACACTTGAAAATGCAGCAGAGAGGCTACTAATAAAGATCTTGGACGGAAATTGGTGATTCCAACCGACCCAAAAATTGTAAATCAGAGGCAAAAATGGAAAAAGAAATTAATTCTCCTAGATCCTGAAGCTCAAGACTTGCTCAAGACGTAAAATGGAAGCCTGAAGTCATATTTTGGCAATGAAAGAAGAACTTGCTTCAGACTTTTTTGTTTAATTTTCATTATTGAATTAACTTTTAGTATCGTTGCCCTGGCAAATTGAGGCAAGTGAGGAATTTTTTACCAATTGTTAATGAAAAAATACTTTTACCCGGCCTTTTTTGATTTGTTATAAAATTTATTTATAACAATTATGAATATTATTGTTCAGTTGTCTCCTGCATTAAAACTGCCTCAAGCTAGCCAATGATAAGTACAGACCGAAAAACGGTGTTTTTCTTCAAAACACACCCAAAGTGCGCATTTTTAAATGAAATTTGTTTATATTATTGTTCATTATTATTTAAATACGAAATTTTTCCATCATAGTGATGTTATGCGATGAATTACTTACGAGATGAGGAAAAATAATATGAAAATAATGAAAATCACGAAAATGAACTTTTAACAAATTATTTGTTTATTAACAAATTTTTTGTTTATTGATCGCTACTGGATAATCTTCTAGTAATGTTGCACTATCAAATTGAGTTGATTGTGAAACTTTTAACTCCATTTCTAAGAAGCCAGAGGACTAAACTAAAAAAATTGTCATTTTTTTACCATATATTTGTTTATTTATAAAAAACTGGGGATCTTTTACAAAAATCGGCTTCAACAATTCTCTCCGGAATTTCCTCAGCTTGTTTCTTAAAAAAAAATATCTAAATCGGTCCACAGATTCAGCAGGAATCGTTTTTTGAACCAAAAAATGTACTTTTTCCCCACTGTGCGTCCGTGAGACGTCTCCAGCGCACTGCAACGGATTTTCTTGTACGAACACCTTTAGGGGAATAGCGCCACGGCGTTGCCGATAGGAAGGTGTCCTGTCGCCCCTCTCGTGGTGCATTGTAATGGATGGCCTCCTTCGTAGGATAAATGAAGAGGGGTACTATACCCAGGACTAGACTGATGACTTCGTTATTCTAGTTAGTGGGGCTCATCGGAAAACCTTGATGGGTCTTACAAGGTCGGTGCTGCACATCGTAGAGCTCCTGTACGATAGCTCTGGGCTCTCGGTAAATTCAGAAAAAACCAACCTGGTCAGTTTCACGAGAAATTACAAAGTGCTGAAAGTTGACGCTCCTGTATTCTGTGGCGGGAGGCTGACGTTTTCTGATTAGGTTAAATATCTTGGAGTAATTCCAGATGGCAAACAGAACTGGGGGAATCACCTGGAGACCTAATGCAGGGAGTTTGTCATAACTTTGTGGATGTGCAGGAGAGCCTTTGGATTGACGTGGAGTTTCGGGCCTAAAATGCTTGCATGGCTCTACTCTGCTGTCCTCAAACCGAGGCTCCTGCATACGGCCGTGGTCTGGTGGCCACGTGCGAAACTTAAAACGATGCAGGAGAGGCGCGACGATTACATACACTAGCGTTTAGAGGTTTGATTGGAGCAATGAGGACTATGTCCACAGCGGCGATAGGGTTCATGCTCTGCGAAGAACCCCTACATGTTGCGATAACTGCTAGGGCGGCGTTCGCGAGGGGCCACCTGCCATGGGTAAATAGATGCACTCGGGGGACTAGGCACACTAGGCTCTAGAGAGGAGGCAAGATAAAATAACAAAACGCTTCGAATTCACCAAAGCTTTCAGCGTCTGTATTCCAAGCAGGGATATGTGGAAATCAAATGGTAACCCGCTCCTCCAAGGGGAAATCTGGTATACAGATAGCTCCAGGAGACAGGGAGGGTCAGTAGCAGGAATCTGTGACAGCACGAGAAGGAGGGGGACGGAGATCCCAATTGGAAGATACGCTACTGTCTTTCAGGCGGATGTCCTGACCGTCCTTCGCTGTGCTGAAACATTAATAGAAGAAAAAGCTGCCAGTAGGGAAGCCAGACATAGCATCGGAATTGTTTTGGAAATGCAAAATGGCATTAAATCAACTGGCAGAAAAAAACAAAGTGTCTCTCATATGGGTCCCTGCCCACACAGTGATCCAGAACCGGCACTGGGACTGACAGTGGTACAGATGCTTACAAGTGGAAAGTATTTTGCATATTTTTTTTTATTTTTAAAATACATCAAATATATATTTTCGATTTTATTCGAAAATCTTGATATAATAATAAGGGTAATTTATAATACCTGTGAGGTTATATTTTAAAATTTATATATTAAAAACAGATTTAGACGACTAAAACTAAGAAATCAGAATATGATAATCAATTAATGTAACGTTATTGAAATTTATATGTATAATCTTTTACGTTATATAGGGAACGGCGGTTTTTATATGGATAATTTATACATAGTATCTATAGACACTATAACAGCTCATTTACAGCTTCGAAAAACTAATATAATTTCTTTAGAATATGTTAAAGTACATTCGGATTTCAATCAATTACATGGAATTTCAAGGACTTTAGTCCGATTTTAAGAGGATTTCAACAGGTTTCATTTTTAAGATTACATCGAGTTTCAAATATATTATGCTATTACGAGTGATTCCATGTCGTTGTATTGTCTCTTCACTGATATGAGTTACTGGTGATTTACCAGCACGGGAGTTCCGCCGACTTGTATTCGAGCGAATTTTGTATTCGTTTTAAGTGAAGCCCATTTAGGACCATGCCCGAAACTGCACTCGCATGGGATTTTCAGTGTATAACCTTTTCACCTGGGTGGGGAAGGTAGAAAAGGATTTAAAGTCCCTTTCTTGCAATTCAGATTGTTGTACAAACATTTTACAGTATGATGTATAAAGTACACTTCGTAAACACATACTACAAGGAAGGTGTTCATGATTTTTTTCTGATGTTTGATAAAGTGATACGTGACACGTCTAAAATACCTTTGAATTTGAGACGGCATTGCTCACAATGGCCTCCTAAAAATTTCTGAATCAGCGGTGGTGGCGAGATCTCTTTATAATATAGAACATTTGAAAACAAATTGTTATACACTACTATTATAAGTACACATATTTTAACGTGAATTATTGGGTTATCTGTAAAGAATCCTGGTTTGTCACCACTGTGTTAAAATGCAGATCTATTGAGCGGTGGATACCTACAGGACATTCCATAACTTCGGCTGAGGTCAAGTTCTCAACCATGCCGCTTTCTATGTTTATTTTCGCCCGGGGCTTTTTTCCACGTTTATTATATATTCCACTAAGAAACCCAAAAGTCTCCAATATCGCAAAAATGTCACCATTAGCTGTTGTGAATACAATTTGTTCTGTGACCGGGAGCGGCCCAAAGACTCTTCTTTTCTGTAGTCGTAGAATTGGTGAATCGGGATGAAAAGTGTATCTTCGAAACTCAAATCGCTGGTTCGCATTAGTAATGGGAATAAGCCGAATAAATCCAAGTTGTCCAAGTGCATACCCAGGTCCATGTCCAAGTACCTGATAATCAGATGCTCTGAAGCGAAGAGACCTGGAAGGAGGAAGCCCAGCAGAAGGAGTCCTCTCAGAAGAACGCGTGGCAGGAGGAGACCTAGATCTGATACGTATAGGAGGCAGAGGCTCGGGATTGGCTGAAAACTGACTTAGGCGAGCAGGACTAGAAGAAAAAGGTCGGTGACGACTTGGGCGGGGAGTATCAAGCCAATCGCCATCGGATTGGGAACTTAATTCTGCAAGGAGAAATAGAAGATTAATTTTTTTTTAAAGAACTCAATCTTATGTTGGAATACAATGAACCTCTCTTGTGACAAATCGCTGAGAAAAATGATTGTGAAAAGATTTCGCAAAATTTATGTGAAGCTGGGGCACAGAGCCATTTGGGGAACTTTTCAATGCAGTTGAGTAAAACGAATTACAGTAGGACTCATCGCGTCGGAACCCGCCACATCGAAATCCGCGGAGGATTTCTACTCGTAAATTTCTCCGCCAACCTTGATAGGTAGGCGCACGCGCACGGGGTCGCCCCAGACGCCATGCGATGGAAGTTAGTGCCGTATGTACGAACGTAGTGTAACTGCATTGAATCACCATGGCAAATGAAGAAAATAAAAAATAACTATGATCGAATTAGAATACATCAAAAAATTTAAATCATTGATCGATCAGAGGCAGGCGAAAGTCGCGACTCGCTTACAAACACATACAACATATCGAAGTCCGCTCTCCACAGGATTTTCTCAGAAAAGGTTAGAATCCGAGATTAACGGGAGAAAATCAAAGAGTCTAGGAATGGAGAACAACTTGTTATAAATTATATAGAGGTAGCGGATCAATTTAAAATTTCATTTTCTATTGCTTTTGAAATTTGATATTAATAAATCATGTCATTCAAGTTCCGCATAGATCTTTTTATACAGCTAAATTTCAGAATTGGTAAATATAAAACAACTGTTGAGATGCTTATTCAGCTGTTTAGTTGAAACTTGCTGTTCCACTGAAAAACTTCTAAGAATAATATTTCCAGTTCGTAATTTAAACGTTACGTCACATTTTTCATTGAATAAGAAAGTACTTTCATTTTATTTATTTACTTGATGCCCTACCCTGATATTAAAAACTTCAATAATTTGTAAACAGAAGTTGCGTTTCTTGTGAAACATTAAGGGCCTTGCAAATTTTGAGATACGGCACTATCAGGAGGTGTAGCTAGTAATATTTGTTTCTGCTACCTGCGCGATCGAAAGTGGAGACACGAGCCATCCCGATACGACGAGTCGTACTGTATATTCAGAAAAATAAAAGAATACAATTTTCTTTTGGTATCAAGACTTGAGCGCTGGACCCTTAGGATTAAAATTCGACAATCTAGTGACCACTGCGCTACGAAAACTGCTAACTGTTGCTTCTTTTTCAAGTATTCCACTTCAAATCAGTCACCCCGTCACGCTCCGTTTCCCCTTCAAATTCTCCTCAAATAACTGTTAATTTTACTCAATTTTGAGTATTCTTTCAAAGGCAATAGGAGACTTTCGAATGTTTTTTCATATAAACATGCAACATACCTTTGAACTCTACCAAAATAGTGTTAAAATTCTCTCAATTCTCTCCTTGAAACCTTGAAATTGCATTTTTTGAGAAGTTATAGTGGATTTTTCTGACGAAAAAAAAAAACAAATGGACATTTTTAAACTTTTTTTTAACCATATACTCCCATTTCGAATAATTTGGAAAAAAATGTTTCAAGTCAGACAAATTAAGGATATTCATAAGAAAGATGGTGGTGTCACCCAAAAAAATAACCTCACAGCTTTTACCCGTATTTTTGGTCAGAATTTCTTGAAATTTTTCATTTTTATTAGTCCCAGTGTCCTTTATAACACATATTTTTTTGTTAATTATTATTCAAGCGATTGTTAAACCAAATAACGTCAAGAGCCGTCCAGCGAATCTCTTTTAACGACGAATAAACGAAAAACGCAAAAAGTAAATTTTATCTCACTGTGCCTTATGTTTTAAAGAATTTGAAGCGAAGTGTACTTTATCAACTGAGATCTCTATTTAATTATCATGATTAATTACCGCCCTCGCAGCATGAGATAACGTCGGGATATCCCATTTATCTCCCAGGATATCCCAAGGATATCCCATTTATGTTCCAATTTTATATGTTAAGGATGTCCCTAAGATATTCCAATTCTATAATTTGGTATATTCCTGGAAATTCAGGTATATCTACAATATTAGGTATTTTTCCGGAGATTTTGTACAAAGTATAACATTATAAAGTACAATAATTGTTGAATCCCCTCTAAAGTCTCTTCCAGTAAAATTCCATCATGGCTGTTAGTGTGCGAAAATTATCGGGCAATTATAAGTGAGGCTTTAATAAAAGTTAACAATTTCTCGAATATGCGTCCCGGATTATAATATATTCTCTTTTATATTGTATAAACCAACGCGGTATATATTAATTTGATTATTTTATTCCGTAGGAACTGATTTTTCCGTTATACAGATAGCGAAAAGTTCGATCACCAAATTGCGCAAATTAGAGCTTCTAGATGCAAAAGAAACCGAATATTCGAGATTTGTATAAAGCGGACTTTTGTCAAACGAATTTTTTTTAATCCTCATGTCTTTAGGCATTATGCATATTTTAATTAATATATATTCCAGAAATATTGAATTCCATTGCCAAAATTGTATATATCCCGCACAGGATATTGTGCGGATATCGTACGGGGTGGAAATGTCGATATCCTTGGAATATGCCGTGGATATCCCAGGAGATTTTTGGGACGTTTTTCAAGATATCCCATGTTCCGCTAAGAAATCCTAGGGGTATGTCAAAGATATCATTTTGTTGTGAGGGCGTGCTCAGTTGTGAGGGTAACATCTCTGCAAATATACATTTCATCATGCACAATTGTGTGGAATAAATTCAAATTAGATTCATACTTTTTTTGAATAAACCCAGATAGACTTTGGATAAGAATAGTAATTTTGATAGAATGGGGATCAAATTGGACGAATTATTATTTGCCGAAACCATACAAATGTTCTCAAAACTATCTATTATATTATTATACTTACCAATAGAATTAATCACCAAGTATATGACTAAAGTATAAACGATTTTCATCTTTTGATATTAGAGGAAAAATAATAGTCAACAATGTTAGTAATCTGTATTCGACTGCTTCATGAGGGTATCAAAGTTGTTATCTGATCAATTATATGTCCCTCAGGCTTATCTTTCTGAGACTATATTTTATATTTAGAGATTGTATTTGTATTTCATAAGCCAGGTTTAGGGAAAGAATTAATTACTAAGTTCGTTAAAGATAATGTCACAATTTATATAATATTTTGTGTTTGAGAGAAAGCCGGTGTGTACAAGAAAATCTCTTGTAGAGTCTACCAGTGGCGGACTGGATACCCAAGGGCGCAGCATAGCACGGATATCCCGTGAAATTAGCATTTTTGCTAAAACTCGAAGATACCAGCAATTTTGTTTGCTTTTAGCGTTTAGATAGATGTACTATTGAAGCTCGTTAATCCTTGAGTAAGTCAAAGGAGAGCCACTCTTGTTATTAACATATAAACAAATTCTATTCATTGAATGGAAATTGGAAGCAAGCCAATTCCATTGAATCTTGTCGAAAGTTGAAGTCAACTTAGTTCCATCTAACGAGTTAGGACCGATACCAAACCAATTGCATTGAATTCAGTTCATGTGTAACATCATCGCATACCACACAGCCATGGGCAAAGAAAGTGGGGAAGAGGCTTTTAATTAGGAAGATATGATTTGGAGTAGGAAGTAATTCTTTATTTCTGTTCAGCTGTTGGGGGGCTGTAAAGGTTTTCCTCGAAATATCCGAAACTTCTTCATTCCAAGTAATAGAGCGATTAAGAATACAGCCTCAATCTTTCGCAGATTCCACAAAGGGGATGATACGCTAATCGACCAAAAAAGGAGGTAGGATTGCAATTTTTTCAAGTGATGAAGAGAAAGAAGGTCCTATCATTATCGTCATAGTTTAAGCAGGTTAAAGAGTAAGAATACTTGTCAAGGCAGTTGAGCCACCAGATCGATATCCTCCTGTACCTTTTGGAGTGAGCCAGAATGAGAGTGGCAATAGACCCAGAGACGTAAAGCTTAAGGTCGTCAGCATATTTGTGATAGTTACAGTGTTGAAGTTCGCTACCAAGTTCAGAGGTATGAATATTAAATAGAGTGGGTGAAGCCTTAATCCCCGAGGGACAACGCTCTTAATCTGCCCACGATCAGAATGCTCGCCATTTTTAATTCTTACTCTTTCAGAAAGATTGAAAAGATAAGATTCAAACCATTTAACAACCATATTTGAGAGGTGAAGTGATTTGCGCCTAGTCACGAATAAATTATAGTTAACTGTAACAAACGCCTTAGGTAAGTCAAGAAGGACAACAATCGTTATTTATATTCTATCAACTAACAGTTTCAGGTCAGCAGTTACTTTAAGTCCATTTGATTGTTAGTTTCAAGGTGTCTCACAAGTTGCTAATGGACAATGTGCTAGGAAGCTTTAGACAAGACACGGAAGATGGATATAGGACGGAAGTCTCTGGGAGATGTAATGTTCGATATTTCAGGAGCAGGGTGAATAATCGTCTCTTTCCAGGTATAAGGAAACATTTCCACCTGGGGGATGCATGGTAGATGTGCAAGATAATAGGGCGAATTACTGGAAAAGCAAGGCGAACCATTCAAATTGAATTACCATCAGAACATTGAACATTGGATTTTACCTCAAGGAGTTTTTTAATTAGGGTTTCTTGTGATATGTCAAGAAAAAAAATTTTGGAACCATCACAAGTAGAGGTAACTGAAGATGGGAAAGAAGTGGTGTTTGCAAGAACTTTGTAATAAAGAGAAGCAAGATTTTTTCATTCTTATTCCTATTTTCGAGAAAATTAAAATTACTATTGTTTGTTCTTTTAGCCAATCTACGTTTTTTCACTTTTTTTTCAACGAATCTTCGATATAAGAAGCGATCCAAGGGATGGACTTCGTTTTTGCTCGAAGTGTATGGAAAGTGCGCAAATTTATCAAAGGGCGAAGATAATAATATGGATAGACACATCACCGTTCTATTGAATTTTCTTTTATGTGAGAAATATGCGTTCTTAATTCCGTTTTCTTTTCCAAAAAAGGATATTTTATACCAGCTTTATGGATATACTGTCCATTATGGCAACAGTAACTACAAGAGCAGTAGGCATTATATGTACTGGAGTCTAGTCAAAGTTATAGGTCGGACAACGGAGATTAGAACCGGTTTTGGTTCTTGACTAAAAGTAATTATTCCAGCTAACAAAACATATTTTAATCTATGATGAACCGGCAAGACGTTGAGGAGAATTTGCAAAAGCCAGAAACCTCGTTTTAAAATGCGATAAAAAGATACACCGTCAGTGCTAATTATGCACCTTAAAGTCATTTAATCAAAGGAAATTGTTAATTTGTGTAAATGAATATCACTTATGTGTGTCACGAATAACTGCGTCAGAAGTTCTGATTCTTTCACTAGTTAATTTTTGTAGAGGAATGTTAGCTATTTCTTTATTTTAAAATAAAATACGTAACTGATATTCCAAATCAACAGTCACATATCTCAATGAAACTTTCATAGAACTTTGATTATTTGAAGAGATTTCAAGGAATACCGTCAGGTTGCATGCACTTTCACGGGATTTTAAAGAACTTATTAACTCAAACCTAGGTTATTTAATTAAATTATTTAAATTTCTTACTCTATAATACGTAAGAAACAATAAATAATTAAATATTTCATCATCCCTTGATAGCACAGCTATCAAGAGTTCAAAAAAAGATCCGAAATCTTAAGTCATATTTCTCACTTCAAAAACAGCGATCCGTTGCGATGGCTTTTGAAGTCTGATATGTTATAGAAACATAATTTTAGAAATATAGGAAAGTCATTTGTCACCTTTTAACGTCATTTTATGCCATTTGCATTACCGATCACGCCGGAGGAAGTATGGTAACGGATACTGCTATCCAAAAACCGTAATTCCAGAAAATTTGGCAGTTCTCGTTTTGGACATTCAATTCTATCCTCCTCAGAGCGTTCGGCAGGGCAGTGTCACAGTCAACACCGTATGAATGACGAAGATAGTAATGAAGCACTCTTAGGGCCGCATTATATCTGTAGAGATACATCGTTCCCGTGCTAGTGGCAAACCCAGATATTGTGTGTTCTAGGTACTCAGCGCGTGCATGACACGTTTTGCATCTATCACTGAGAACTTCTTGACGTAAGCTGCGGTCACGGTACACTAAGGTGGAAATGACACCGTCCTAACGTGCGAAAATGAAACTTTCTGCACCTGAATTAAGTTCTATCGAAATTAGGAGGGCAAAAGTTGGCTCCTTCAACAAGGATGATCTTCTACGGAATTTTTCAACCTCTGCCTTCTGTACTTCGGCTTTTAGAAGTGAGGAATTTAGATGGAGTAAATGCACTTTCCTCACTTCTGATGTTAAAATTCAGATCAAGAGTATCGGCAGACTGTTTCACGGCTCTGTAAAGGGACGCTCCTTTGCCAATGATCTCGTGTTTCCTGAAGATTTTTAGGAGAGGATCTCCGCCGATATTTGACGAGAAACATACTGAACGCGAAAATGTGTCTTTCAATTGTCAAAATTATTGTTTCGGCTCGTCCCGTTTCCACGAGAGTATCAGTTTAACCGAGTGATGTCGAGTGCATTTGACACTTGTCAAATAACTTGTTTTTTTATGCTGTTTATTATCAATGATAGTAGGAGTATGTCACGCCAGTTATTGCAACCTGTAGACAGTTGGTTCCCGACATGGCTTAGCGGGCAAAGTGTGACCATTTATAACCATTACATAAAAAAATTTTGGATAGTTCGTCAAACTTTGGCTCCAGGTTCAAAGAATATATTACATGATCCATTAGTCAACACTACAAAGATACTTTCACCACCTTTGCACTTTAAATTCGGGCTCATTAAGCAATTTATTAAACCTATGACGAAAAGTTTCTAAATAAGATGACAACACTTAAACTTGCTGTTTGGACAGGTTTTAAAAATTTTGTCTCAACATTTTTGGACAACAATAAGGAACCAAATTATAAAAGATATGTTGAGGAAATGCTGACCGCATACAAAAATTTGGGATGTTTAATGAACTCTAAAATTCATTATATTCATCCACATCTTGATTTTTTTCCGAAAAATCTTAGGGTCTTCAGTGAGGAGCACGGGGGAAAGTTTCATCAGGATGACAAAATAATGGAGCGAAGATACCAAGGTGTTTGGAATGAAAATATGATGGCCAATTACTGCTGGAGCCTACAACGTGAGAGGCAAGGAGACTCACGCTAAACAAGCACCCCATCGTGAAAGGCATGGGGACTTTAAATAGTATCATAAAAACTCAACCTATCCTGTGTTATTATTGGTACTGAGAAAACAAAGAATTGAAGTTTTTTGGGTATAAACAGCGCAAAGATTAAGATTTTGTATTGTTAGCTTTCTACATATCAAAGGCCTCGTTTGAGAAAATGAGCCATACCATCATTATCTTTAAACAGGCTTGAGCAAGAAAATGGAAAGGTGTCACGTAACGCCGGGAAGCCCATAATTTTTGAAAAAACTGTTGTCGGATAATGGTGAGCAATAATAATAATTTTAATAATAATGAGATGATTGAATAATTGTTAGATAATTTATTATTATATATTTTCTTATTGATTTTTCTTATTGAATAATTTTTCAGGCATTACAGAGAAAAACAGGCTTTAGTAAAACATGAAGAGACGCTGATGGAAGTGAGGGTCTATAATTTTCAAGAAACCCAGAATGAGAAGCAGTACTTAATAATAATCGAAGAAAAGATGGTAGCTTCAGATGTTTCTTCGGAAAATCTGGAGAAAATACAAACATTAATTCCAAGTGAAGAAAAACTGGACAATTTCCCGTGAATGGCCAGTAAAAATCAGGATTTGACACACAAGGAAGAAAATACCGTGAGAAATGTCAAACTTCTTCCTGATAAAATAAACCTCGGCGAAGTTTTATTCACATACATATATATGAGAATCACAGTAGTGTGAATTTTCTTTCAGGATGGCTGCGACATGACGCAGAAACTAATGACTTACAAGTCACCGAATTTTTTGAACAAATTGCAATTTATATGATAATAATATTTTGAAAACACTGAGTAAAACGAGTTGTCGTCGGAAAAGATACGAAAATTTACAGTTTCTTTATGGAAAAATGCATACGATCAGGTAAGTAGATATGGAACTTTAAGACACGTAAAATGGCCCTTAATCATCCTAGACGCCTCAAAGAGGCAAGTAAAATGTGATATGTGCCAATCAGCGAAACATCGTGTTCAGAAAAAGATAATACGTCTGCAGAACGCGGAAAATTAAGAAAAATATAACTATGATTGCAGAATTTGAAGATAAAAATGCTTACAACGATTAAGAACTAAACTGAAGGTCATAGCTTAATCTAAAGATACAGCCATAAGGTGCTTGAACGCAACAAGAAAAGAATTGCAAGAATGCAAGGATGCAAGAACGAAATAGCTCGCAAGGATAAAACAAAACTATCCGAAGCGCCAAAAGGTTCAAACATCAGCGGTAAAGAAGAGCTTGCAATAAATGAAATATTTACAGCTGGAAAATTTAAAAAATCGACATTATTCAGAAGAATAGATTTTATTCAGTACGCTTTTCCACAAGTGATCTCCGACTGCTTATAGACTAATAAGAGAAACCTCAGTTTCACCACTGACTTCAGAAAGAACTCTTCGATGGTAATTAGGTTTATTGTTTTGGAAACCTTTTTATATTTTATTACAGTTACCTGCTACTCATGGAGAGACCTGGTGGATTCAATCCTAAGTTTTTCAAATTACTAAAGGAACATTCTAAAATCAAATCATCCTTACAAGGCAGGGAATTCTCCTACTAGATTAAATGAGAATTCGCAAGAGTATAACAATTGATTATAAAATGACGACATTCACAGGCTCTACAGAAGATACTAATCTAGTCCAGCCAATCAAGCCAAACTTGTAAAGAAGCCGTAAAGCCAACTTAAGAAGCTTGGCAGAAATGCGGGTCTGCTTAGCTGTTCAGGTAAGCTAATCAGTAAAGATTGATCTTATGAATGTTCCTTATTCAAAGGGCTTAGCGGAATAAGCATGGGAAATCAGCCCCCGTTCGTATAAAGCTTAAATTAATGTCATATGTTCGTTTCCATGTGGTATGAAACTCCACCAAGTTTCAACTTAAAAATCCCATTATTGTGGGAGATATGGAGGGGGAAAGCAAAATCGAAAAAGTAATTTTTCTCGAAAACAGCTCTACCGATTTTGATAAACAAAATATATGTTTCTAAGACCACTCTGGAGTATTAAAAAAAAAATTGATAAATTTTTCGAACAAATAATAAGCATTGAAAACATGTTTTAAAATTTTGAAATTTTTTTTTTTCTATGTTTTTTTAGAGATACCACTTTTATTTTCTCAAGAAAATATCCTTGCATTGTGTACTACAACTCAGATTTTTTATGATTTTTTTTTGTGTGGTGAAACATAGTTAAAAAAGACAATGTACGTAACGATGCGGCGCCGCCCGCTTCCGAGGTTCACGGTGGATGGATGGGACCCATTTTTTTAAAGGACGTCTGCACTTTGCCTATAAATGTATAGTTTCCAGAGTTTACCACGAGGAGGTTGCAGTACGTTTTTAAACTCCTTATTATCGGGGTGCTTTTTTAAAGTGAGTCCCCTCGCCTCTCACATCAGTTCATAATCATCGGGGTGCTTTTTTTAAAGTGAGTCCCCTCGCCTCTCAATCTCCTTCACTATCACTGTCAATTACTGGAATGCAATTATCGTTCTTAAATAAATCGCTCAGTATTTCTGCTGGTTTAAAAACTTTTGATAAATACTTTACGTAAGATAAATAATAAACGATAGCTACAATGTGAGAACAGCAACCAACTGTTCTTCTACCATTAGCACATTTACATGCATAATGTGTCAGACCCGAAACCTCAACGCTGTTAGGCTTATATCTTAAAAAGCACCTATATGTTGTGCGAGAAATATGTCTGGATGGAACTTTTACCTTCAGCACATTTTTCTCATCTTTAACATATTGTATATTCAATGTGCCATCTTTATTGACCATTTCAGCTAAATACGACACAGCTTGGGATTGTTGATATGACCCAGTAAATAGAATCTTAAGATCCCTTTTTGTCATCTCCGGAAAGTCTAATAAGTCTTCGGATGTAATACTCTGGAAAGGGAGTTGCTTTCGAAACCATCCTTTCTTTTCAGCCTCGATAGCCAAAGTATTTTAGATAGATTTTTGAGTATGCATCCTCTGAACCACTTCATCTAAAATGTCTACGTCTGAGAGTGACCTTCTTCCGAAAGTATTATATAAAAATGCCGCAATTCTAAAGAAACTTCCCACTTTACGTAACAGCTTGTTCTCAAGCTTTTGATCATGAAGGCGATACTTTTGTTTTAATATACGATGCACAGATTCAACAACCCAGCGAATTTTAGTAACAAAACGTGACTGATTAGACTCTTCTGCTGTCAATTGCTTCCTCTTGCCTTTCAACGCAGGCATTAATACTTTAAATTTTTTTCCCTCTAAACTACATACAATATCACGAAATCCGCGATCAAGTACAAAAGTATCACCTTCCTTTAAAAAGTTGCGTAGACTATTTGCATGTTCCAAAATATTTTTCGGAATTTCCGCATCATTTTTATTTGCAAGATATGGGCCAAGCATATCAATCACAAAACCGTCAGTCGTGCAGATAGTGAAGGGTTTGCAAAGAGGAACTTTCTTTTGCCCCGAAAAAGATTTCCTCTGGTACTCGTTGTTGGAACTTTTTTGGTGTCGTGCATACGTACCATCACAAATTATGAATAAATTATCACTCACATCAAACAGTTTCTTTGTTATTTCCGTAGTGTGATTTTTAATAAGATCATCTCTGTTTAAAGCGCTTAAGCCAAAAGAAAATGGTAGAATATCAGTTTCGAAAGATTTAATTACGCTTGCGCAATAATCAGAAATTGATTGTTCATTATCTAACTGAAAGACAGAACTGATTATTTTATTTGAGTTTCCTGTAAGTAGTTTAAAGAGAAACAGAACCAGAGCTTGAATTACTGAATGGGATAAACGGTTTCTCAAAGAAATCATCTTATCTTTTAAAGCATTAAGCTGGTCCCATGTCAAGCCCGTAAAAAGTTTAACTTCTTTTTCTGGGAGGCTGCGTTCGCCGACTTTATCAAATAAAGTCGCATCGCATTTGACAGAAAGAGTTTCCATCACTTTGGATAACTCTAATACACTAAGACTCGTTGTATCAGAAGTGCACTTTCAAAAGCCTAAGATCTTCTATGAAAATGCGATTTTTAATTATATGCCTTGGACAGCACCGATTGCATCCGAGCCTCTTCCGGAATTACAATCAGATTGTCTGTAGAATGACAAATACAACAATATTTATGCGTGGAAACAGTTCTCTGAAGTGGCATCTCAATATATTCGATCTCAGGAGTAGCTTCATTGTTTTTTACGTTGATTACGAATGATGGATCAACAGTTGAATCAGCTTCCAATTCAGAATCTTCTACGCGATTGTCTTTTTTGTAAATAGAAAGTCGGCATTTGCGACATAAAATATCCTTAACAGCTATTGTTATTTTTAAAGAGCTAGAAAAACAATTCGCTTCTTCTTCAGTTCCTACCATTTTTGTTCTACCAGTCATTTTCTTGAAAGGAATGTTGCAGCCAGCAAACTTCAAATGCTTTAGTGCTGAAGACATTTTTTTAGAGAATAATTGTTAATTATTAATTAACACAAATGATAATAATCCTTCAATGAATAAAATAAAATCAGATATTCAATAATGATGAATAAAGAAAAGAGATGAAATATCGTACTATTTTATGAGACCACAGAACACCTACTGGAAATTGAACTCAGTCCTCGCTTGTGTCTGTTACTAGGCAGAATGAGAAATTGACCATCGAACTTTTAGTGAAAAGTGTAACAAGCAAATGACGATTGCTGCGATCGTCTGCTGTTTTCATGCATACGCCACAAACAAATGACGGTTGCTGCGATCGTCTTCTGTTTTTATGCATACGCCACAAACAAATGACGATTGCTGCGATCTTCTCCTGTTTTCATGCATACGCCACTAACAAATGACGGTTGCTGCGATCGTCTTCTGTTTTTATGCATACGCGACAAAGAAATGATGGTTGCTGTAATCGTATTTGATTGCCTCCATTACACAGCGTACAAAAATTGAACGTTATATTATAAGGTTTAGTTAGCTATTAATAAAATTCAGAATTAATTTAGAAAAGAAATACATGATTCTTTGGATTTTGGGACATCAGACTTTGTGACGGCTTCAAGCTCAACTGCTACCGCCATTCTGTGCTGTGTCGATACATTTGCATCGATGTTTTCATAATTTTTGAAACATTATGCAACTTTGTGCTAAGGTGCCTTGAAAATCCTTTTCTAGAACATTTGATTTTAAGAGCACCAGACCCGAGGCCGTCACAAAGACGAAGAGCAGTGTAAACGGCTCTATTGATCAAGTGGCTCCAAATGACAGTGGTAAACTCTGGAAACTATACGTGTATAGGCAAAGTGCAGACGTCCTTTAAAGAAATGGGTCCCATCCATCCACCGTGAACCTCGGCAGCGGGCGGCGCCGCACCGTTACGTACATTGTTTTTTTAAAACTATGTTCCACCACACAAAAAAAATCATAAAGAATTTGAGTTATAGTACACAATGCACGGATATTTTCTTGAGATAATAAAAGTGGTATCTCTAAAAGAACATAGAAAAAAAAAATTTTTTTAATTTTAAAACATGTTTTCAATGCCTATTATTTGTTCGAAAAATTTATCAATTTTTTTTGAATATTCCAGAGTGGCCTTAGAAACATATATTTTGTTCATCAAAATCGGTCGAGCCGTTTTCGAGAAAAATTACTTTTTCGATTTTGCTTTCCCCCTCCATATCTCCCACAATAATGGAATTTTTAAGTTGAATCTTGGTGGAGTTTCATACCACATGGAAACGAACTTATGACATTAATTTAAGCCTCATACGAACGGGGGCCGATTTCCCATGCTTATTCCGCTAAGCCCTTTGTATTAGTAGATTCGTAGTGGATCAATGAAAAGAGGACTAAAATATTATGGCAAGTATATTTCGGATTCAAAGAACTCTTGGGCGACTGAAGATTTCTGTGATTAATTCAATAGACTATTCGATGCATTAAATAGAACGGACCGTCTAACAGAAATACGAGCTTACGACTGTGAAGACTTCAAAGTACATTTTTTCTGTTGAATTAGAGCTTAAATCTTATGGATATTTATTATTTTAAAGACAACTGAATTAATTGTTTTAGGTTATGCAAGAATTTCTTGACTCGTTAAATGAATGGGAAAAAAGAGTTGTGGATGAAATCTTAGATGTAACTGATTTTCTGACGAAAAACACAGCAGATGGGTTATGATTGAATCGGAAATGAAGTATAGGTTTATCCAGTTACTTATTGAATGAATGTAATGTTGAATACGTTATGACTAAAAAGATAAATCATGTCCCTTCGGAGGTTTGTGTGTTTTTTAAATTCAGGAAATAAATAAAAATTTGAAATTATATATAGTGTTGAAATAAAAATTTGTCATGTTTTATAATTAAAATTAATCCTTGTGAAAACTTATTTCTTAAATTTTGAGGAATATGGGGCCGTAATATTAAATACAATGTGATCAATTGGGCCTATATTAAATGCAATTAATATAATAGAAATAGGTTAATATCAATTAAGGAAATTCTAATATTAATCACATCTTGACTACCAACAGGAAATAAAGTGGAACAGAATCTGATAATCTGACAGAGAAGACATGTCATTTAATTTGAAAGGAGCGGTTGGAGAATAATGACCATCCAGCCACACCTACTTTCCTGCAAATTTATAAAATCCTAACTGCCTACAGTATTCTGACACCTCCTAAATCCGGCAATTGTTTCTCCATAGAAGACAAAATCCTTGATTACGATCTCGAAATTAGAAGAAATTTATCAGCCTAAAAAGAGAAATCTTCTTTTACAAGTGCGAAATAAGCTAAATATTGTTATCGAATCCAGTGAAGCAGATTTTAGTGATTTTTGCTATGTCATTGAGCATGATTATGCATTACTTCCCCTTGTTGATTCCATTAATCATTATAACACCACAGAAAAAACTATGAATAAAATTTGTTGCAGGATATTTTTTAGTGCGACAAAGTTTTGTTCAGCCAACTTCGCGTCTTTCAAAATACGAGTGTTTACCATGGAAAAACAAAAGAAAGTTTAACCGATATTTGTGTAAAGTTTATCCTGTGAAGTTAATTTTTGTTGCAAAGAATCTTTCGTCGAAAATCGATGTAAAGTTTATCTTCTGTTTTTTCTGTGATAGACATAGTTTGTTGTGACATGCTTCAGTACATGAAATGCGAAACTTGCAAAGCATTATTCGCTTCACCACTGGACAATGAACAATCTTCTCAGAACTTCAGTGAAACTCGTTTATATCAAAATTTGAAAGTTTTAAGTTTGATTAGAGTAATTGGAGAAGCATTTCCGAAATTCTGCACGTACAAATACGCTTTCAAATGGTACTTAATGACTTGCGTATCACAAATATTATTGGTGCGCTTACACACTTGGATTATTTAAAAATGTCACATAAAAAATCAATAAACTTCAATAAAATTTAAAAAGAGTCAAATTCATTCTCATATGATATTTAATCTTCCCAATTCTTATTTAATTTGTATCCACAGGAGATATTTATGCTTCTTTGAACTGTTATTAGATTCAAATAAAATTCGAAAAATCATTAAATTTTAAATATTTAAATCAACGTTTGGGCGAAAGGCGATCAGCGCCGCACTTATACATTTTGCTTGCTGAATGATTTTACATAGGAACTATAAATCATAATAATCGTGTCAGCTGCCTGATGAAAGTAAATGTGGTTATCTCTATAAAGAATAAATATTTTTCTCAACGTAACAGCTTTAATTATTATCTGCGTGCGTCGACAATTTGAAATGTAAAATAACGAGGAATTAATCATATAATGAAGGGTATGTATACGGCATATAGGTATATATAATTATATATACGATAAAATATATTCAATCGCACTAATTTTCTGCAACAAATGCGAGTCATTCGGGAAATCACGAATGAGGGACTTGAAACGACACAATGTATTGCATCGTGAGTTCAAACAACATCCAAAGTTCGAAAGAGAATGTTCTGAAACTTTAGAGCATTATCTGGACCTTAGACACATGTAGCTGGTACAAGATCAACAAGAATTTGTTTCCTATCTAACACTTCGTGCTATTTTCAAGGAGGGAAGTTCAACGACCAAGCTAAGAATTGTCTTCGGCGCATTAGCAAAGTTAAAGACCAGCCTTTCCTTAAATGACACGCTCATGGAAGAACCCAAAACCTTCTTCGAGTTAGATTTCACAATTATGTATTGACAGGCGTTATAGAAAAAAAATTTCGGAAAGAAGATAGGTAATTCCAACGAATCTTGAAGAGACTGGGCGGAATCAAAGTTCAAGCCTTTGAATTGAACACAGTTACTTTTGCAATTATTTCTTCCCCTTACCTCGCAATTCGTGCACTTCGGCAACTAGGGTGCACCACGAGGAAGCAATCTACGCTGCTGGAAGTAAACGGATTAAAAGGTATAGGAATTAGCGGATTTAAACGGATAGACTTTTAGAAAATAAAGAAAAATGTGCAAATACACTTACGTTAAAAAAAGTTATTTTTTAAGTTAATGAAAGAATTACGTTTTGTCCCATGACATTGGCAATATTGTTTGGCCCTCGGCGTGCAGATGTCTTGGATTTCCCCACCCGAACTTGAATACCTAAAATATTTGTTCAACACCCGCGATGTACAAACACCCAAGATACAAATACAAGCTACATGAAAATCTTTTTTCTTTGTGGTATTCTGTCTTAGTTGATCGTCAACTGTTTGTCGTCGAGAGTGACAATTGAACGTCAGTCTCTCGTCGACAACCAGTAGACGATCAACTGAGACGGTATACTACAGAAAAAAAGATTTTCATACAGCATAACTGATACAACAGAAAACAGCATACTGATATTCTATTTTTGAACAATTCAACAAGAATAAATACGGACCAGGAAAAAAGAACAAGAGACTAACGTTCAACTCTAACGGTGGACGACAAACATTTGACTATCAATTAAGATTCCAACTTCTGGAATCAAAGGAATAAAATAAAAATATCAGGATACATAAGAATTGTTTGAAAATTAAACAAGAACGATACAGACCAGGGCAAAAGACACTTGAATATAAACAAAGGTAACAGATACTTGCACATCAATAAAGGCAACAGAAGCGGTGTGAAGTTGCCCCCCCCCCCCCCAAATAAAAAATTTAAAAATTGTATGTCGTCAATCGTTTGGTGTTCGTTAGAGAGGGTTTGGTAGTCATATCTTATCGTTTGGTTGTTGTTCCTTCACCATTTTTTCAACCAAAAAAAATTTGGGGAGGGGGGCTAACTTCACACTGCCCCAAAAGGTCAAAATTTCTCAATTTTTCTTTGTGGGGCTGTTTGGTCTTCGTTTGGTAGCGTTTGGTAGTCAACTCTGAACGTTAGAGAGTTGATAGCTTTTAAATAAACGAAAAACAAATCCTCAAAGTCAAACTTAAAATAATAACAATATCCAAAAAAATGGAAATGCAGTCTGAAGCAGAATCGTTTGGTAGGCCCATTTTTACGTTTGGTAGTTCAGTGGTCCAAAAACTTTTTGATCTACAGCAGTTGTTCTATAAGTGGTGGGGGCCAACTCAAAAATGAAAAATCGTCAAATTTTCTTTTTCACATCGTTCAGTGGTTGCATTTTCAGGTTTGGTAGTCATGCGTCGACGATAGAGAGTATATAATTGTTTAAATAATTAAAAAACAACGTTTCACATATTTTGTTGAAAATTTATTTTCTTGCTGAAAATTCTTAACTGGTGAAAAATTAAAATTTTATACAGAAAATTCGTCTTTCGGCTTTAAGGTTCATCAATTTAGATGAACTTTTTTTCTTTTATGACTGACAAATCTTTGTTTGTTGAAAACTCGTCTTTTTAGTTTAAAAATTTAATTTTTTGAACGAAATTCTACTCTTTTTTTATAAAATATATAATATTACACTTTTTTGTTGAGAATTCATCTTCTTAGGTTAAAAATTAATTATTTTGTGGAAAATTAATTATTTTGTGGAAAATTAATTATTTTGTTGAAAATTCAAGCATTATGTTAAAAAGACATCTTCTATGGTAGAAAAGTAATTTTTTTCTTTAAAATAAATAAATAAATTTGAAAATTTTAATTTTACGAGATTAAAATGCTGCTATTTGAATATTAATTGATAGGAAAAATAAAAAATTGGTAAAGGAAAAATCACTCTCTAACGTCGAGACATGACTACCAAACCTCAAAATGCAACCAGTGAACGATGTCAAAAAGAAAATTTGACGATTTTTCATTTTTGAGTTTGCCCCCACCTCTTATAGAAAAACTGCTGTAAATCGGAAAGTTTTTGGACCACCGAACTACCAAACGTAGAAATGGGACTACCAAACGATTCTGCTTCTGAAAATAACTCAATTTTTTGAAATTTTAAAATTTTTTGATCGATTTGTAAAACGCTGTTTTTTAATTATTTAAACAATTATCTACTCTCTAACGTCAACACATGACTACCAAACCTCAAAATGCAAACACTGAACGATGTGAAAAAGAAAATTTGACGATTTTTCATGTTTGAGTCTGTCCCCACCACTTTTAGAAAAATTACTCTCGATCAAAAAGTTTTTGGACCACCGACCTACCAAACGTAGAAATTGGACTACCAAACGATTCTGCTTCTGAAAATAACTCAATTTTTTGAAATTTCAAGAATTTTTGATCGATACGTAATATATTGTTTTTTAATTATTTGAACAATTGTCTACTATCTAACGTCGACACATGACCACCATTCCTCAAAATGCAACCACTGAACGATGTGAAAAAGAAAATTTGACGATTTTTCATTTTCGAGTCTGCCCCCACCACTTATAGAACAACTGCTGTAGATCAAAAAGTTTTTGGACCACTGAACTACCAAACGTAAAAATGGGCCTACCAAACGATTCTGTTTCGAACTGCATTTTCATTTTTTTGGATATTGTTATTATTTTGAGTTTAACTTTGGGGATTTGTTTTTCGTTTATTTAAAAAACTATCAACTCTCTAACGTTCAGAGTTGACTACCAAACGCTACCAAACGAAGACCAAACAGCCCCACAAAGAAAAATATAGAAATTTTGACCTTTTGGGGCAATGTGAAGTTAGCCCCCCTCCCCAATTTTTTTTTGGTTGAAAAAATGGTGAAGGAATAACAACCAAACGGTAAGATATGACTACCAAACCCTGTCTAACGACCACCAAACGATTGACGACATCAGATTTTCAAATTTTTTATTTGAGGGGGCCAACTTCACACCGCTGGATATGAACGTTAAATCTCATTCAGGTTCATTATAACAGCCCTGCTCTCTGAACAGAGTCGAATGTTTTTTCTGTTGCCATACTCCTGTAATTTGAAGGTGCACTGCAGCATGACCATAATCTCAAATTGTAGAACTGTGCCGTAGGACCCCACCGGGATTGTGAAGCTCATTCCACTCTTTCTACTATATAAACCGGCTCCTGCCTTCTCTTTATTTCTGGAGCCATCTGTAAACCAGTTATCTCCATCACTGGACAGGTGTGCTTCGCCGTTAACCCAATCCTCCTTTGTGGATAGGCTAACACGATATTTCTTGTCGAAGAGATAGCGAGTGTGTTTTGTCCCTGAGCAAGCTCAAGGTCAGCCTACTCGCGATGTCGTTGGGATCCGCACTGCCGTCGAGATCCTTCCGCCTTTCACCATATTTAATCTCCAGGCCACCTTCGCAGCCACGGCCTTGATGGTGAGATGGAGTTGCTCCAACCCTGTTAGTGCTCCCAATGCCATTGTGGGTTTTGACTTTGAGGCAACAGTTACGCCTCTTAGAATCAGTCCCCTGATTCTTTCCAGTCGAGACTTCACAGTCGATAGTTCGACTCTGCTCCACCAGAACACCGCTGCATAGGTTAGCCTGGGTCGCAGGATCGCTGTGTAGATCCACATAGGTGTCTCCGACTTCAAGCCCCAGCTTTTCTCTATGGCTCTTCTGCAGAGCCATAGAATTGCTACTAGCTTTCTGCAATTGTTTTCCAGGTGCTCGTTCCATGATAGCTTCTTGTCTAGGATGACTCCTAGATATTTAGCTCGATCTTTGATTTCCAGTTGTTGTCCTCCCAATTTCAGTGTACTCGTAGAACCCCACTTATACCGTCTGGTGAATATGAGCGCGTCTGTCTTACTCAGTTTGAACGATAAACCAGTCTTCTTGCACCAAGAATCCACTATCCCCAGTGCTTGCTGCATCAATCCGAAGAGCACATCCAGATGCTGACCGCGCACGATAACCAATGTATCGTCCGCGTATCCTATGCCGTGGTAGCCCTGACTCGTGAGCAAAAGAAGCAGTTCATCCACTACCAAGCACCACAGTCACAACTTTCGTCATTGATAGGTCCCTGTTGGCCAACATGTGGCAGATCCATTCCACGACTACAATAGGCACACGATGTGCAATCAGGGCCGCCCTGATCACCTCTCTGGAGGTGTAGTTGAGAACCCCTTCGATATCCATGAAGATTCCAATCGCGAGACCTTTCTACTTCAGTTGTCCTTCGACTAGGTTTAATGCTCCGCTTAGGGCCGTTTCAGTCGAGTGACCAGCCCTGCAGGCGTGTTGATCATTGTGGATTGGCCTACTTGATAGGACCTTGTCGCTGATATATATCTATCCACAAGTCTTTTCACTGTTTTTAGTATGAAAGATGTAAGGCTGATGGGACGGAAATTCATGGGTGAAGTATCACCGAACCTGTCCGCTTTCAAAGCGGCACTTTCGTGCCTCTCCATTCCGTCGGAACATATCCCAGCGTCAGACAATTCCTGGCAAGTCTCACGAGCGATCCTATGATGATCTCTCCCACCCTCTGTAAGAGGGCCGGATATATGGCATCTGAACCAGAAGACTTTAAGGACTGAAAGACTTTAGAGCCTATCTGACCCTGGAGGGAGTAAAAATCTCGTTGGCTAGCCGCCGTTTGGGACCCAGCTGGGCCACAGACAGTGGGCCAGGAGGCCACTTATTTTGGCCAAAAACCAACTTGAAAATTGACTTGAAAGAAAATTATTTTCACACTCAGAAATAGTTGAAGAACACAAAGGTGAAATATTTTGTTGATTAAGTAATGCGTATTTGACTGACGTTAATGTGAAGTTAGAAAACGTACTAAAGTTATTGATAAGGATATATTTTTAATTATTCATATACCCAGCAATTTATGTTCAATTTTTGAAAATTTCTTCTTATTTATTTATTATGTAGTCACGTGGGAACTAAAAATTAGACGGATAAGTTTAAAAAGTTAACAATAAATTGTAATATTTAACTTTTTATTATCACACTTTAAACATTTGTAGTAAACCGCCCACTTCCAATTCACCATTCCCCGACATTCCACCTCCTACAGGGTAAAATAAGGTATGAATGTGTTGTGCGTAATCTGAACTTCAAAATAGACCTGCTACTTTTTGCTACTTTTGCCGTACAGCTTGAAGATATGTGTATAAATAAGAAAGCATCTACGCGTCCCCACAGAAAAAACAGAAAGATTCTGCAACAAGAATTGACTTCACAGGATAAACTTTACACAAATATCGGTTAAACTTTCTTTTGTTTTTCCACGACAACACATGTATTTTAAAAGACGCGAAGTTGGCTGAACAAAACTTTATCGCTCTAAAAAAATTTCCTGCAACAAATTTTATTCTTAGTTTTTTCTGTGCCGCACGTACTGTTATGCCACACTAAGTTATTTGAGCGAGTATTTTTCATATTTGATGCGTGTTTTCGTTTCACAATCAATAATGACTACTTTTACGAAACGGCAAATTCTTGAAAATATTCCCATTAATGGGGATCTGTCTAAAGCATTAAGGGATCTGAAATCGCATTGCAACCTCCACGTGGTAGGCCCTGGAAACTGCACTTCCCGTAGGCTGATTGCAAGCGTGCTAAAACAAAAATATTCCGTTCTCGTCGTTTTGTGATCAGTGATTTCGAAAATCACAGTTTTTTCAGTTTTTTCCAGAGTTTTATGCCAATTTATACCAAACTGAGTTCGAAAACCCATACTCACCAAGTTTGTTGCAAATACCTTAAAGTTTCGCATTTTATTCCTCCGTATTGGGTCCGCCATTTTGAATTTCAAAATGTCGACATCAAATTTCGTATCAGAGACCCTAAAATCCCATTCACACCAAGTTTGGTGCAAATACCTCAAAGTTTCGCATTTTAGTCCGCCATATTGGATCCGCCATTTTTAATTTTTAAATTCCGACATCAAATTTCGTGTCAAAGACCTCAAAATTCCATGTACACCCAGTTTGGTGCAAAAACATCACATTTTCGCATTTTAGTCCGCCATATTGGATCCGCCATTTTGAATTTTTAAATGCCGACATCAAATTTCTTATCAGAGATCCCGAAATCCCATTTACACCAAGTTTGGTGCAAATACCTCAAAGTTTTGCATTTTAGTCCGCCATATTGGATCCGCCATTTTGAAGAATGACATTTTGACATCAAATTCAGTTTCAGCGACCCCAAAAACCCTTATACACCAAGTTTTATGCAAATATGACAAAATCTTGAATTTTGGCCAAAATAAGTGGCCTCCTGGCCCACTGTGGCACAGGCGGCTTTGGTTGCCTCCGAGTTGTCGCTCCCTTTTTTCCAGACCTTATGAAACGCCTTACGTATTGCACGTATTTGGCCTGAAATACAGATTCAATCATCAAATAAGTTCCCACGGTTAAAAAAAGAAATCTGAATTGTCGCATATTCTCTTCACTTCAATGGGAATAATCGTAAAACGGGATTTTTAAGAGCAACAGAGTTGGACAAAGCCGAAAGACAAATAATCCGTGCAACTAAAAATGGCAAATTTTGTCAATAAATGCACAATTTCAAAAAAGGGAAAAGGGTAGACCAGAAAAGCAATCTCGTATGACTTCATTCATTCCTTGACCAAGACAGTATTATCAGAGTAGGAGTTTGATTACAGAACTCAACCTTTCCTTATTCTCATCAGCGCCCTTTGCTTTTAGCTCGTTCAAATCATGTTACAGAACTCATAATCGAAGATGAAAATATACGCAATAAACACGCCGGGATACAAAACAACATTGCGTATGCTATGCGTTGCCGATTTCGTCCCCTCAATGGTCGTGATCAAGTACGAAAGGTCATACGCAAGTGCATAATGTGTTTTTGTTTGCATCGACAGCCGAATATACAATGTGTAATTTGCCGAGTAGAAGAATCACCGAAACCCGTCTATTTCGCAACGTTGATGTAGATTATTTCGATCCACTCTATATCGAAGAAAAAAAGGCTACAATAGATCAAGAGTTATGGTTTACGTCGCAATATTCATTTGCCTCGTTGTCAAAGCGCTAAATCTTGAAATAGTTAGTGACGTTACCACTGAAGGTTTCTATACAATACACAGTGTACACAATGAACAAGTAAATCATTTCCTTAGCGATCAGGAAATTAAATGAGAGTTCATTCCTCCTTTGTCACCTCACTTTGGAGGAATATGGGAACCCACAGCAAAGACATTAAAACATCATTTCACGAGCTTCCCGGAGTTGTATCTTAGCTTCGCATCGCCACTAGCATCAGTCAGGTGGCTGCATATTCAAATTATGCGTCAACATTTCTAAAGAAGGTGGAATAAAGAATACCTTAACGAATTAAACATTTGAAACAAGTGCAGCAATGGTGAACATCAAATTAAGGAAGGTACAATGGTCATGTTAAAGGAAGATAATGTTCTACCGACGCAGTGGTTGCTCGGTCGTGTCACCGAAGCATTTCCTGGTTCGGACGAAACTGCGAGGAACGTCATTGTAAAAACGGCAATAAGTGGGAGTATGAACTAGGTAAATCGAAAGAGGCATTATTATAGAAATCTCACCCCGAATTTCAATTTTTTTTTAACATCCCCTCTCCTGGTAGCAGGAAGTTCGCAATCTTCCAGAAATGGGAACAGGACTAGGTAAATCTGAAGAAACACTATGAGAAAGAAAAAATAATAATTTTCAGAGCCATAGATATTGGAAAATGTAGGAAAATTGGAAATTTTCCCCCATTCCAAAATTAAAAAATTTTCTAAAAACTTTCCTGTTGATCTTAGGATGTTGGAAATCTCCCACCTGTCAAACAAAACTAGATAATTCGAGAGGAAGATTATTAGAAAGAAAAAATAATTATGTCCGGCAACGTGGATAACTGCATATTTATAGCTCAATATAGGAAAACTGAAATATTTCTTTGTAATTTTATTTTTATACACAATTTTATTTCTTTATAAGGATTTATAGAATTTCTCAATTAAAAAAATATATGGGTTATAAATTTTTCTATCATTTGAAAGAAAATTGCGTAAAAAATTGTAAAACTTCCTAACTTTTCATGAAATATCTTCGAGAAAATCTCAAAGTTCCATGGAAGCTTATGATTTTTATTAAATATTACAAATATTAATAGAATGAAAATATTAATATTAATATTACAAAATCTATATTTTTTTTTAATTTTACATGAACAAGTCGATTCCCTAAAGATTATAACCAGAAAATGCAACATTAGTTTTTCTTAGTTTTTTATAGTTTGTTTCGGAAAATTATGGATTTCTACTAAACTTCTTTCAAATTTACAGTTTTCTATGACAAATCACGAAATTTTTCAAACCGAAGATTAAATATTAATTTTTCCTAGTTTTTTTTAAACATTTTTATATACACTACCGTCGGAAATTGTGCGCACGACTCGCGTGAGTGCTATTAAAAATCACTGTTGACTTTGAACGACGATATTTCGGCGAAAAAAAGAGATAGGGATTTTTTTTAAAATCAATTGGAAAGCTCATAAAATTCCACGTCTATTGGTACCCAACAAATATTTTTTTGACCTTCTGAAAATAGTACAGCACTTGAGAAGTTCAAAAACAAAATTCAAGATTTTCTCAAATTTTCTACCTCAAATTCAACTTTTTGCACGACCTAGGAAAATTTTTTAAAAAACCTGAAAATTATACGACATCGAGCCTGAAGTCTTATCTTTAATTTAAGCCAAGAAAACTTAAAAAATCTTCATGGGTGCCCGAGATATGATTAAAAATGTGCAATCGTATCTGAGCTCAATTTTAATCGACGATCACTGTTCTCGGCCGGTCTGCTGCTCGTTTCCTTCGTTGAGGCAGGACCGAATAGGCCTGTTTTTTAAAAAATGCCCTATCTCTTTTTTTCGCCGAAATATCGTCGTTCGAAGTTAGCAGTGATTTTTAATAGCGCTCACGCGAGTCGTGCGCACAATTTCCGACGGTAGTGTAAGTTTGTGGTTTTTTGGAAAGAAAATTTACAGAATATTCAGATTTGCAAAATTTTAATAATAAATCATTTGAAAACATAAAAATACCACCGCGAAGTACCGTAATCCGGGGCTAACTGGGACACGCTGGGAAAAGCGGACCACTCATAATTTCATATCTTGGCATTAGAAAAAATTTCGATAATAAACGCTTGCAGCACATGACTTGTAGTTTTTCTTGTATATCTTAATCTCCCATCAAATAGTATGGTGGGGAAGTATGGGAGGGGAAGGTTAAAACGGCTAAGTTCACTTTTTTCCTCGAAAAATATTTTCGAACAATTATTTTTTTATTTTTATTTTTGAAATTTGTAAAAAAAATGTTCCGAAATTTTTTAAAAGTTTTTATTAAGACCCAATGAACGTCGAAATAAGCTACGAAAATATTTTTTGTAGGACCGCGGCGCCGGTATTTACTAATTTTTATACTTACTAGGTTAGTTTCGCGAAGCAACACATTAGGTTATGCTTTTACTGAAATTACATGCGTATTTTTTTGATAAACCTTTATAATTGCATTACTCTAAAAAAAGTCAGAATAAAAAGTAATTTTAAATGTGAATTTTTAAAAATAAGCATCTCTTAAATTGATAATATTCAGAACAATAGAAATCATAACTATTTAAAATTAAAGAAAATATTCAATCACTCAGGTATCAAGTTCAGATAGTTGAATTTTTATTAAACTATCAGTTTCAAATCTCCCGGGAAATGTATCACCGTGGTACCAACGTAGAGGCTTTACGTTGCTCAATGCTAAAGTTCCTGCAGTGGGACTCCGATGCAATTTCAAAATCAAACGGATCTCTTTTTCTATATTCACACGTTAGAAAGAGACGTCCATTCGATATTCAGCTTTCGGCACGATATCGGAGTCCCACTGCTGGAGAATTGAGACACGTTAGAAATCCTCAAAAGGGAGAGTTGAGACAGTGTGTTTTAGACGAACCGGAATCGGAAGTTGTGGCAGGGGCCCTAAAATTCGAATTATAGTTATTTTGGCAAAAGTGTTTGAATTTTAGAAAAATCGTTGAATTTACGTAAGACTTCCTGATTGTATTGATTTCTGATACATACGTTATATTATGTTAAAAGCGTTCATCATTTTGGGTCCGGGTATAAATCGAATATAACGTTTATGTCATTGAGTGATTGCGGTTTTGTTAACTCTCGTGTTGGTCATGTTTGCACTTTTGCAATGTTCGAAGTGAGGTGAAATCAATAGAATATTAGATTATAAGTAATGTAATAAGCAAAATTTAATTTGGATCCACTTGATTAAAGATGCACTTTTCTTCTGACATGTAAGAATGTATTTCATTTACATTAATTCACAAGGTTTCTTCAACTTTTTTCTATGTCTTTATGTATAATTACTATAATTGAATTGAAAATTTCATTTGAAAAACGCGCGCATTCCACCGACTTCCGATTCCGGTTCGTCTACCAATCAAAAAGATGACCACATTTTTCTTAACTCTCCAGAGGATGTCTAAGGGCCCTTTCACACGATTACAGAACTGCAAGTTGCGGACTTGCGCAAGTCATGAGTATAGTGAAAATAGAGATTTTTCCGTCAGCGAAAAAATCCCCGAATGGCGGTAATTTGAATGCTCGACTTTTTTTTAAATAGAAAATTTAATGTGTTTCAAAATATAGGCAAGTTTATTGAGGTAAAAATAGTTATGGACGAATGAAGACGATGAATTAAATACATTTTTCAATGTTTTGACGAAAAGAAACGAGCACATGCCAAATCAGCTGATTTCTCTCAAAGTTATGTATGCATGAGTTTTGGGTGTTTCCTGTTTTTTCTCGCTTCTCAAACAAACTAATATTTTCGTGCACACAAAAAAAACTGATAGACAAAAGTTGTTCACCCAAAAAAGATCTAAAAATTTTTCAGTTTTTATTTTTTGATAGGATGCATATTTTTGTTCAAGTCTTAAGAAATAATATTCAAAATAAACAAATTATTTTCTGGAAAAGCGACACAAGGTGCAATAAAATTTCAATTAACAAAATTGTTTTTTTTCTCATAGGATGCGCACTTTTTCAATTATAAGAACAATACAATAAAAATACATTTCTTACAATATCAATGCATATTCTGAATTGTAATAATATAAATTTATTGAAATGATACATTTTTTTAGGTAGCTGAGAATAAAAATTGATACAAAATAATGTGCAAATATTAAAGTAATCAAGAAAAATATAATGTGTATTTTATTTTGCAATATCTAAATAAGCAGTCCCAGACTGAGGTACAGATATCAATTTAATATACATTTGAGATAATAGAGTTGAACTCAATGTAGGAAAGTTCGCACATTGGACGAAATCGAGTGCGACCCTGGCGGACCGGCCGAACGCAAACATTACGCTACAGCGTAACGGTAAAGTAATGGTAAAATAATGGTAAAGTAATATGGCATTATAATTGATAAAAGAAACAAAATTAATATGTAAACTGTTGCAATTATAATAAAGCGTTAAAATTTACGTTAAATGGTCATGCCGTCATTGCAACAACTTGCTTTCTCATCGTTAAAAAATAAAAAAACAAAGTGGCTGTCATTGCAGTCGGGCCCCTGCATATTGGCAACCCGTTAACGGGGCTTCAAGTGGGTTGCCAGTCTGCAGGGGCCTGACTTGAATGACAGCCACTTTGTTTTTTTATTTTTTAACGATGAGAAAGCAAGTTGTTGCAATGACGGCATGACCATTTAACGTAAATTTTAACGCTTTATTATAATTGCAACAGTTTACATATTAATTTTGTTTCTTTTATCAATTATAATGCCATATTACTTTACCATTACTTTACCATTACTTTACCGTTACGCTGTAGCGTAATGTTTCCGTTCGGCCGGTCCGCCAGGGGAAGCACGAGATACGTGATGGTAATGGTTTCTTCAAGCCGAAGGAGCTTTAACAAAAGAGAATTCACAATCACCAAATTCCAGTTGTTGCTAATTTGACCTTTAATTTTGAAAGATCTGTGAATAAATGTGGAGGAATTACAAAGCCCGAGCGAGCAGGGCGAGAAAAATTTATTATCGAGCGCAAAGCGCGATATCGAACAGACGCGCGCCTTAGGCGCGCTTAAACTTGCGAACAGCGCGCTATGAGAATGTACCCACACAGCAGGCAAATTTTTTATTTGAAAATTCAACTATGTTGTTGAAAACCCATGTATTTTCTTGAGAATTCGTCTTTTTTGGTAGAATATTATTTTTCTTATTTAAAAATGGATACAAATTCACAGATTTTGTTGAAAATTATATTGTTTATCAATTGAAAATTGTTTCCAACTGAATATTAAACTATTCCATTGTTATTGAAAATTTATCTTTTCTGGTTGAATATTCATTTCTGTCGTTAAAAATTAAACTATTTTATTGAAACTTCTTTTTTTGGTTCAAATTATTTTTTTACTGAAAATTAAACTATTCTATTTTTACATTCTCATCAGAGAAGGTATTAGATTTGTGTAACATTTTACCCCTGTTTTTGTCAAATATCTACGTTTTCAGACCCTCTGAACCCGAAAAACAGGTTTTTACGAATGTTTCTCGCCGGGTATGTTGTATGTTTGTATGTGTGTATGTATTTATTCCAATTTTCGTGGTAATCTTTTCTAAGATTTAAAATTTATAAGAAGAATCAAATTTATTTTTTTACGTCTGGGAAAATTTTTTTAAAAATTCAGAAATTTAGGATAGAACCTAATAATAATACGACTTCTTCCAGACTAATAATTAATATAGAATTATTAGTCTGGAAGAAGTCGTATTATTATTAGGTTCTATCCTAAATTTCTGAATTTTTAATAAGATTTAAAAATTCTATGTACGGCTATTCGTAGTACCCGGAAATTCGAACAATTTATCCTCACGATTTTTGCCGATAAAAAGAAAATTATGAGAGTTACAGCATTTTCAGTATTCAAAAAAACACCCTCTACCGGAAATCTCACCGTTTTCTGGAATGTTAGAATCAGAAGGGTCACAGGTAAAACTAACTATGACACCACTAGATGAACTCCAGATGAACCCTAGACAAGGCGACTGACATAAAATTGTCCTAGACTTTCGCTAGAGGAGCTGAGTCGAGAAAGTATCTAAAAATAACATAGATTTCCGGTAGGGCAAACGAAAATGATAATTTTAAGCCGCGAACAACGCAAGATAAGAAAAAAAGACCAGAGAAGAAAAACTTTGCTGTTTGAAAGGCCTACAAGATTATCATAATACCTTTTTAAATTTTCTTGAAAAATAGAAAATTCAAATTTTGATCCCACAAAAAGTAATAATGAAAAATCAAAATTTGTGATTTGCTGTTAAACTATGCAAGATACGAAAAAAGATGAATTTTCATTTCTTTAACTTTAAGACAAAAATTGTGCACCCAAACAAGATGTACAAATTTGTTATAAATTACGTTTTGATAGGAAGCCTTATTTTTGTTTTACGTAAACAACATTAAAAATGAAAAAAAAATTGGACCAACGACACAGATTACAAACAAAATAAATAGACAAAAGTTGTTCATCTAAAAAAGAGCTACAATTAATAATAATGACAAGTTAGTGTTCACAGCCATGAAGTTTTGTTTCTTTTCACACCTAATTAGGTATTTTCACTTCAACCATCAGCTAACTTCACTTCGTTAAGTGCTGAGGGGAAAACAATCGACGATGCAAGGGACAACACTTTATTTTTGTAATATCTTCGTAATGAATAATAATTATTATCATTTTATTATTTCATTGAATAGTTCTTAAAAAATAAAAAACTATTTTTACAATACACTTATACAGGAAAAATTAGTTTTTACGAAGATATTAGCGAACTAGGGCAAAAATTGACCGAATCCCATGCATTTGGTCCATCATTTTCCTCTCAGCATTCAACGAAGTGAAGTTAGCTGGTGGTTGAAGTGAAAATACCTCATACATTCTGTTCGCAGCATGAAGTTGGTTTGCAGAGATGCTTTTGTTTTTCTATTCTTTATTTTTATTTTTTTTAAATTTGTTTTAACCCATTAATGACGAAGAACTCCGATTTTTTTATTAATTTTCAAGCCTCTTTATTATAATTAAGAATTGGGAATTTTCGAACGAAAACCCTGTTTCCTATTACTTTCGGGTATGCTCTTTCAGAATCTAAGCTGAAAATTGAAATATCTCATCCAGAAAATTAAACATGGCGGCTTTCATGTCAAAAAATATGAAAATTTTGAGAAAATTTTTTCTTTTTCATTATTTTTTTCACATTGAAATCGCGAGGAAATTTCACACTTTCTTCTACTATCGGTACAAAAAAATCATGTAGTTTGACGGCATACTTTTGGTTTTCATCATAAAAGTCGTCATAATTTTCAAAATGGTGATTTTTCACTTTAAAATTTTGCAAAAATATAGGTATGTGGACGCTTCACTCAGATTCCAACGAATATTAGTAAAATTGGCTGTACGTAGGTTTTTTGGGGACGCTGAATCCGAATTTAGTGTCAGATTTTCGAAATTCAAAATGGCGGGTCCAATATGGCGGCCAAAATCTTGAAAAATATTTGGAACTGGATGAAATGGTCCCCACATAGGTTTTTGGGGTCGCTGAATCCGAATCTAGCGTCAGATTTTTGAAATTCAAATGTTGGGTCCAATATGGCGAAGAAAATTTAAAAATGTTTGGAACTGGATGAGGTTGTCCATACATAGGTTTTTTGGGATCGCTGAATCCCAATCTAGTGTCAGATATTCGAAATTCAATATGGCTGATACAATATGGCGGCCAAAATTTGAAAAAATATTTGGAACTGGATGAATAATTGTCCGTACGTAGCTTTTTGAGGTCACTGAATCCGAATCTAGTGTCAGATTTTCGAAATTTTAGACAGCGGATCCAAAAACCTACGTACGGACAATTTCATCAAGTTTCAAACATTTTCACAAATATTGGCCGTCATATTGTATCAGCCATCTTGAATTTCCAACATCTGACACTAGATTGGTATTCAGCGACCCCAAAAACCTATGTATGGACAATTTCATCCAGTTCCAAATATTCTTTTATTTTGTTCGCCATATTGGATTCACCATCTTTAATTTAGAAAATCTGACCCTAGATTCGGATTCAGCGACCTCAATAACTTATGTAAGGACAATTTCATCCAGTTCCAAACATTTTTCCAAATTTTGGCCACCATATTGGATCCGCCATCTTGAATTTCGAAAATCTGACACTAGATTCGGTTTCAGCGACCCCAAAAACTCACGTACAGCCACTTTCACTAATATTAATTCATGGAATCTGAGTGAAGCGTCCACATACGTATATTTGTTCAAAATTTTCAAGTGAAAATTCACCATTTTTAAAATTTTAACGACTTTTATGACGAAAAACGAAGGTATAGTGTCAAAACTACACGACTTTTTTACATCGGTGGTAAAAGAAAGTGTGAAGTTTCCTCGGGATTTCAATGTGAAAAAAAGTCATGAAAAGAAAATTTTCTCAAAATTTGTATATATTTTTTGACATAAGAACCCCCATATTTAATTTCCTGAAGGAGATATTTCAATTTCGAGCTCAGATTCTGAAAGAGCACACCCAAAAATAGACGGGTACAGGGTTTTCGTTCGAAAATTCCCACTCCTTGATTTTAATAATGAGGCTTGGAAATGAATAAAAAAATCGGAGTTCTTCGTCGGTATGTTAATAAAAGGGATTTAAAGTTTAGAAATACATAAATGTAAAAGAAAATAATAAATAATACTAAACTTTTTGGAATAAAGGAGAAGCCTTTAACTTTCATGACTTCTAATATTAGTTTCATTAAAAATAATTACATTGTTCAGGCTGTTAGAACGGGGCAGTGCTCTCAATCTTGCTCCCCAACCGCACTGCGCATGTGTCGCGCTGAATTTCTAATTGGCTGCATAGCGCGCGCTTATATAAAATGTTTAAAATATGCAAATTAATTGTTGTAAAAAAATAATAATTAGAAAATGCTTAGAAATAAATTTTTCTTTGGAAAATAAACTTTCGCAGTCATAGATATAATAATAATTTGATTTCACTGCTGAAATCTTTCTTCGATGTCCAAAGGAATAATGCGTTTTCAGCAGTGCAATCAAATAATTATTATATTTATGACTGCGAAAGTATATTTTGCAATGAAAAATGTATTTTAATGCATTTTCCAATTATTATTTGTTTAAACAATTAATTTGCATATTTTGAACATTTTAAATAAGCGCGCGCTATGCAGACAATCAGAAATCCGGCGACACGCATGCGCAGTCTGTTTGGGGAGCAAGATTGGGAGCACTGGAACAGGGTGCACAAGAATGGCGAAATCTATGAGCCACTCAAAACTTATCAACGGTCGACGATGTTGCGGTTTAGAGGTTTTAAAAATGCTCATTGAAAATTTTCTAGCCCCCGGAAGGGGTTTCGCGGTGGCAGTAGGTGGGATAAGTCTGGTTTTTCGAACAAAAATTCGGTAACTGCTAAAAAATGAGAGTCAAGTGGTGTAGCAACGACGTGAAGTGCGCACGAAGCCGAAAATGAACTCTTGGTAAAAGTCGCATCTGTCTTGGCGGGAAGTTTAAATTAGTATGAAAAATACAATTTGTGACTTTCTTGTTTTTTTAAATTGTTTATTGATAAGTCCAGATGTTTAGAGAATTTAACAGCATCACTGCAATTTGAATGAAAAATAAATTTCTCCTTATAATAATAAACTTGGTTTCGGAATAGCAAAAGTGTGGCAAGTGATAATAAATATGCAAGATTTTCCTGCTAAAAATTGTTAATAAATTCGAAGTCTGCTGTATGGAATTAATTTCTATTTTAATTAATTTATACATTAAATCTCTCCAAGTGCACTATCTCGATATCTGAAAATAATAAGTCTGCGAATAAAGGCGATGATTTTAAAATGTGTGCAAAGCTTTGCAGATTTTGTTATTTTCAATGAGAAATATACATTACTCCTTCGAAATATGCCAATAATAATTTGCTCTCTAGTAATAGCAAACTTTTGTGAGGGCGTTTTAGATTCTGGGAATGCGAGTAATATTAGTGTTCTATAAAACGAGAATAGGGTGTACAATACTCACCTTATTTATACGATTCTACGTAATGCGACATCTCCATATGTTTTTGCAGGTTATAACATAACAAGATATGTAAATAATTCAATAAATATTCATTTTTAATCGCAAAATTATTATACATTATTATCAACGAGTTCACAGCGGCATCCTTTTATCACTTTTCACACTATTCCTTTTCCGAGACCAAGTTTATTATTCTAAGGAGAAATTTATTTTTCATCAAAATTGCAGTGATGCTGTTGAATTCTCCAATCATTCGGGCTTGTCAATAAACAAATAAAAATAAGAAAATCACAAATTGCATTTTTCATTCTAATTTAAACTTCCCACCAAGTCAGATGCGACTCTTACCGACAGTGCATTTTTGTAGATGTAGTGCGATCAATTACGGTTAGTGTTCTAAACTTCTAAAGTATTTAAATGCTCGGAGAAATTCTCATGAGCATGAGAATATGCTCGAGAATATGCTCGACTTTTATGTGCTTTGAGAATTTAATAAGCATTTAAGAGCATTTTGAGTGAGGACTTAAAAAATCGTATTTTCTACTTTCCTTATAATAATTACATTATTTAAATTTCGCGGGAAAATGCATCGCTTCAAATTAGAAAGGGTGCTAAATTTAAATGATAAAAGAAGTCAAAGTAATAGAAAGCATATTATTCTATTCTAAATTCTGAATATATATAGCACACTTTTTAGTTGCTGCGTTTTCATGTCAAAAAGATAAATTTTCAACCAAAGGAATGAATTTTTATCTAAAATAATGAATCTTCAACCAAAAAAATGAATATTTAACCAAATAATTAGTTGAATTTTAGACCCAAAAGATTAATTTTCTACCAAAAAAGACTCATTTCAATAACCGAAGAAAACGAATTTTCAATAAAATATTTTGTTTTCGTGATAAAAAAATGATTTTTAACAAAATAATCCAATTTTAAACTAAAAAAACTAAATTTACAAACGAAAAATACAATATTTCAATTTGCAGTTAGAAAAGTAAAAAAAAAAACGAGTTTTCAGCAAAATTAATTAATTTTCAATCCAAAGGATGATTTTTCTATCAACAACAAAAAACGAATTTTCAACTAAACAGTTTTTTTCAAAGAAAGAAGTTAATTCTTTGAAAAATAGAATAGTTAAATTTTCTACTAAACATATAATTTTTTAACGAAAAAGATGACATTTCTCTCAAAAAAAATATAATAAATTTTCCACAAAATTTGTGTAGTAGTTAAAGTGAATTTTCAACTAAAATGATGAAATTCAACTGAAAAAATTCAATTTTTAACCAAATACATGCATTTCAAACTAAAAAGATAAATCTTCTAACAAAAATAAATTAGGATCATTTTTAGTCAGTAAGATAAATTACCAAACAGAAAACAAAAACAAACTTTCAACCAAAGAAATTAATTTTTAACCAAAAAGAGTAAATTTCAACTAATGAGAGTACTCTTTTACAAAAGAAAGACGGATTTTCAACAAATAGTTAAATTTTCACCGAAAACAGATAAATTTTCAATTGAAAATAGAATAGTTAAATTTTCAGTGAAAAAAATAATAATTTTCAATAAAATTAAAGTAAATTTGCAAAGAAATAGTATAATTTTCAACCAAGAAGATTAAATTTCTATCAGAAAAGATACATTTTCGACAAAAAATGGAAGTTATATTTCCAGTTTGAAAAATTAATTCTAAATAAGAAAAATCTCATTTTCAACCAAAAAGATCAATTTTCAACCAATAAGATGAATGTTTATAAAAGTACATGCATTTTTAACCAAATATTTTAATTTTAAATGGAATTTCCAACCAAAAGGATGAATTAGTCACCAAGATTTTCCCTCAAAATTCGAGTTTTCAATAAAATACAGGAATTTTAAACCAGATATTTGAATTTCCAACTTAAGAAAATGAATTTTGAACCAAACATGTACGAGTTAAATTTTCAGTTAAAATAATTAATTATCACCTAGAAAACCTTATTGTGATCAAAAAAATGAAATCTTGAAGAAAAGAAGGAGGTTTTAACTAAAATGATGAAACATCAACCAAATAAATTAATTTTCAACAAAGGAGTTCCACTTCCAACTAAGTAGTTGAATTTTCTACCAAAAAATATGAATTCTCAACAAAAAACGTGATAGATTATATTTCAACCACAAAGAGGAATTTAATTTTATACCAAAAATAGTTGAATTCAATAAAAAAAGATAATTTTTTAACAAAATAATTTGAATTCTCAATTAAAACATGTTTTGATTGAGGATTCAAATTAATCTGCAGATTAATTTTCAAACGAATAGTTGCGATTTTTAACCACAATAATAAAATTAATTTCAACTGTAATTTATCGAAAATTCCCTATCTCTGTCAGGTTTTCCCTGACATTCCCTGACTTTCTGGAATTACCTGACTCGTAGCAGGTCTGTCATTTAAAAAAAGTATATGTTTATTTCAGTCTAGAATGTTTTTGCAAAAACATATGTATCAAGTGTGATATATATTTGTTTAAACAATGGATGCTTTAAATTGTCTTTAATGCTCTATAAATGCCTTGTTTGAGCTTGAATGCTAAGCATAGTCTCGAGAGCATTTTGTTCAACATAAACTCAATTTTTTTTTGGTTGTGAAAATTATTTTTATACTGAAAATTTAAATATTTCATTTTTGGTTAAAAATATATTTTTTAGTTGAAAATTCAACTATGCTTGGTTTAATATTCATATTTTTTCTAGAAAATTCGTCGTTTTTGGTAGAATATTATTTTTGTTTTTAATTTTATTTATTTTGTTGTTAATTTAACTATTTAGTTCAAAATTCGATTTTCTTTGGTTGAAAATTATTATTTTTTCAACTGAAAATTTAACTGTTCGATTCTTGGTAAAAAATTTAACTCTTCCATTTTCTGGTAAAAATTCATTTTTTCAGTTGTAAATTAATTTCTATAGTTGAAAATTTAACAATTTTATTGAAAATTCGTTTTGTTACTTGAAATTTTCCCTTTTTAGTTGAAAATTGAACTATGTGGTTGAAAATTCATCTTCTTGGTAGAAAATTATTCTTGTTGTATGAAAATTTATCTATTTTGATCATCGTGAAAAATCCTTTTTTTTTCAAGTTATGAAATAATAAAGTATTGTCCATGCAATTTAGTATTATTGTTAGACCCTCAGCTTGCAGACATATTGGATTCCCCCCACCCAACCTTAAATACTAACTTTAACATGTGACAATAGCATAAGCTGATCTCATTCTAGAAACTTTCCAAAGAAAATATCTATAGCATTTCTAGAATGAGATAAACTAATGCTATTGTCGCATGTTAGAGTGAGAGAAAGACTTTTTCCAACAGAGGTGTAAATGAGCCTTAACATTTATAAATTTTTGTTTACTTCCGCTTTCGCTAATACCAACTAATACTCCCTTATCACTTATAAATATCGCTGTTTTTCTATCATCTATATCCTTTCTTTAAGGGTCTTTTATACTTTTCGTCAATCGTTCGTCGACTGACCAACATATCAAAATATCCATTCACACCTCCGGAAAATCCAGTGAAATCTAGTAATATTTTAGTAATCTTTCAGTGAGTTTTAGAAGATAACTAAAATATTACTACATTTAACTAAATTTTCCGAAGGTGTGAATGGATATTCCGATATGCTAGTCGGTCGACAACCGATTAACAGAAGGTGTAAAAGAGCCTTCACTCATTAAACCTCTAATTTCTATCACTACAATTTCCTCTTTTAAATATCGCGCCAAAGCATTCCAACAGACATCCACCAATCAAAATATCCCGTTTCTTAGACGTCATCAATTTTACCCAAACCCGTGGCAAAAATGGCCGCGATTTTTTCCTCGAATCATGACCATAGACATAGGCCAATCCTGGGACACGGTAAAGATTTGTCTCATTTCACTTTGCGTTACCGGTAAGAGAAGTCGTAGGTGATTTTCGTGGCGAACGTTCGAGTCAATGGACTCTCGTCTTTAATCGATTTAGTGGTGTTGCGAGTGATTTTTAACCCCCAGGAATTATTACGATGTTTCAGGTGGATCACTAGTAAACTGGCGACGTGATAGAAGTTTATTTCTTGGCCGGATTCTTGTATTACGGTAGAGTAAGTACCACTTTTTCCCCCTCGTGAGGTTGATCTTCATCACCTTCAAACTTTGTAGATTCATTTTCCGGTAATTGTGACAAAATTTTCACTTTCGGAGACGTTTTTTGGGGACATTATGACGGTACAATTTTATTAAATTGACGGCAAAGTGATTTGGGGTAGAGGTTAGCAATCTCGTGACGTGTCAAGTGAAGAGTCGATTCCATATGGTGGTCACTGCCTCCACCATTGGTCATTGACATGCTGGCATTTTATTCGATTAGTTATTCCAAGTGATGCGAGAATAATTCAAAATTCGATTTTTGACACTATTTTTTTGGAATTTTGCTTGAGTAATTCAGAGTTTTTCAATGTGGGAGGTTTTTAATCTGAATGGAGGACATGTTGGAAGTTCGGAATTTGTTGAAGCATGGGAAGATGGGAAATTTTCGGAGATGGGCTGGGACAATCGATGACGTTCGGGATTTTTTATCTTTCAGGTCTATCGGATGCTTAATAGCCTAGGATTTTGGACTGGGTAATTATATAAATAGTTCGAGCGATGCACATTTTGGGAGGATTGTCTAAGATTCTAGAATTATCTCGTTTCATTTTAGATATTCGTTTTTCGGGACTTAATCTCTTTTTATTGATAATGCTATGGGTCATCATTTTTTTAGGTGATTATTTTCAGTGAAGAAAGTTATAATCTAAGTATGATTTGATTTTTAATACCTTACTTTGCATTATGGAATTACTATGGATAATATGTTTAAAATTATAATTTTCTATGGGTTAGACTGAAAATCGAAAGTATGCATTAAGGCACATTCCTTTTGCATTTATGATAGTTTGAGCTATTTAAATTTAATACTGAACTATTTTGAATTTTTGAATCGAAAATAGTTACTTTTTTTAAGTTTCCGAGTTGGAATAATGCAACTTTGGAATGCTTTTACTTTAAAGATTCAAAAACTTAAGAGCTATTGATGCTTGCAGTTTGTAGTTATTAAATTTTGAACACGATAGTAGTTCTAATTTGAAATTATTTATTTATGAATATATTCAATTTTAACTGTTCGAATTTGATGAAATTGTATATTTAATTTCAAAGATTTGTAATGAAAAGTATTGTCCAATTTTTAAACCATTTCATTTCAAATTGTCCAATTTTTTAAAGCTTTAATCAAAACATGTTAAATTTGTATCGTTTTTTATTTTTAAAAGGCTGATTTGAATTTTTAATGCAAGATATTTGATTAAACGATTTCCATCTCCTAATTAAAATTTCTGAAGCTCTTCAATTCTGAATATTTGAACTTGAAAGTGTCCCATTTTTAAGTTCCGAGCTGAATTCATTTATTTAAGAATGTATTCAATTTTAAATGATTTAATTTAAATCTTGATATTTGAAGTTTCATATTCCATTTAAAAGATTTTTAATTTAAAATATTGTACAGTTTTTTAAAGCATCAATGTAAACCTGTTCAATTTGTATTGCTTTTTATTTTTAAAAAATTATTTGTATTTTGAATGCAAGATAATTAATTAAAAGCTTTTTATCTTCTAATTAAAATTGCTGAAGCTGTTTATTTCTGAATATTTACAATTTTACCAATTTCAAGGTTCCAATCTGATTTAATTTATTTAGGAATTTATTCAATTTTAAAAAATTTAATATAATTCTTGAAATTTGAATTTTCATATTCTATTTGAAAGATATTTAAATAAAAATATTGTCCAATTTTTAAACGCCTTCACTCTCAAATTATGCTATTTTTTAAAGCTTTAATCTAAACCTGTCAAATTTGTATCTCTTTATGTTTTTAAAAAATTGATTTGAATTTTAAATGCAAGATATTTGATTAAAAGATTTTTATCTCCTAATTAAAATTGCCGAAATTATTTCTGAATATTTGAATTTGAAATCGTTCCATTTTAAAACTTCCGACCTAAATTCATTTATTCAAGAATGTATACAATTTTAAATGATTTAATTTAAATCTTGAAATTGAAAATTTAATATTCAATTTGAAAGATCATTAATTAAAAATATTTTCCAATTTTTAAACGCCTTCAATTTCAAATTGTTAAATTTTTCAAAGCTTCAATCTAAACCTGTTACATTTTAAATCGCATTATATTTAAAAAAGAATTGATTCAAATTTTAAATGCAAGAAATTTGATGAAAAGATTTTTATCTCCAGATTAAAATTTATGAACTATTGCCGAAACTTTCTAATTCAGAATGTTTGAATTAGAAATTGTCCCATTTTTAAGTTGCGACCTGAATTAATTTATTTAAGAATGTATTCAATTTTTAATGATTTAATTCAAATCTTGAAATTTCATATTCAATTTGAAAGATTTTTAAATAAAAATATCGTCCAATTTTTAAACGCCTTCAATTTCAAATTTTCTAATTTTTTAAGGCTCCAATATAAACCTGTTAAATTCTTATCGCTTCTTATATATTTAAAAAAGTTATTTGAATTTTACAAGCAAGACATTTTATTAAAATATTTGTATCTCCTGATTAAAATTGCCGAAGCTGTTTATGTCTGAATATTTGGGAGAGTACCATTTTGAAAGTTCCAATATGACTTAGTTTATTTAAGAATGTATTCAATTTTAATGGGTTTTAATTAAAATTATTGTCCAATTTTTTTAAAGCTTTAATTTAAACCTGTTAAATTTATATTGCTTTTTAGTTGTTTTTTAAAATTTATTTGAATTTTAAATGCAAGAAATTTGATTGCATGAATGCAAGTTTTTATCTCCTAATTAAAAATTACTGAACTATTGTCGAAGCTTTTTAATTCGGAATGTTTGAAATTTTCTAATTCCCTAAAGCTTCAATCTAAGCCTGTTAAATGTTTATGGCGTTTTATTTAAACAAAATGTTACACAATTTTAATTTAAAAGGCAAGATGTTTGATCGCTTTTTAATTTCTAATTAAAGTTTTTGAAAACATTTTATTAAAATTTGCTGATTGATTGCTGAAACTATTTATTTCTGAATATTTAAATTTGAAAAATTTCAATTTGGAACGTGTTGTATTAAAATTGTTCAACCGCTAGGTAACGTTTCTAATTTCAAACAAAATTATAGCAACTGTCTATATTTCAATATGTAATGTTTTTATGTATTTGAAAGTAGTTCTATTTTAAAACCTGCACTTAAAAAATTGTCTCAAATTATCCAGTTTTAAAAGTTTCGAACTGTTATTCAATTTTGCACGTTTTCAATTGTAAAATTGGTCAAGAATTAAGACTATGATTTCAAAATTATTCATTTATGAACAATAAATTTAAAATCGCTTTATTTTTCAATAGTTCAATTCCAAATTATTCTATTTTAAATATTTAAAAAAATTTATTCCTGAAGGCATTAAGTATCAAACGTTAATAATTTGAAATAGTATATTTTGCGATGTTTTAATCTGTAGTTACTCAGTAATTAACATTATCATCAACGTTTTTATTTAAAAATTTTTTTAACTTCTAAGACTTTTACTTAAAATCTGTATTATGTTTAAAGCTTCAACTTTAAAAACAATCCAATTCCAATCTTTCAATCGAAAATTATTCTGAAGAAAAACTTGGATGTTCTGAATTTTCATGGGTCGGGATTTTGGGCTGAGTAATAAATAGATTTTGGAAGGATTGTCTATATTGTATAATTCTGATAATTTTTCTAATCCGATATATTTTTAAAATTTAATTACTAAGATATTAAATAAGCACTCGATTTTCAAGAAGACGAACCCTTTTCTAAATGAGCCCTTGTTATAAAAAAGGAATATATTTCTTTTTAAATGTTTTTTCTATTAGTAAAATTAATGTTGATGGTTTTCTAACGAATTTTTAAATTTATAAATATTTAAGTGCTACTGTAAGGACTTGGCACGACACAGGACAACCCCAAAATGCAGCAACAGTCAGTAATGGAAGAGGGAACGGCCTACGAGCCTCCAACTTACGATGAAACCTTCCCAGTCCTTCCCGAATCGACAAGATCGACAAGTTCGACAACCAGCAGCCCGAATCCTTCGCCAAGTGTTAATAACAGCATGCGCGTTGGATGCTCCGTCGTTACTCACGTAAGAAATTCTCACTTACATAGAAAAGAAAAAAACATTTTCAAATTCTGTTACTAATTTCCAAAAATAAGACCTCAATTTTACAATTTTGTTTTCAAAAATGTCTAAAAAGCATCGCCAGGGTGGCCAATTATTTTCAAATTATAAAATGATCCAATTTCCAATATTTGAATCTGAAAATATTCAATTTTTAATGTATTGGAATTGTCCTATTTTTGGAACTGTAATATGAAATCATTCAATTATGAGATTCTTTTATTGAAAATAAAATTGTTAAATTTTGAACGCTTTGAATTAAAAATGATACAATTCAACTCTTTTTAATAAAATTTCGATTCAAAAATTTTTTTGAACAGGTTTTTCGTGTGCCGGTCGAAGAGAGGAAATTCGACCATAGCGACAAGTTTGGAGAAGGCGAATCTGTTCGCACTTGCCAACTGATAACGAAAGAGTCGGGGGCTCACATTGAAATTGCATCCTCAAAGGATCAATCGCTTACTTTTTTGGTGACTGGAAAGCAGTCTCAAGTTCTCGAAGCGAGACGTCGAATTCTGACGACTTTCCAGACTCAGGTAATTAATTTTTAATGTGAACCAGGATCACAGTTATCCCCTATTTCATATGATCCCTATTTTTTTTTGAATTTCTAAAATTGCCCTAAAATGCCTAAAATGAAGAAATTGATATTTAGTATTTTACAAAGAAATAACTTGAATAGTTGCGTGGGCCGAAAAAAGATTTTTTTTTATTTTAAAAATTCTTAAATACTCAAATTTGTAGCCCATATTATTGCCTTTTTTGCGTATTCCTATCTTTCCTCATAAAATACAAAAATCGCCTAAATTCTTTTAAAATCAAGAATTATGACCCGTACCCTTTTTTCCTATTCCCTCCTTTTGTCCTTATATTTAAAAAATCCCCTAGAATCAAGAATTCTAAACCTTTCCCCCTCTAATTTGTCTAGATTAAAAAATGCTGACCTTGTTGCCTAATCCCCTTTTTTGTCGGATCCTTTTTTACCTTTAAATCGCCTGAAATAAAAAATTCTGGACCGCATTTCCCTTTTTTAAGGAATTCTTTCATATTCCGAAAATCAATAATTTTAATAACTCCCTTCCTCTAAAAATGTATAAAATTAATACTACTCTCCTTTTCCCCCGTAAATTACAAAAATTCCCTAAAACGTCTTTTTTTAATTTTTCCCTTAAATTTCAAAAATCCCCTTTTTCACAAAATTTCAAGAATTATAAACAACAATTTAAGACGTTCAAAAACAAGACACTTTCAAAGAGATTATTTTTTATGTTACCGATTTCAAGTATTTTCTAAAAACGAAAGATAAAAGTCAATTGTTCAGTTAAAAATAAAAAATGCATATAAAATTTACGAAATTGGAATATATGACATGCCTTTTTCAGTAAACATCAAGAAAGTCGTTTTAAAACAAAAATCTGACCAATTTTTAAAGTCTTTAAAAATATGTGGACAGTTTTTCATGTCTGAACATTTCACTGATAAAAAGACACTATAAATAAATATGATAATTCTAGGCACGGAAACCAAAATATAAATTCAGAAATTTTTTAAGCTGATATTAAATAATGTTTGAAACATCTTCGGGCTTCCAAGTAATAAAAATACATTAGAAAAAAAATGCAGAAGTCTAAAGAAACAAAAAAAAGCAGGAGGCTTTTCAAAAAGTAATTTTGGGGGAAAAAAGTTTTTTTTCTAACTTACTCAGAAAAATACTCAAAACAACTCGGAGGTCTTTAGTGACAAAAATACAATAGAAAAGAATTTACTGATGCAGATATAAATACATTTTGCAAAAATTTAAGGAATTGGATTAATGAAATATTGGTAAATACAACCACTATTTTAAAGTCTTTCACCTTAACGTTTTTCTAATTTATTTTAATCAGAAGGTCTTGTGATGTTGAAGAGCTTTTTCAAAAATAGCTTAAAATTTAAAAAAACACAAAAATGACTATGAAGTATGTGGAAAATATGTTATAACATTTTTGTAATAATAGAAGATTTTGTTTTTAATCCTCCTTTTTACCTTTAATTCAACTGCCAAACCGCTGTGATCCCTGAAGAAACAGTATGTAATAATACGATTTTCTTAACTAAAAAAATTCCAATTTTACAGTCGACGAAGCAGATTAATATTCCGAAAGACCACCATCGATGGATTCTGGGAAAGCAGAGACAGAGGCTAAAGGATTTGGAGAAAGTTACATCAACAAAAATTATGGTTCCGCAAATCCATGAACAATCTGATATAATAACAATCACAGGAACGAAGGAGGGAATCGAGAAGGCCGAGCATGATATTCGAGTCATTTCTGATGAGCAGGTGAGTTTTAGATCAAATTAAATAAATACCAGGGCTCGAACTCATCTATTCTTTACTATTTTCCATTTTAGGCCTAGGTTTGTACGAAAATTTCGACCTTTTCTAGAAAAATCTTCCAAATTCTACCATTTTTGTTTTTAGCTGTTATTGGTTGAATATTTCAAAGTTGAAAACGTCCGAAATCGAATAATTTCAAATTCGAATACTAAAGAATGAACATATTCATATTTCAATTATACTGTTTCAAAGTATGATTTTCATTGAGAAAGCCTTCGTTGTCGATATACTGTGAATTGATTATCGTTCAAAAGTTAATTTTCTCATATTGAAAGTCTTTACAATCTGCAGTTTGAATTAATTACATTAAGAGTAAAAAAAATCAAAAAATCAAATTGAAAGCGTTGAAAATAAAAAAAACGTAGAATTAAAATTTTTTAAATAAATAAGTTCAAAATTTAACAATATTTGAATTTCTTAAATATAATGATCTGGAATAATCTATGCTCTAATGGTCTTGTACTTTCGAGATCATTCTAGAATGTTCCGGATTCTGGAGTGTTCTTCCAAAGTTTTGTAAGATATTCTGGAATTTTCTTGAATGAATGGAATTTATTTGACATTCTTTATTTCTAAAAGTCTTCAAGAAGTCTGGAATATTCTTGATTTTTCTAGATTATTATTCATTGTTTTCGGACTTATCGAATTCTGAAATGTTGAGGTATTTTCAGGACTATTCTGAAATATTTTTGAATGTTCGACAAAATTCTAGAGTTTTTTGGGATTTGAAAAATATATTCTTCTATTTCTAGAACTCTGTAAGTTCATACATGTTCTTTGCTTTTCTAGATTATTGTATAATGTTTCTAAAGAATCTGCAACACTTAGAATGTCTTTGAATATTTTTAAATTTTCAAGAATATTTTATAATTCTGTTAAAGATTCTATAGATGCAAAATTAGAAATATGTATAATATTGCATTTCTTTAAAGTACTTTTTTGTTCAATTTTTGTATGCCTTTTAACTTCAAGAAAAAATATAATGGGTTTCACAATAAATTTCATTTGTGCCAATATAATTTGCAAACCCACTGGATTTTATGCTAGAAACAAGAAAATTCAAGTTACCAGGTATTGTTTATTATTTCACAATTGAATAATATTTTTAAAAATATAAGCCTATAGTGTCTACCCTACTTGGAAAACGTGTAATTATCAGGGAATATTTATAAACCTGGAAATGTCGTTGCATTTTTTTGATGGCGTGCTTATTTTTTAGTTAATTGCCATATTAAATTGAATAAAAATGATTCTTGTTTTGTAAAAGTAGATTCACATTGTTGTATCTAGCTATTTTGTTGAAAATTCGTTTTTTTCTAAATTAATTTTTTTAACTGCCAATTTAACTATTCTATTTTTGGTTGAAACTTGATCATTTTTGGTTGAAAATTCAAGTATCTAGTTAAAAATGCATGTATTCCATTGAAAATTCTGTCCTTTCAGTAGAAAATTCATATTTTAACTTGAAAATCTAATAGTTTGTTAGCCATTTTTTCGCTCCCTTGACTGACAAATCTTAATTGAAAATTCAACTCATGTTGAAAGGTCGTCTTTTTGGGTTGAATTCAACTGTTTTTGATTAAAATTTAAAATCCATTTTGATTAAAATATCAAGTATTACATTTTTCGTTCAGAATTAACTTTTTTTCAATGAAACTTTGAGTTTCTTAATTGAAAGTTGAACTCTTTTGCTAAAAATTAATTTCTTCGGTTGAAAATTCACCTCTTTGTTTGCAAAATGAGCTATTTTGTTGAAATTTATTTTTTTCTTCGTCCGGAAAAAATTTCTTTTGCTGAAAATTTAACTATTCTTGTTGAAACTTTCACTATTTTGATGAATTTTTTTTTGTTGCTTGGAAATTAATTTTTTAACTGGAAATATAACTATTCCAGTTCACTACGTCCAAGCTGTCAATAAGGCCGCTACTTCGAAATTCTAGTTAGCCGCTACGAATAGTGCCGCCGTAGAAATCGCAATTTTTATGGTTTTTAGGAGTTTTTTTTTATATTTTCCAAATATATCGAATATTTTTTATATCTACGCAACTAATACACAATTAATATTCGATATATTTGGATAATATACAAAAAATTCTTCTCATAACCATAAAAATTGCGATTTCTACGGCGGCACTATTGGTAGCGGCTGACTAGAATTTCAAAGTCAGCGTGAGAGGGGGGAAGCGTCTCGTCGTGCTCGAGCAAGGATGAGAGGAAGCAGCCTTATTGATAGCTTTGACGTATTTAAATTCGTCTTTTTTGGTAGATATTAATCTTTTTGGTTAAAAATTCAGTTTTTCTAGTTGAAAAATTACATTTTTAGCTGTAAATTCGTCTTCTTAGTGTAACATTAATCTTTTTGGTTAAAAATTCAATTATTCTAGTTAAAAAGGTTCATAATTTTAATTAAAAATTAATTCCAGTTGAATATTACATCATTTTTGTTGAAAATTCATTTCGGTTGAAAATAAAACTACTTGGATGAAAGTTAAAGTCTTCCGTTAAAATTTTAAGTATAAGATGAAATAAAAATTTGTTTGAATTATTGTTCAAATTCATGGACTTTAGGGACAAATTTAAGAATCGACTCATAATGTTTTCAGTATTATTTAATTATTTAATTAATCGATGGTGCTAATATATTTAAAAATATCTTGTAATCTAATTGGTCAAAGCTTTCTAAATCAAACATATTAATTGAATCCCTAGAAACTGAAAAAAAATATTTATGATAAAGTCGCAAAACTCCATATACATATTCTGAATCGATTGTTTGAAAAATGCGAAATATTTGAATGGCTCCGTACTATGAAAAATTATACCCGGAAGAAACCTGGAATTGTCAGGGAATTTTTTTCCAGGATATGAGTAGACACCCTGTGACACTATTTTTAATCTCTGAAGTGATTTCGAGCCCTGAAAGAAAATAATTGTAAACACGGAAATGAAGATGTTTTTTATCAAATAATTTTCTTTTTAGTCAAGGAAGGCCTTTGTGAGGGTAACTGTGCCAAAAATCTACCACCCATTTATTGTGGGCGCCCATAATGAAAACCTGGCGAAACTTGTCGCCGATACAGGAGCGCTGATCAACGTTCCTCCTCCTTCGGTTCACAAGGATGAAATCACGATTGCAGGAGAGACCGAATGCGTTGCTGTCGCAAGGCAGAAAATCGAAGCCATTTATCAAGATATGGTGCGTCTTTGTGTTTAATTTGCGACCAATCAGATAAAGTCACTGGACTCCAAGATCAAAGAGGTTGAATATAATTTCTCGTTCTTTTTTAGGAGAAGCGATGTGCGACAGTTTCCGTCGAAGTTCCCAAAGCTCAGCACAAGTACGTGCTTGGGCCAAGAGGCAGCACCATAAACGAAATTCTCTCCTTGACGGGAGTGAGTGTAGAAATGCCTGCCAATGATTCTGCAATTGGGACGATAACACTTCGTGGACCTCAAGACAAGCTTGGAGTTGGTAAGAAAATTCTTCATTGTCTTGTAAATTATCTATATTAATTTATTTATTCAGCGTGACCACTGAACCGGGAAACTGAGACCGGAAAATTATGGTGAATTTATTTGTTCTGGTCGAGAATTTTTTAGATTCTTAGTTTCAGTAGAAACACTTATCCAATCGGACCGGGATTTTTCTCTCGAATGTACTACAGTTCGAACAGGGAGTTTGTGAAGAAACAGAATATTTTAATTTCGACTTTGAGACAGGGAATTTTCTAAAAGATTTATCATTCTGAGTTGGGCAGGGAATTTTAGTGAAGAAATATAATTTTGACTACAGTAGGACCTCTCGGATCGGACCTCGATTTTTCAATATTTAAAAGTTTTAAAAATCTAGATCTGTGATAATTATTTACAATTTTTGTAACTATTTTTTAACGACGTATAAAAATTATAAATTGATATTATTAATTATACTGGGCTGCCACACAGTCACTATTAGTCACTTTTTCTCTCAAATCACTTTTTAGTCACTTCTTTAAATGAAAAAATCACATTAATCACTGTACAATTCAGGTCTATAAATTGAAGGGCTTTTAAAGATTTTAGGGTATTTTCAAGAGATTTTAATTTGAAATAGTTAAGGGAATCTTTAAAGCTCCCAAGGAATTTAAATTAATTTCATTAATTTGAAGGGATTTCAAAGCGTTTGAAATATTTTACGATAGAGAATGTTCTAGAATTTCGGAAGATATGGAACGATTTAAAGAACCTATCAGGTTTTAAGATATTTTAAAAGATTCCACTGGATTTTATAAAGTTTCCGAGGATTTCAATGATTGTAAATGTTTTTAATGCTCTCAAAGTATTTGAATAAATTTCTCAGGATTTCAGCAAATATTGGTAGATTTCATAGAACTTCACGGGATTTAATGATATTTTAGTAGATTTTAAATAATTTATTCAACAGAAGTGAAGTATTTCGTAGTGTTTCAAGTATTTGAAGAGATTTTAAATTAGTTTTTGGAATTCATTCTGAATTCTTATTCATTTATCCTGAATTCTTTGAAATTCTTTTGAATTTTTTTAATTCATTTGAATTCTTCTAAATTTACTTAAAGTCTTTCATTAAAAATTAATCTTTTTGTTTATAATTAAACTGTTTCCGTTGAAGATTCAGATATTTTAGTTGAAAATTATTTTTCTTTAACTGAAAATTTAACTATTCCATTTTCTTGTTAGAAAATTAATCTTCTTTTTTGAAAATTCTTCTTTTTGGTTTAAAATTCAAGTATTACAGGTAAATATCTATCATTTTAGTTGAAAGTTAATCTTTGCTTGAAAATAAAACTTGGTTCAAAATTGAACCAAGACCGGGAAAAGTTAACAATTGACCGGGAATTCTAAGTTTAAGTATGCTGGTGAATCCTTCTAGCTTTAAAAGAAAGATTTCCAATTGAAATCGTTAATATTTGACATTTCCGTGAAGAAAATCCTTGCAAATTAAATTAATAATTTCAAATATATTCATTGAAAAGTTTGAATTTGAAAATAAACAACCGGAAAAAATGGCTGAAAATCGTGAAAACCCAATAAATGGCCGAGATTGTTTTTCTATTAATCGAATGGCTATCCTCTTATTTATCCTAATTTATGTACGGATATTTCTTTTTCAGCCTTAAGCAAGGTCTACGAAAAAGCGAATAGCATGTGCAATGACGCAGTGGACGCGCCGGCGTGGATCCACAAATATATTATCGGACCAAAGGGTGCGAATATTAAGAAAATTACCCAGGATATGGGCAAAGTGAATGTCGAATTTAACGATAAAGAGAACAAAATCAAAATCGAAGGACCTCCGGAGGAAGTCGAGAGGGTGAAGAAGACAATTCATTCTATGGCTGAGGACTATGTGGCCAAACTCGTCTTCAGGGAACTGAACATCGATCCTAAGTACTATAAGCATATCATCGGAAAAAATGGAACCAATGGTAATAATAAATTACAATAAAATACTAAAAAAATTGCTTATATTTTCATTGTTTCTTATAGCGATTTAAAAAAAAAACTCATTGCCAATTTAACTATTTTTACAGTGAATCGTCTCAAAACTGAAATGGGTGTCGTTATCACGATTTCTGAAGAAGGCGGTAACAATTTGATTCGAATTGAAGGAAATGCCACTGGAGTCTCGCAGGCAGAGAAGGTATATTTTTTACATGGGCGATTTAATTTCAGAGGCTTCTAAATTTGTTTGCTTTGAATGAGTTCAACAGTTATTTTAATAATGTAATAATATCTTTTTTGTCGATTTTTGTATAGGAACTGTTGGAAATGGTGGACAAATTAGAGAACGAAGTCGAGAAAGACGTGCCGATCGAGCACCGATTTTACCGAAAGATTATCGGGAACAAGGGCGACAACATCAAAGAAATTAGGGATAAGTTCAACCAAGTGCAGATCATAATTCCCGCTCAAGGTTTCTATACATTTCTCTATATTTCTGTACATTTCCCGATATTTTCACTAGGCCGGGAAATTACTAGGAATTTCATTTATTTTAAAAAATCTATTCAATTAAATTTCACTTGTTAATTTTGAAATTCATTCAAATTGCTACAATGTCAAATTTAAATCATTATCATTTAATAAAACGGAGAAATTCGAGTCTTAAAAATTGAACTTTTAAAATTGAACAAATTAATTTTGAAAATATGCAATTTTAAATACTTCTCGTATAGAGATTTAATTTGAAAGACTTTGAAGTTCTTCTAATTCATAATTTGAATGGTTTATTTTGGAATTTTGAAGGTTTTAAAACGAATTATTTTAGATTAAATTCTTCAATTTTAAAATTATTTTTCGAATACTTTAAAATTTAATTCTGTCTTGAAGGCGTATAAATTATTTTTAATTTAAATCTAAATAATTTTTTGTTAATTGCAATCTTTTTGAAATTATTTTAGGAGAGAAGGGAGATGTTGTTAAAATTCGGGGGCCAAAACAGGACGTAGAAAAGTGCCACCGACACTTGATGAAGTTGGTGAAGGAACTGCGCGAAAGCAGTTTTGTCCTCGAAGTTCCGATCTTTAAACAATTCCATAAATACATCATCGGCAAGGGCGGTGCCAATATACGAAAGGTTCGACTTTTCAAACCAAATATTTGAATAATCTCGTAAATTATTATTTACCAAAAAAGACTCTTTTTTTAATTGTTTTAATTTATTCAACAGATTCGTGAAGAGACGCAAACGAAAATCGATTTGCCAGCCGAGGGAGAGAAAAGTGACGTGATTATTATCACTGGGAAAAAAGAAAATGTCGAAGAGGCGAGAGACAAAATCCAGAAGATTCAGAATGAAATGGTATAGAAATTTGTTATCTTTTTTTGAAATCTTAAAATTTTTGAAGTCTGTGAAATCTTTACATTTTTAAAATACCTTGAAATTTCCTGAAATATTTGTGAAATCTTTGAAAATTTTCTTTAAATTTTTTGAAATCCTTTTGTGCAATATTTTAAATCTTTTAAAGTACTTCGAAATCTTAAATTTTTTGAAACTCAGTTTAAACTTCTCGTTTAAAAAATGGTTCTCATTTCGAAAAAGCGAGCGCTTTTAAATTTGAATGAAATATTTTTTCCAGACGATTACTGTCACTGAGGAGATATCGATTCCACCCAAATTCTACAATACGCTTATTGGAACCGGCGGAAAGTTGATTCAATCCATAATGGAAGACTGCGGTGGAGTTACTATCAAATTCCCTCCTTCAGAAAGCAAGAGCGACAAGGTCAGTTGCTTTAAAATTGTAATTAATTCTAACAAATATATTTGTTATGAAAAAACGAATAAGTTCGATAAACTACTGCTATAATTAAAAAGAAAAACTTGAACAGGTCAGCATTCGAGGGCCGAAGGAGGACGTCGAGAAGGCGAAACAACAACTCACGGAATTGACGAACGAAAAACTCCTTTCGAGTTACACCGTCGAAATTCGTGCAAAGGCTCAACATCACAAATTCCTTATTGGGAAAAACGGTGCCAATATAAGAAAGGTCTGTTTCCTCAACTCCTCAAATTCAACATTTTTAATCGCTCACTGTTGACACTTTTTTGAGCGATTACACTATTTTGCTATTATTTTGAAAAAAATCACACTAAATACACTATTTTCTTACAATTGCCCGCTAATGTGGACGATTTGTGGATTGGGGGGGGCCGGTGTCTAACTGTTTTTTATGAATTATCAAAGTATTTCAATTTCCAATCAAGTCTCAAACCAACGCAGATAAATTTGCAACGTAACAGTTGCATTTTTAATATTATAAAAAAAGATGAACTTTCCATCAGAAGAGGTGAATTTTTATATAAAAAATGTTTTCGACCAAGAAGATTAACTTTCTACCAAAAAAGATCCATTTCAACCAAATAGTTGAATTTTCAAAAAGACGATTAATTTTCTACCAGAGAAGACGAATTTGAAAGAAAATACATACAGTTTTAACCAAATAGTTATATTTTCAAAGAAAAATATTAATTTGCAATAAAGAAAAAGATTTTTCTACACAAAAGATTAATTTTGTACCACATACTTGAATTTTAAACGCGAGAATATGAATTTAAAAAAATGAATTTACAACTAATCGGCTGAATTTTAAACAAAATAGTTAAATTTTCAGTTAAAAAAGTTAATTTTCAACAAAAAGGCGAATTTTCAAATAAAATTGTGAATCTTCAACCTAAAGAGATTTAATATTTCATCACAAAAAGATTTTTATTTAAAATAAGAAACAGTTGTATTGACCCAACAAAGATGAATTTTCAAGAAAATACCTAAATATTCAACCAAACAGTTAATTTTCCATCAAATTGTTGAATTTTCCACCCGAAAATGCGAATTTTTTTACATAACATTTGAATTTTCAACAAAAAAGTTAATTTTTAACCAAAGGAGATTAATTCCTAACCAGACAGTTGCATTTGTAACAACTAAAAAGTCGAAATTTCTATAGAAGAGGATGAATTTGGAAACGAAAAAGATGAATGTTAAAATACATAGTTGACTTTTAAATCAAATAAAAATTTGTTAGTCAAGAAATAAAAAATTGTAATCTAATTGTTGAATTTTCAAGCTGAAAAGACAAATTATTATAAAATACATAAATTTTTAACCAACTAGTGGAACTGTCAACCAAAAACATTAATTTTCTGCCAGAAAAGATGAATTTTTGAAGAAAATATATACATTTTTAACCAAATAGTGGAATTTTCAACCTATAAGTTTGATTTTCTACCAAAAAGAGTTTTTCAAAACGAATTACATAAATTTTCAACTAAATAATTTGTACAATAGATGTGCTTGTTAGCCCAACTTGTATTTGATTAATTCTTAGTTATATTTTTAAATTAAAAATTTCAAATCCAAACTGAAAATGGTCTAGTTAAATTTCCAATTAAGGGAATTAATTTCCAATAAAAAAAACGAATTTCCTACTGAACAGTTTAATTTTCACCCAGATAATATGAATTTTCAACAAAGAAGTTAATTTACAACACAAAAAAAAAACGAATTTTCAGTTAAAATTATGCACCTTCAACCTAAAAAGATGAATTTTCAACTAGGAATGTAATAGTTGATATTTCAACAAAAAATTTAAATAAGGAGAAAAAACAGTTACATTTTTTAATTAAATAAAAGATTTTGTACCAAAAACAAACGAATTTTCAACAAAATACGTTAATTTTAAACCAAATCGATCAATTTTTTAATCAACTTGTTAATTTTCTTAGCCAAAAATACGAATTTTATACAAACCAGTTAAATTTTTAACAAAAAAGTTAATTTTCAACCGAAACAAATTAATTTTTAATCAGACAGTTGCATTTTTAACTAAAATAAGTGAAATTTCTGCAGAAAAGATGAATTTACAAATTAAATAGATGAATGTTCAGCAAAAAACTTGATTTTGCAACCAATACAAATTTGTTAGTCTTGAAAGAAAAAGAACTTCAATCAAACAGTTGAATTTTCTAGCCGAAAATACGAATTTTCTACAAACTAGTTGAATTTGTGACAAAAAAGTTGATTTTCAACCGAAGGAGATTAATTTTTAACTAAAAAAGGTGAAATTTCTGCAGAAAAGATGGATTTACGAACCGAATAGATGAATGTTCGGCCAAATACTTGATTTTCCAACAACACAATTTTTAGTATGAAAGAAAAAGAATTTCAATCAGATTTTTGAATTTTCAGGCCAAGAATACGTATTTTCAAGAATACAGTTAATATGACTTTTTAACAAAATTGATGAATTTTGAACAAAATAATTCCATTTTGAACTAAATAATAAGATTTTCAACCGAAAAGAATTAACTTACAACCGAAAAAGTTAGATTTTTTTATTGGGTTCCATTAATTCATTCCGCATTCAACTGGAGAAAGTGGATGAATAAATAAGAATTTTTATAATTTATCGGCTAAAGAATATTTTAAATAAAAGTTGATATTGATTTTGAATACTTTTTAAATATTACTTTCGAAAACTGGCAATTTTGCTTAAAAAATAAAGTTCATTTTCCATTGCACACTTTTTGATATCAGACTATACACTTTTAAATTCGGACTACACATAAGTTTAATAAGTGGAAAATTCTATGACACTATTTTAACACAATTTTTAAAATTTGTGACACTACACTATTTTGATATCGGAAGTGAGTCTGAGGCCTGTATTAATCTTTCAATATTTTAATCTTCAGATTCGAGAATCCACTGGAGCTCGGATTATTTTTCCAAATGAGAGAGATGAAGACAAGGAATTGGTTACCATAATGGGTAAAAAAGAAGCTGTCGAAAAGGCCAAAGCTGAACTCGAAGCAACGATCAGTGAAATAGTAAGAGTTTTATTTAAAACAAAAAATGTTATCCTTTATCGTTTATAGATTTGATTTCTCAAGATTTCTGATTCTTCTCTCAATTTTTTAGGACAATATAACAGAAGGGGAGATCAGCATCGATCCGAAACATCACAGGCATTTTGTCGCGAGAAGAGGGGGAGTTTTGCATAAAATTGCTGATGAATGTGGGGGTGTTCAGATTTCTTTCCCGAGAGCCGGAGTTGATAGTGACCGAGTTACTTTAAAAGGTGCTCACGAATGCATCGAAGCCGCCAAACAACGCATGCGAGAAATTGTTCAGGATTTGGTAAGATTTTTCTTGTTTCAAGCCTTGCATTCACGCCACTGTTGACATTTTTTTATATCGAAAACGTTTTAAAGGTTTGAAACGAAATAATTTAAAATGATTCCGCACTGTATACATACAAGGTGTCTACCCTACATTTTTTTTACAGTCAGGGAATCGTTTGAAGAGCGTACTTAATTTTTTTTTAATTGCAATATGAAATTGAATAACAATGATTCTTCGCTTGTAAAAGTATCTTTATATTACTGTATTGAACTATTTTGTTGAAAATTCGTTCATTTTTTAATTAATTTCTTTAATTGAAAGTTTAACTATGCCAGTTGAATATTCTATCATTTTAGTTAAAAATTTACCTCTTTGGTTGAACATTAATTTTTCTTGAATGCAAATTTAACCATTCAATTTTTGGTTGAAAAATGATCTTTGTAGTTGATAATTGATCACTTTGTTTGAAAATATAACTGTTTATTTTTATTTTTGAATTTTTGGTTGAACATTAATTTTCCTTGAATACAAATTTAACCATTCAATTTTTGGCTGAAAAATGATCTTTTTAGTTGAAAATTGATCGCTTTGTTTGAACATGTAACCGGTTTATTTTTATTTTTTAATTTTTGTTGCAAATTCATCTTACTGGTTGAACATTAATTTTTGAAACTAAAAATTTAGCTATTTAATGTTTGGTTGAAAATTCAAATAATTTAGTTAAAAGTTTTAATTTTAGTTGAAAAATCATGTTTTTGGTTTGAAATTCAACTATTCCAGTTGAAAATTCATCCCTTGATTTTAAAATGTAACTATTTTTTTTTAATTTGTTTCTTTTTTGTTGAAAATTAAAATTTTTGATTGCAAATTATTTTGTTGTTGCTGAAAATGATCATTTTTATAACTGAAAATGTAACTTTTAATTGAATATTCCATCATTTTAGTTGAAAATTTATCTCTTTGGTTGAACATTAATTTTTTAAACTGATAATTTAACTATTCAATTTTTTGTTGACAATTTATCTTCTTGATGTTAAAATTCTTCTTTTTGGTAGAAATTATTCTTCTTGGTTAAAAATTCAACTATTCCAGTCAAAGATTCATCTTCTTGGTTTTAAGTTCAAATATTCCAGTTGAAGATTCGGCAGTTGAATTGAAAATTCACCACTTTGGTCGAAAATGTAACTATTTTTTTTGAAAATTATTTTAATGATTTCTTCTTAAATGAAAATGTAACTATTCTAGTGCAATATTCCATCATTTGAGTTAAAAATTCATCTCTTTGGTTGAACATTACTTTTCGAAACTGAAAATTTAACTATTCAATTTTTGATTATCAATTTACCTTTTTTAGTTGAAAATTCATGTATTTTGTTGAAAATTCAACTATTCCACTGCAAGATCTATAATTTTAATAAAAATTCACCCGTTTGTTTGAAAATAATTATTTTAATTGAAAATGTAACTATTTCGGTTGACTATTCCATCTTTTTTTTTTTAGTTAAAAATTCATATTTTTGTTTGAAAATTTATTTTTCCAACTAAAAATTTAAATATTCAATTTTTTGTTGTAAAATTATCTTTTTTAGTTAAAAATTTGTCTTTTCTGGTAGAAATTAATCTTTTTTGGTTGAAAATTCAATTACTATAGTTAATAATTTCTCATTTTAGTTGAAAATTTCTTTCTTTAAATTCAAATATTCCAGTTTAAAATTCATATTTTTGGTTTAAAATTCATCTATTCCAGTTAAAGATTCATAATTTTAGTTGAAAATTCATCAGTTTGGTTGAAAATTATTTTTTTTCTACTGAAAATGTAACTTCCAATTCGATATTTGTCATTTTAGTTGAAAATTTATCAGTTTGGTTGAAAATGTATTATTTTATCTGAAAAAATAACTATTCAATTTTTGGTTGACAATTTATATTTTTTAGTTGAAAATTAATATCTTTTGTTGAAAATTTGTCTGTCTTTATAGAAATCAGTCTTTTTGGTTCAAAATTAATATTTTTTGTTTAAAATTCAACTATATTCCAATTGAAGATTCAACTATTCATCGGTTTGGTTGAAACATAATTTTTTTAACTGAGAATTTGACTACGCAACTTTTTGTTTGAAATTGATGTTTCACTTCAAAATTCAACTTTTTGGTTGAGAATTCATTATTCTGGTGAAAAAGCCTCTTTTTTGGTAGAAAATTCAACTATTTGTTTAAAAATTCGTCTATCTTAATGAAAATGCAACATTCTTACTGGAATAGTTAGGATTTTGAAGCAGTTTAAATTAAATTCAATGTAGTACACACATTAATTTTGCCTGAATATGCACTGAATTTCAAGTATAAGAAGAAGAAATAAAAATCTGTTTGAAGAAGAAATGATTAATTATGCTTGTATATTGTTTAATTATTCGATTGTGCTAATATATTTGTGAATATCTTGTAATATAATTTTTCAAAGTTTTCTAAATTTAACATATTAATTGAATCCCTAGAAACGGAAAAAAATCATTATTTATAATAAACTTGCGAAACTGTACACATATTCCAAGTCGATTGTTTAAAACAACGCGAAATATTTGAATAGTTCCGTACTATGAAAAATTATACCTGAAAAAACCCTGCAATCGTCAGGGCATTTTTTTCCTGGATTTGAGTAGACACCCTGTAGAAAGAGTAAAATTTAATTTACTAAATATTTAATTACTATTTTTATTTTGTTTTAATATGTATTATTCTCTACTAGTGTTTAATCCAATGATAAGGCCTCAGGTTTATATCTTAATGTGAAGAGTCTTTGTGTTTTTAATTTTCTATATTTGTGCTCTTTTTTTATTTAGGAATCGATGGTGACAATCGAATGCATCATTCCCAAAAGGTTCCATCGCACTGTCATGGGAGCCAAGGGCTGCAAAGTTCAAAACATCACATCCGAGTTCGACGTTCAAATCAAAATTCCCGATCGGGATACTTATGGTAAGTAATTTTATAAAGCATTGTATTGGTGGTTTGGATTCCACCAAAAGTTGTCCTTACTTAATTAATTTTTAATGTCGATTTTATAGCCGATGAGAAACCGGCCGAAGAAGTTAACGGGGAAAATGGAGAAGCAGCAGTCGAAACTGTTTCGCCAGGAGATATAATCCGCATCACTGGATTGCCTGACAAGGCAGAAGCTGCCAAACAAGCTTTGCTGGATCTCGTACCAATTACCATCGAAGTAAGAGATCAATGAGAATTTTATCTGAAATTCAAAAAAAGCATTCGTTGGAAGTCTCCTAATTAAAAAAAAAAAATAATTTTTAACAGGTGGAAGTTCCGTTTGATCTTCATCGTTCGATAATTGGACAGAAGGGAAAAGACGTTCGGGAACTGATGGAAACTTACGATGTTCATATCAAACTTTCTCCAGCGGAACAAAAGCTGGATTACATCGAGGTGAGAATCTAGATTTTTAGAGATTAATATTAAATTTTGTGATATGAGTCTTTATTAAAGGATATTTAATTTCTAGATTTCCGGAACACCGGCGTGCGTAGAAAACGCGAAGCAGGCGATCTTGGAAAAATGCGAGGTTTTGAAAGCTGATAGAGAAGACAGGGCTTTAAAATCTTTCGAATTGAAGGCAAGTGAAATTATTTTCCAAACTTGAAAAAAGATTAGTTAAATATGAAATATATTTTATTTAAATATTCTACTATTTCTAAAAAAAGCTGGGATACATTTTCTCACTTTTTTTCATTCGAAAAACTAAAATTTTATTCAAAATGGTAATTTACAATGCCTTGGACTTAATTGGTCAGGTCTTTTTTTGAATTCTTACCGTTTTAGTAGAACAACTTATTATTAAAATTTAATTAATTGTCAATGTTATATGTGCGAAATCTTACAGCTTTAAACACTTCCAGTTTTGAGATGTTGAGTTTTAAAGACTGATAATAGTAAAATTATTTAATTTTGAACGCTTGAATTTGAACATTTTAATTTTTTAAATCCTTCTTTTATATTTAATTGTTACATTTAGAACATTAAATATTTTGAATGTTTATTTTTAAGCAGGATAGCAAGTCGTTTTTTCACTTTGTTTGCTTTTTTTTAAATTGTTAGCCTCCTTTCCAGAATATGATTTCAATTGAATGGATTTCCAATTTAATATTTTTAGTTTGAAGTATATAAAATTGTGAGGTATAACATTTACATTTCTTAAATTTATATGTTTTAGAAATAAAGGTCATCATAGTTCACGAATTTTATATTCATAACATTTAAAAATTCATCATTTTAGCTCGAAACATGATCAGTTGGATCATTTCAAATCTATAGCGTTTGGAATGCAACAAGTGGTGCCTAAACCCTTCTATAGATTTATTACATTTTTGAAAATTCAATAATTTGAAATTAAAGTAATAAAAATTAGACAGTTTTAATTTGAAAAGCTTAATAATTGAGTAATTTTACGTTTGAAGCATTAAATATTCAAGAAGAAATTGAATTTCCAAAGTCTGAAATTGAACCCTTTAAGATTGTGCAAATTAATTTCAAATTGAAATCCTTAATAAGTGTCGAATAATTTTAAATTGAAACATTAAAAAATGCTTGGTATTATATTGAAATTGTGCAAATTTGCAGAATTAGAAATTAAAGCCTTTTAATAATTTAATAACTAATATTTCCAAACGATTAAAATCGAAAAATCTCAGATTAAAACTTATTTTTACTATTCAATAATTTTCTCAAACTCCACAAAACATTCTTAAAAACATTTTTATGAAAAAATTGAAATCCACCTATAAAATTCTACCAATTTTTCTATTTTGATTTTTGGCACCAGATGGCAAAATGGGCGAACACCATATCCAGTACGGGATATTAGTCAGAAAGGCTACTACATACAAAAATTAATTTAAAATACTATAAATTCATATATTTTTTATTATTTTCTATCTTAGGCCTCGGATTGTACGACATTTTCGTCTTTTTCACAACAAATCTTTCAAAATTCTGTTATTTTAATTTGTAATACTTATTGGTTCAATATTTTATAGTCGAAAAAGTTTGAAAAGGTAGTACTAAAAAATGAACAAATTCATATGTCAGTCGTAGTGTTTCGAAGTATAATTTCTATTGAAAACCTTAATTTTCGATATACTTTAAATTGAATTCAATTGAAAAGTTAATTTTTAACTAAGAAAGAGTTTTTAGGAAAATAAAGGAAGAAAATGTAAACCAAATTATCGAATCTTCAAGCCAAAAGGACAAGTTTTCTACAAAACAGTTAAATAAAAAAAAAAATTAAACAGATTAATTTTCAACCAAATCGTTGGATTTTTCATTGAAAAACATACAATTTATACTAAAAGGGATAAATTTTCAAACCAAAAAGACAAGCAAGAACAATATTTTTGAGAATTGATGAAAATTGATATCTTAACTTCAAAATTGATATATAATATTTTTGTGCAATATTCAGACAAATAAATCGTTGCATGTTTTTTGAACAGTACCAATTCCTAACAAAAAACACTAACATTGTAAATATTTCTTTAAACCTAATGTTTTTTGTTTAAAATAACCAATTTGTGGTGTAAACTCCCGACATAACCTGAAATTGTTAAGAAGTTGTGAATTATATTCTTTCAAATCTAATTTTTCTTTTCAATTTTTGTTTATAATAACCCATTTTTTGCGAAACCCATGAATATAAGCTGAAACTATTCAAAAATTGAAAATCTTGTATAACGAGTAAAACGCTAACGTAACCTAAAATTGTAAAATGTTATGAAACCTTAGAATCTAATGATTGTTTAAAAATTTCGATTTGCGGTAAAAGCGCTAATAAAAGCGAAAAGCGTAAATAATTGTTTAAAAAATGTTAATCTTTGAAATATAATAGTTTTTAGATTACAAAATTTAATTTGTAGTGTACAGCGCTAACATAGCTTACAATTATTGAAAATTGGGTTTCTTGATCTTCTTGATGATGATTTCTGTTTAAAAATGCTAATTTCCGGTGATAAAAATTAATACAGCCTCAAATAAAACAACTTCAAGTAATAGAAAGCCAGTCAAGTTTTCACCAACAATGCTTACGAGCTTTTGGAGATATATAGTTACACCAATTTTTTTTAGATAGGAGTTTTAAACTTAGTCGTCTAATATTTTAAAACTTCACGAAATTGTGCTTTGCTATGAGGACTTTACTGAGATAATTTTATAAAAAATGCATTATTCAAAGGAAAAGTGGAAAATGACGAGGATTGAAAGTGGTTTATTTATTATTTAAAAAATGTCATGCTATTATTTTACAACTATTTTTCCAAATCTATGCGCCTGTTACTTATTTTTTTGTTTGTTTTTCTATATAATTTTTAGCTCGAAGTAGATCCTGAGTATCATCCGAAAATAATTGGAAGAAAAGGAGCGGTAATAACGAAAATTCGCACTGATCATGATGTGCAAATTATTTTCCGTCGCAAAGGCGAACCCGAGGAAAATATTATCACCATAACAGGATACGAGCAAAATACTTGTGACGCTCGTGATGATATTTTGAAGATAGTTAACGAGCTGGTAATTAATTTTTTCGTCTTTTTAACTTTACAATTTAAAATTTACAGTTTTTAATGCCGCGTGATTTTTATTAATATTTTCCTGCCCTTTTATTTTTGTGTAGGATGGCTTAACGAAGGAGGAGATTCACATCAGCTCGGCAATTCATTCGAGACTTATTGGAGCTCGTGGAAGAAATATCCGTCAAATAATGAACGACTTCAAGGTCGATATCAAAATACCTCGTAAAACCGACCCAGATCCAGAAATGGTATCAATTATTGGTGCCGAAGATAATGTTCTTGACGCAAAGGATTATCTTCTTAAATTGGAAGAGGAATACGTAAGTTTATATTTTTCAAATTATCCCTGCAAAAAACCTCGGCTTTATTAGTATTAAGAACTATTAACATTTTTAATGCGTTTCAATTCTGCTTTTATATTTAAATACTTTTAATTTAGAGAATGTATTATATTCTTATATTAATTAGAGATTTATTTTTATTCAATTGATAAAAGAATGTAAATACGATAAAACGGTAATATTTTCTCAAATATGAAAGTAAACTGCCTGAAATTAAAAAGAAATTGAATTTGCAAGTAGCCTTTATTGATTGTAGGGTTTAGAGAATGTGTTATATTTTTATATTAATTAGAGATTTATTTTAATTCAATTGATAAAAGAATGTATACGCGATAAAACGGTAATATTTTGACAAATATGAAAGTAAAATGCCTGAAATTGAAAAGAAATGTAATTTGCAAGTAGCCTTTATTGTTTGTAGGGTTTCATAGGAAACCTTATAATCTCGTACCAACATCTGTCCGTTTCTTAACTCACCTAAAACCAAACTTCAAGATACACGACCCTTGGGCTTTCTATTCACTCTATAAGGGGCCATACTTAAATTGCGTACCGGATTATAAGCCCCACCCCCTCCTCACAGTATGTAATTTATGGTTTCCAAAAATAATAAGATATGGGACTTGAAACTAATGGAAATTTTTTTGTATTGAAGATAATACATGCTTTGCAGAGTGAAAACTTCATTTTTTTCAAAATTTCAAAATTCCCTGAGTTTACCTTGGCCAATTTTTCATTTTCCTTGACCAATAACATTCATATACCAGCATTTTAATCCTGTTATATTTTTAACATAGGATCTTTTATAAACGGAATAAAACATTATTTCTGATATAAATTCATAATTTATTTATTCATTTTAAACAAAAAAAGACTTTTCTACCATAAAAGATGAGTTTTTAACCAAATACTTGAATGTGCAACAGTAAAATTAAACTTTCAACAACAGAATTGAATTTTCAACCTAAAAAGATGAATTTTCAACAAAAAAGTGTAATAAGTTATATTTGAACAAGAAAATGAATTTTAAAACCGAAAAGACAAATTTTCAACAAATAAAGATTTTTCTGTCATGAAAAAAAGTATATCTAAATTGTCGAACCTTCAAGTCAAAAGACGAATTTTCTGTACAAAAATTGAATTTTCAGCATTAAAATTAATGTTAAAAAATAGTTAAATTTTCAATGAAAGCGATAAACCTTCATTCAGTAAAACATTTTTTCAACAAAGTAGTTCAACTTTTACCCACGCAGTTGCATTTTCAATTTAAAAAATCAGTTTTCAATAAAATAGTCAAACTTTCAACCAAATAGATGAATTTTCGACTAAAAAAAATCTTTAAAAAAAAAGTGATTTCTGAGTAAAGTGGTTTAAACAAAATGTTTTAACAAAATAGTAGAATCTTCTAGCAACGAAAATTCATTTTCGACCAACCAGTTGCATTTTTATCCAAGAAAGATGAAATTTCTGATAAAACGGTTGAATTTTTTAATCAAAAAGACAAGTTTTCAACGACGATACCTGAATTTTCAACCTAAAAAGACGAATTTTCATCAAAAATATTACATTTTCAACCAAAAAGGATCACTTTAAAAAAATTTTTGAATTTTCAACCAGTTACATTTTTTCCAAGAAAGATGAAATTTCCACTAAAACAGATGAAATAAAAAAAAGATAAAATGCAAAGAAAATAGTCGAATTTGTATCCAGAAAGGATTTCAGTTGACTTTTCAATACTAAAATATAAATTTTCAGCTTAAAGTAAATTTTGTACGAAAATCGTTGAATTTTCAACCCAAAAGGTAGAATTTTTAACAAAACAGTTGAATTTTCATTAAAAAAGGATGAATTTTTAACAAAATTGTTGAATTTTCTATCAAACAGTTGCGTTTTTATCCAAGAAAGATGAAATTTCTACTGAAACAGATAAATTTAAGAAAATCAAATTTCAACAAAAAAAAATAGTTTAATTTGCATCAAAAAAATATTTCAGTTGACACTTCAACAGTGAAATATAAATTTGTTAACAAAAAGTAAATTTTGTACGAAAGTAGTTCAATTTTCAACCGAAAAAGTCGAATTTTTATCAAAACAGTTCAATTTTTAAACAAAAAGTTGCATTTTTGTCCAAGAAAGATGCAATTTCTACTAAAATAGATGGATTTTTTAATAAAAAGACAAATCTTCACTCAAAAAAAGTTGAATTTTCATCCAAAAAAGATTTCAGTTGACTTTTCAACACCAAAATATGATTATCAATAAAAAATTTGTAAGTAAAAAGATAATCTTTAGGAGAAAGCAACTGCAAAAAAACGGCAAAGCTTCATTTTAGAAATTCACTAACTTTTCCCGGACCAATTTTTTATTTTCCCTGACCATTAATATTCAAAGACCAGAATGTTAAACATGTAATAGTTTTAACTGCGAATCTTTTACAAACGGAATAAAACAATTTCAGATTAAAATTGAAAATTTTCAAATTTATTCCGCTTGACAGTTATTTAAAGTTATGGAAATTCTCTGACTTTTGTAAGATTTTTCTTGTCTTAATCCCTGATTTCTCCTTGACCAATACAATTCTCTGACTTTTTTTTTAATTATTGTTAGCTAGGTTCGTTTTTCATTCACCAGTTTTTTTTTGCTTGTAAAGTTAAGTTCATATTAAATTTCTGTACAATTACTGCGAGTTATTAGTTTAATTTTCGAATTTCCAAAAAGGAAACCTTTGGAAAAATCTGCTTCCTATTTAAATTCCAATTTTTTAAGCATACCATTATTCGGGGGAAAAGGTATGGGAATTCAGGGGTGAGAAGACTCCTATGGCTCAGATTGAAGCTCTTGACCTGTAAAATTAGGATACAAATTTTTTTTATATAAGTGGTTTTAAAAATATGTGGGGAATTCGGACAGTTAGACCCCTGTTAAAGCTTTTCTTGTAGTTCGATTTTCTTCGAGAATAGCTTAAATTGAAGCTCTTGGCATGCAGAATTGAAATATTAAATAAATTTTGCTATGGTATAGTTGTCTTTTTTTATATCAATGGTTAAAAAATAAGTGGGCAAATTTTGGTTATTTAAACCCACTATGCTGGAACCTTTTTTTTCATTTCGAGTTCTTCAGGGATGGCTCAAATATAAACTCCTTAGCATAGAGAATTAAGATAAAAAATAGGCTATGTTACATTGTTAATTATTAAGAAAAAATAAACAATAAAAACCTGCAACAAAAGTTCCTAATTTTTTTTTTATGTTTACGCCGATGGAACCCTTACTTGAGGTTGCTTGTCGACCTCTTTTTAGACTGGTTTTCATTTAGTTTTAAGGCTGAGGATATTTGTACGGTCGGCCATACAAAATCTTGAAAAGTGATTGGTGGAGTTGGAAAGGGGGGTGGTGGACAAATTTTCCACCAATCATGCCACTATTGGGATCCGCCGCGATACAAGGCAGGTAGAACTTTCAAAATGCATTTTAATTTGTAATTAAAAAACAATTTTGTTATTGTTTTACATAGTTTAAGACGATTATTGAATGAAAACAATGAAGATTGATCGGTAACTAAGTATTACATGTGGGATTTTCCTCGTATACAGTGAAAAAAACACGTTTCATGTTAAAACTGTTTTGGTAAAAAATCAATCATTTTAGTAAGTTAAGTTTCAGCACATTATAAGCATTAACTAATTTATTTTAATAAAAAAATCAACTTAAAATAAATGTTCATCAATATACTCGTGAACAATTCGCTATCTCAAAAATTATAACCTAAAATTTAGGATAGAATTCGTATTTAATTACTGATCGGTCATAATTAATGTTTTCTGCATATTTTTAATAATACTGTTTGCTATATTTATTAATTATAATATTGAAAACTTTTAATGTATCGAAACTTACATGGCATAGTAAAATGATCGTTATTTTGATCAATACATTATCAACAGGAAACGTGTTTTTTCATAGTATACGATGAAAATTCCGTATGCAACACTTAGTTTTCAATAAATGTTTTTTTTTATCCAATAATTGTTTTAAACTATGAAGAACAATAGTTCAATTGTTTTAGGGCTCAAATTAAAATGCATCTAAAAAACTCTAAGTAATTTCGCGAGTTCGCGACACTAGCGCTATTATGAGGTTCATGATGCAAAACTAATCGTAGGTGGCAGCACCGATTTTGAGTACTGGACCCTCTGTCAATCAGATACTTATTTCAAGAAAGGAAATTTTGTGAATAACCCTGCTGTGAGTGGAAAGATTGAAAAATATAGAAATTGGGGAATAGGAAAAGATAGAACTATTCGAACTCTTTCTCTACTTCATTTTATCTTTTTAAGGGAATTTATTTTAAAAAATTAATTTGAAGATGACCACGTACCAGAAAGACAACGTGCCGTCCATGCTTAAGGGCCGTTCTAAAAATACGTAAT
>CAKNXH010001088.1:92790-171058 GCA_932178445.1 Andricus quercusramuli
CCCCCCCTAAACTTTTTGCCAGGCCTCTACTTACAGGTCCGAAGACTGACCTTACTTGTTGGCTACTTTTACCGTCACCAACGTAGCTGCAAAATCTTCAGGTTGACGTGGATAGATAAAGGACAGAATGAGATGGAGAAGAGAGGATTGAAAAATATGGACCGGAATTCAGATTGACAGAGACATAGTAAAAGATTAACGTATATAGATGAAAGATAGGACGAGATAGAGAAAAGGGGATTGGAAAAGATAAACGTGAATTAAGATTGAATAAGAGATAGAAAAAGATTTACGTGGGTAAGATGAGATAGCGAAGAAGGTATTGAAAAAGATGAACGTGAATTTAGATTGACAAAAAGATAGAAAAAGGTAAACTTTGATAAATGTATGATACGATTAGATAGGGAAGAGGATATTTAAAAAGATAGACATGAATTAAGATTGACAAGGAGATAGGAAATGATTGGTGTTGATAAGCAAAGGAAAGGACGAGATAGCGAAGAGGGTCTTGCAGAAAAAAAGGTTCATTTAGATTGACAAAGATATAGAAAAAGATAGACGTTGATAGATTTAGGATCCGATGAGATGGAGGAGAGGAAATAAAATAAATAGACGGGAGTTCATATTGACAGACAGATAAAGGATAGGATTAGATAGAAAAAAGGGGAGTGGAAAAGATTACGTGAATTTAGATTGACATACAGATAGAACGGGATACATTTTCTCTATCCCCTTCTGTCATAAAGATTCAATATTATTAAAAAAGATAGGATCTCTATCTTTTTACTTCCAGCAGGGAAGTATAAAGTGTATGAATGGGAAAATTCCGCTGATTTTTTCAAAAACAAAAACGGAAATTTCGGAGAATCTAAATTACAGTCGGACCTCGATTCTTTGAACTTTTCAGGGCGAGTGTTCAGGTTATAGTGGTCGCTCAAAGGGGAAGTGAAGTTGTGCAGTGGACATTTACGCAGCAAGAAGTAATGGCGGTTTTTTGGTTTTTTTTTTTTTTGAGTCTATGCGCACCACCTGCGAAAACGTCAAAAACAATCTAGGTGTTTAGTGGTGGGGGCTTTAGCTGAGGGGAAGATGATGCTTTCGAGCATGGAGAATACACACAAGGAGACCAAAGTAATGTATCGAAAAATAAGGATATTTTTTCGCGAAGTGCACACGCCTAAACTTCCCGTTCATGGCGCTAGTATGAACATATGTACACAAAATATGGCCGCCATACAAGGCAATATTTGTGCGTATCTTCATACTAGCGCCACGCACGGGAAGTTCAGGCGCGAGTACTTTGCGAAAAAAGATGCTAAATTTTCGTGAAGTCAATGTACAAATATCTTTGGTGTACAGGACTTTGGTCTCATTATTTTTATTCTCCATGGTTTCGAGGGTTCACAGAGTCGAGGTCCGACTGTAGTAAAAAAATGCGACATGTGAATGAGATCTAAATTGTAGGGGGCGCCACCGCTGGTTGAATAAATGTGGCTGAAATAAGTAGGTAAATTTCAAATATTGACACTCGCCAGAAGCTATATTAGTTTTTTTTTCTCATTTCCGCCGCATAATACACATCAATTGTGGAAATAAAAAGGTTTACTATAAGTGATAAAGTAACCCGAAAAAATTTATCGTTGAAAGGAATGGGTAAGAGTTATTGAAGATGGCCAAAGAAGCAACTGACGAATAACAAAAACGAGGACTGCTACTATCCAGATAAGTAATGTTTTATAAAATTGCTTGTTTATTTTAGTACGCAATAATTATATTTGTCCATAATTCGATATACGTTTGGTAAATTTTTCGAAGTTTCAAATCTAAATATGCTGAATGCGTGTACTTTTTGACGTTAGAACTGGTGGCGATTCTAACCCCAAAAAATCCGTTTAGATCCTTTAGATTTGGAATTGCAGCCAACTTACGAACGTCAATCAAATTATTCATAATTATTATAAATGCATACCAAAATAAACATTTATTTTATAAGTCATTACTTACCTGGATAATAGTGTATACTCATTTAGTGTACCTCTTTGACCTTGACAACAGCTCTACCTGACACGCAAACAATCGGGTTTCTTAAAAGTTATTAGAACAATTTTAATGAATAAGAGCAGTAAACAGCAATTCATTTTAATCAACAATCTTATACTGAAGTCTAAAATGAATTATTTACTTTAAGATTTCTTATTATTGAATTGAAATTTCTACTCAGTAGTTCCAAATTGGTGGCGCTGTCGTAGCTATAGTTCTTATTTGCGAAATGCATTTTCGAAAGCCACGACAGCGCCACCAATTTGGAAGTATCGAGAAGAAAATTGAATTTCAATTTAATATTAATAAGAAATTTTATAGTAAGTTATTAATTTTAAACCTCAATATAATATCGTTTATGAAAATGAATTGATATTTACTGCTCTTTTTCATTAACGTTGCATTAATAACTTTGAGAAAACAAATAGTGCATTATTAGGCGGAAACGAGAAAAAACTAATAGATGTGCTCAAGGTGCCTTTAAAATTTCTTTTCTGTTGAGTCGCTCAATAGAAAAAAAAATTATTAAAAATTGAAGGCGGGAAAACACTTTAAGTTGGTGTCACGTGACTCAGAGGTTCTCATAATTATCAATGTGACGATGTGGCTTTGATGGAAACAAACTAAACTTATGATAAAGAGGTTAGGCCACCTAACCGTTTCTCTTTCACTCCTCGTATTTCTGCACTCACGAAATCACAACCACTCTTAAAATACTCCTATACACAATATTTTGTGACTTCTATTTTCGACATGCAAATGCCAAAACAAAACATTGGCACAGAGCAAGATGTTTGAGAATCACTGACACATAAACTGTGATTGGTGGACGATCCGACCCCTCTGACGTCAGAGGGGCTCTCCAATTGACATCGTGATAGAAAATTCTTATTCTAACATTAAATTAAAAAAAGTAAACAATACGTAAAAATATGTTATGCGCGTTTTTAAAATTAGAATTTTATAAACTATAAGATCCATTCATTGGAATAGTGATATCTGACTTTTGAAAGAACCCTATTAAGATCTCAAGAGGTTCATGATGCCAAAGCAATCGTAGGTGGCAGCACCGAGCCGAGTACTAGACCCTCCGTCAGTGAGATACAAATGTCACTAACATAAATTTTGTGCATCAGTCTGCTTTTGAACTCGACTGTTGAAAAGCCGGCTAAACTCGGGAGGTTTTCTGCAGTTTTCCTCTCCCCTGGTCAAATGTCCAGGCAAATGCGAGTGTTTCTAATAAAGTCGGATGCAACCGCGAGTTGTGATTGGCCGAATTTCTATTTCAAGTTCGAACGCTCACCAAATTTACGTTTTCTAATTATTCTAGTTTTTTCAAATATCGATTTTTCCATCATTCAGACGCTTTCCATTTTTTGTTTTAAAAAAATCAGCAGAATTTTTTCAATCATACAAATTTAAAAACACCAAAATTATATTATAAAAAAATCCCTTTAACTATCGAAAACAAAACCATATTTCGATACCCGCAAGTTTGAATTCTTAAAAGAGTTAATAAAAATTTCTCAAATTGAAAAGTAAGACTTAAAAAAAAAAAAAAAATTCTTTGAGGGAAAAAGATTTGTAAATGCCATTAATTTTCTTATAAGAACCCACATTTGGAAACATTTAAATCAAAGGATATAAATTTAGAAGAAACACAAATTGTAATTTCGTCCAAATTCAACAGACCCAATTTTAATATATTTTTATGACACATGCATGATTTCAGCTTTTTTCGACGTCAATGCAGCGGGGCTAAAGCTCTACTCTTCACTCCATAGGGAGTAAAAAGTACTTTTCACGTCCTGGAGAGTAAAAAGTACTTTTCACGTCCTGGGGAGTAAAAAAGTACTTTTCACGCCCTAGGGAGTGAAAAGTGACGTCAGAGAGGAATATTGAAAATTATGCATCTATGAGCTCGCATTTTATGATTATCAGTCCACTCACCGTAAAAACTGTAAGGAAATTTTGTTTGCAGATAATAGCATTTTGCGGTTATTTATGGAAAGTTACCATATATACCTGTAAAATTACCATAAATTACCGAAAATGTTCAGAAATTTCCAGAAATTTATGGAAATTTTTAAAAATGAATTTTGGTTAATCTATGGTAATTTACTATATTCACCTGGAAAATTATCATAAATGACAGAAAATTTTCATATATTTCCGGAAATTTTTTAAAATGAATCTGCTAAGTTACCATATTTACTTGTAAAATTACCAGAAATGACCAAAATTTTTCATTTATTTCTGGAAATTTTTTAAAATGAATTTTTGTGTAAGATGCTATATGTACCTGCGAAATTACTATAAATGGCCGAAATTCTCCATAAATTTCCGGCAATTTATGGAAATTTGTAAAAATGAATTTTAGGTTAGTTACCATATTTACCTGTAAAATTACCATAAATGACCGAAATTTCCAGAAATTTTTAAAAATGAATTTTGGATAATCTATGGTAAGCTACCATATTTACCAGTAAAATTACCATAAATTACCGAAATTTGTTATAAATGTCCCGAAATTTATGGAAATTTAAAAAATGAATTTATGGTAAGTTATGGTATTTACCAGTAAAATGACCATAATTCACGGGACATTTTCATACATTTCCGGAAATTTATGGAATTTGAAAAAAAATAACTTTGGGTAATTTATGGTAAGTTACCATAAATCACCTCTAAAATTAACATAAATTAGGTTAACATTAATTTCATGCTTCATTATACAAAATCTAATATGGACTGAAATCATGACTGTACACCAGAGCCTCACTATTTGAACGCGCGATCGCAGGCGTTATATGAATTCCTAGACTTGCTGGTCCCCGCAGTTTCTCAGGGGGCAGGGTGAGAGACGGTTGCGACTCCGCCTCTGAAGGGACGCATGCACTACTACTCAGTGGAGTAGATTGCGCAATATTATGGAAACGGTTCAGGCGGCCCTGACTGTTTACGTTTCGCTGTACGCGCTATGTGGACTCCGATGTATTTCGAGAAATGTCTGAAATCATCCATTTGTTATAAAAAATATCGTATGCACCAAGGGGGAGAGGCACTTTTTCCCCTAGGTGCATAATATACTATTATTTTGAGAGGGAAACATTGATGTTTTTTGTTCACATGTAAAAAATTTAAATCCAACAGGGGCAGTTATGAAAATAAGAAATAATAATGAATCCATGCGCTCGAACATATAATCAGTCGTACGCTGTTCTAATGTACCGTACGGTAATGATGCGAGAAAAATGTTAAAGTTTAACGTTTTTTTAATGTTTATAAAAAAATAACAGATTTTAAATATACAAAGTCACCTACTTATGAAAGAAAACACCGCCAAGCAAGTAACGGAATGGTTTTTATAATTTTTTTTCACCCCGAAAATGGTTTTTAGCGCACGTACGGGAATGCCGTTTTTGGTGTCAAGATGCACTTTTTAGTTTTAATATCGGATTCACAAAAAAGAGAGTTAATATTTTAAGCTCAATTTTATAAAATCTTGTATTAAGCGATACGCCTAATATTTCTGTATTTATTACTCAACTGTAACTACAATATTTTACTAGAAAAAAAGACGTACAGTAATGACGTGTGAAATGGCAAAAATTGAGGGACAGACTTCAAGGCCTTTGCAATATTATTTATTTGACTTAAAGAATGTGCATACATTAAATTTATGTTCATGTCAAGTTTACAAACTTGATACGTTAAGCGTTTTTCAGGTTACTGTCTAAAAAAAAGGAGAAAATCAGTTTATCCTTGTGCAAAGTGAGGTTAGGACGCCGTACGGTAATGACGTTTCGGGTGTTCTTATATTAAATTAAAGTAAATAGAAACAGAAATGAAAGAAAAGAACTGACCATTTTGTAGAAGATGATAATAAGTGTTTATTAAATTAAAAAAAAAAAAATCAGCACGAATTTCTAAGTTGATGTTATATTACTGGGACTTAAAGTTTGCCTCCAATTTAACAATTACCCGTATACGATAATTAGCCGCATAATAAATAAAAACGTAAAACTTAAACGTAATTTTGCATTTTCTTCCAGATGCAAGATGTGGCTCACACCTACGAATACTCAAACAGCCACCGTACTCCTCAACGCGGCGATGAGGAAAGCGGCAATGAGAACGATCCCGGTTTCGTCGTGAAAGGCGGTCCCTGGGAACAATCACCCCGAAGTGCTCCAAACACCGCCAGTGTCGAGGAATTCCCATCATTCGGAGGATTCACTCCCGTCGCAGCTTCAAATCCCGATGGCGCCTGGGGAAAACGCTAAGAAATGCAATCTCGAAGACGATTTTGTCTTATTAGCCCCATTAAAAAAAAAAAAAAAAACAACAACAACAACTAACAACTAAAAGAAAACTTTCCTCTAACAAACGAACGATTTAAGATATAAGAAGGGTACTCGCACCGCTGCTGGGTGGTTCCCTCCTCCATTACTGAAAGCTGCTGCAAACGACCTGGCCACTCTCTTGGACTTTGACAATGGTTTGCTACACAGAGTACGACGACGATGTTTATATTTGCAGTTTACACCACGTACCCCTATATCTGTATCTGAAAAGAAAAAAAAACGTTTCAGCTACAGATATGCTGTACTTAAGACTGTGGCTTTATAGGAGATATTTATAATATTATTCGCGCTCTAAATTTCTCAATTTTGAGCCGCGAACGGCTGAAACTTTTACATATTAGCCCGGAATAATATTCTCTCTTTTTTTTTTGTCTTTTTTTTCTTTGTTAATTTATTTATAATATTGTACATAAATTGCATTTTTGTTGAACCGGGGCGACAATGCTCGCTCAGAAATCATGCAGTCCAGGGGCAGATTTTTTTTATTGAATGTATAATGAATTTAGCGGAAAAAAAGATTTCACGAAAACTAATTTGGGGTCGTGCAATAATTTCCATTGTGGCCACAAGAATCCAAATTTCGAGTCGTCCCCGAGTTTGACCGGCAACCAAATATGGAATCGCGAAAATTGTTTTTTTTTTTTTCTTTTTCTGCGAATAAAATAATCAGGAGATGCGTTTTGCATATAGTTACTACATTTCCGAGGCCAACTAGATAATATGAAGGATGAGAAAAACTATTCGGTTCAAGTGCCTTGTCTATTTTCTTCGAGACAGCTCATTTTCAATTGTTGGAGGAATGTGAATATTATTGTGTATGATACCGATAATAATCGTATCGATATATTATTAAGTGTATTTGGAATAATGGTAGAGAAAAAGGAATCGATAGATAGAAAAAAAGGAAGGTAATTGATAACTGAATAATATAAAAGTGAGAAAGGAATTGTAGTGTGATTGGGAGAGAGAGAAAGTTGAGTTGAGGTGAAGTACTGAATTAGATATTAGCGTTAATTGTCTCATCGGGTATAGAGAAAAAATTCACTTATATTTTTTAGAATTGTCGCAATTTTGATAAGACTACTGGTAGGGGCAATTATTATACGCGTCTTCTCCAATCGCTTGTTTTTGGCTTGGAAAAGGAAAAAAGACAGACATGTAAGCCTCACAATGTATGTTCTATGAAAAAAAAAAAATCTTTTAACGCGCTTAGTCTCGGCCAAGAGTTTGATAGAGAAGCTATGCATGAAGATATACCTTTTCTAATGAGTTATAGATATATTATTATATATATAAATATGATTCTATATTATTATATAAATATATATAAATATATTATATTATTATGAAATATTATACATATTATATATTGTAATTACCATGGTAATATTCTCTGTACACATAAGTAAACATGTCATAATACAGAAATTTTATCAAAATACACTTTCGACCTTTTTATTTATTCATTTATTATTCTAGCATTTTTATACTCATGTTTTAAATCCCAAAGATATAAGTTTCAAAATATAAGGCACTAAAATAACATTCTAGACTTAGAATGGACCAATAAATGTCAGGGAATTTATTTTTTCACCGAGAATTTTACAAATTTGTTGAAGAAAAATTTACCCAATCACTTGAAATATCACATGATGTAATGCAATTTAAAACAAGTTCGATTTCAACTTTTCTTAGAATCTGAAGTTTACTTGTTAACTCTTGCTCAGTCAAATTATCTAATAAATTATTGTAAATATTATACACGACGTTAGTGCTTTTCACTCGAAATTAGTATTTTAAAATAAAAATAATTTTTCTAAATTAGATTCTAAGGAAGATTCACATATTTTAACAATTTTCGATTATGTTATAGTTTTATACCAAAAATTGATATTTTAAAAACAAAATCATTGTAGTTCGAACAAGATTTACAATTTTTGAACAGTTTCAGTTTCTATTAACATTTCCCACAAGAAATCGGTTATTTCAAACAAAAATCATTAGAGTTCGAAAAAGATTTACAATTTTGAGTAATTTGCTATTATAATGTTATGTCAGTGGTTTTCGTTAGAAATTATTCGTATTTTTAATAAAAAATTATTAGATTTTAAAGAATACTTTTAATTATTCAACAATCATTAGATTTAAATCCAATTATTTTCCTTTAAAATAGTAAAATTTACAATATTCAGCAACTTTGGATTGTTTCAAGTGTTCTTTGTCGGAAATTTGTATTTTATATAAAAAATTACATTGCAAAGAAGTTTCACGCCTTTTTAACATTTGTTGGTTATTTTAACGTCTTAAACTGGAAATCGGTTTTTTGGGTAAAAAAATAATTAGATTACAAAGAAGATTTAAAATGCGTGTACAATTGTACATTAATTTAACTGTTTCACCAGAAATATCGATATAGAATTCAAAGAAGATTGACAATTTTAGAACAATTTAATATTACGTTAACATTTTTCACCGGAAATAGGATATTTTAATCAAAAAGCATTAAATTTTATAGAATTTTTACCATTTGGAACAATTTTTTATGATGTTATTGTTTTTCGTCACAACAAGTAATTAGATTTCAAAGAATATTTACAATATTTTAACAATAATAGGCTATGTTAGTATGTTTTCGGAAATTGGCATGCTTCAACAAAAATTCAATGGTTTTATTGTCTATATATTGTACAAAAGTATTATATTTTCATGAGTTATCAAAAATATTGTTCTTTATTATCTTTTCTATTAATTTAGATAATATGTAGATTAGGGTGGTCCAAAAAACTCCTTTCGAGCTAAAGGGCAAGTCCCCCCACCCCCAAAAGTTTCCATTTCTGGAGAAAAAAATCCCAAATTTTTTTTTTCGAAATTCAAATATTAACACGTGCCACTGGGCACTTCAAAATTCCATTTAATTAACATGGGGAAAGTTTGGATTTTCGAAAAATTGAACTCAAACTTCAGGATTTGATCGGAACGTGCCAAACTTGTTAGGGATTGAAGAGGAGTACCTATGAAATGAGAGCATACTAATAACTTTTATTTTTAACCCACCCTAACCCCCCTCCCTCACATGGCGCCCCAAATATGACCCAAAAATAAAAAACTACATTTTTACGTATTATTGTTACTTTTTAGCAATTTCCGTCGTCTTTTTCATACAAATAATTACTAATGGACAATTTGAATATTTTCCATGACTTTTTAAACAATTTTTAATTGTTTAAACGAATGTGACTTATTTAATAAATTATTTATTCCCAAAAAATGTAAAATTTCGTATTTTCTGATTTAAATGTAATAGTTTGCCATTGTTTGGAGTAGTATTTTTTTTTTAAATCCATCATGTAATTATTCAAACAATTACTTATTGTTTATTCTCAAAATTGATAAAAATTGACCCAGAGATGTCCAGTTTTTCCTCAAATTGGTATCCTATGCTACTTTTTGTTAAATAATTATATACTTTTGATATATATCTTTTAATGTTTAATAAATTTATATTTGTTTAAATAATTTTGATTTGCCTAAGCAATTTTTTTCGATAACTTTAAAAAAATAAAATGAAATACATATAATTATTTTTCTGACTATTGTGTATAGAAAGAATATATTAACCAATTTTTTATTGTTTACACAAATATAATTTCTGTAAACAATTACTTTTCCAAAAATATGTTTCAAATCGTATTTTCTGAATTAAACATAATATTGAATGACTTCGAGGAGTAGTAAATTCTGTTAAAATCGTCGTGTCATTGCTTAAACAATTTTTATTCGTTCAAGCAATTTTCTATTAAAAAATGTGGATCAATAATATAAAATATTAAACATGGAATTATTTTCGTAAATATATTTTAATACATATTTTTGTGTCTTCCAGTATGTCAAATTGATATTCGTTTTAACGAATCAAAATTTGTATTAATTATAACGCAGTGTCTCCTCGTCCCGAAATTCGGGATGACCAGTGCAATATTTCTCATAAGCTTGGCTAGTCGTCCCGAATTTTCGGGTGGGGCGGGAAGGCACCCCTGTGACTGGCCACATAATTAATATTGGTCCAACCCCCCTAATTTTTCGGGACGACCAGAAACATACTAATTATAAATGTACTCTTTTATTTTCAATGCTCTAAATTGAAAAATGAATCAACAAATTTATAAATTTTCAAAATTATATAATTTTATGCAATTTTTAGTTAGAAAGGTTAAAAATTAAAAAATTACCATTTTTTTTAATTGAACACTTTTTAAATTAGAAGTTAAATTATGTTAATTTTAAGTCATTGTAAATGAAAAATTATTAAAAATGTTATTTATATATCAGAATTTGTTCTGAAATTTTTTAAACATTCTCTCAAAACTATATTTCTTACTAAAAAATCAATTTTATCCAAATTACAACTGTTCAATTTTTATTTAATCATCAAAATTTGCCTTCGTTTTGAAATATTCTTAAATATTCTGTTAAAATTAATTTTTTTAAATAAAAATCATTCGAAACTTTCCCGTGCTATACATGCTTTTATAGGTATAGATTTTTGCATGCCCAATCCGAATCTGATATGTGAATCGTTGTAAGACAAAATCCAAAATATCGGAGCCAATATGGCAGACTAAAATTGTAAAACGAAATCGATTTGACTAAAATTTTCTACAAGGTGGTTTTTCAGGTCGCTGATTACAAATCCAAGGTCAAAATTTGGAAATTAAAAACGGCGGATCCAATATGGCGAACCAAAATTATAAAAGAAACCGATGTGACTGAAATTTACTACAAGGAGGGTTTTTGGGTCACTGATTTTAAATCCGGGGTCAAAATTATAAAATTCGAAATGGCAGACCAAAATTGTAAAAGGAAACCGATGTGATTAAAATTTGTTACAAGGGGGTGTTTCGGGTCGCTGATTTCCAATTCTGGGTCAAAACTTGGAAAATTCAAAATGGCGGATCCAATATGGCGTACCAAAATTGTAAAAGGAAACCGATTTGACTAAAATTTGCTTCAAGGGGGATTTTGGGTCGCTGATTTCAAATCCAAGATCAAAATTTAAAAATTCAAAATGGTGGACCAAAATTGTAAGAAAAAAACAGATTTGACCGCTTTTTCAAATTCTGGAATTTTGACATTGAATTTCAAATCAACCACCTGCAAACCCTCCGATAGGCTATTTGAAGTCAAATAAATTTTGTTCTATAATGTTGGTTCACCATATTGGATCCGCCATTTTTGATTTTTCAATTTTGACCCCAGATTTGAAATCAGCGACCCGAAAAACCCCCTTGTAGCAAATTTTAGTCAAATCGGTTTCCTTTTACAATTTTAGTACGTCATATTGAATCCGCCATTCTGAATTTTTAAATTTTTACTCTGAATTCAAAATCAGCGACCGGAAGAACCCCCGAGTAGCGTTCTATAGTCAAATCAGTTTCCTTTTACAATGTTGCACCGCCATATTGGATCCGCCATTTTCAATTTTTCCATTTTAAACCTGCGTTTGAAATCAGCGACCCGAAAAACCCCCTCGTAGCAAATTTGAGTAAAATCGGTTTCACTTTACAATTTTGATCCGCCATATTGGATCCGCCATTTTGAATTTTCAAATTTTGACCTTGGATTTGTAATCAGCGACCTGAAATATCACCTTGTAGCCAATTTTAGTCAAATCGGTTTCGTTTTACAATTTTAATCAGCCATATTGGCTCCGCTATTTTGGATTTTGTCTTACAACGATTTACATGTCAGATTCGGATTGTGCATGCAAAAATCTATATAAAAACATATATATCACATGAAATGTAAAATCTAAGCGTTCTTGGTATTCAATAAACGATTTTTTTTGCCAAAAATTCCATCTTCAACACAGATTTTCAAGTTCACCATTTTTTTGTTCGACTTTCTCTATAATTTTCCTATATTTGGAAAGGTTTTCGCCTTAATTTAAAAAAAATATCCCTCTAGGTCATTCGGATCCAAAGTTCTACGATTTTGAGACAGAATTTCAAAAAAGGTCGACTGTGGGGCATATAGAATTTGTTGTAAATATATATTGATGATTACTGTAGCTCAGTGTTATCCTCTGGACTTATACTTGGAATCGCTGGTTCGAGACTCGAGGCATGCAATTTTGATTAATTTTTTTCGAAATTACCTTGACCACGAATTAAGGCAAATTGAAAAGCATTCAATTCGCGCTGGCTCAGTTCGTTTCAACGAATCAGAAAGCAGAATTCGTGCGAATTTAAACATGTTAATTTGCCGCAATCCTCCGGAATTACTTTCTTTTTGCTGGGAAAGGAAACTTCAATTATCTTATTTGAAAAATTCGAGTCTGGGCTTTGGGGGGGGGGGGGCAAGCTGCCCCCCTCTGGATCCGCGCCTGATAATAACATTTTTTGAAAACACTAGAACTCTAAAAAATTTGTGAGTTCTATAGATATTTGAGACGTTTTTATAATTTTAAAAATTTTTAGCAGTTTAGAAACTTTGATAATTTCAGAAATTTGTATAATTTTAGAAATTTAAAAATTTTGAACGTTAATTTTAGAAATTTGAATGATTGAAAAAAATCAAACATTTCATAAAATTCAGAAATTGGATGAATGTTTCCGTACCAAAGTTTTCGCGGTGAGGGAGTCGATTAACTGAAAATGCATACTCAATAAATAATGTTTTATCATTTACGTATGAAGTCACTTTACTCCTGAACAGTAGAACTTTAGCCCCGCTTCATAGAAATGAAGAAGGGCTAAAATCATGCATTTCTCCTAAAACTTCGATTTTTTGGCAAATATTCTTGTCAGGATGTCTGACACATCATATTATATTTAAGGACACGGCTGACCAAAGAAGGTCACTACCACTTGAGAAGGCGCCGCTCGCGAGTATGGTGCTAATGACTTTTTATTGGATAACTCACACAATTTCGTCGTCCAAACGTCAAGAGTGAGCTTCCAAACGCGAGAAAACTATGCCCAAACTTTTGGTAAAGGAATTTTTGAAAAAAATTAAAATTTGTTCCACAGCGTGAAGTTAGCATTCCAACTTTGAAAACTCAATATCTTTTTCAGTTTTGCCGTCCAAACGACAAAATTTGGCTTCCAAGGATGACCAAACGGTGATCAAGCGATTCCGTCAAACGAAAGTTGGATATATAATTGTTGGCGTGCTAACTTCACGGACATCGTGTTTAGACATTGGCTACTCCTTGAAAGTTCCTCAAGAACCTCAGTTCAGAATGAGGAAAGAATGTCATTTCGGTCGCCCGAACGTATCTCCACTCGATCCACTTGCGAGATCAGTGGCACGAGCAAGGCTGCGGTCGGACCTCCTAGGACAACTAGGACCCTATTATTATCTCCGCCAGCTTTACTTTCAATATTTATCCCTGGGATTTTCCCAACTGGGTGCGAACCAGAATAGCTCTTCATATACGCATCGGGTCTATTGAGATTTCAAAAATCTCACATTTCTCCGCGTCTATATAGCTAGACAGTTCGGACTCGGTGCCAATGGTTCTTTGCATGGCCCTATTTTTCAACCATACCATACCTTAATCCAAAAAACCACCCTTAACGTGGTCTTTATCACACTTATTTCCCTTAAGAGGATTAAAGACAATTTGATCCTCATCCTGCACATCCGAACCAGCATATCTTTCACACATCTAAAAACAACTGATGAACACACTCTCTATAGGATATTCACTGACCCAAAGTCTATTCCAACTAAGCTGGCCAATAAAAACTGCCGGGACGTGTACACTGAGGAAAATGGATTATATCAATTTCAATTTTTTAAACGCACAACAAGCAGGAAAGTGGCTATCATAAGACCACAAAAACGAAAGTGAAGGAGGCTAAGTTTCTGTACCTGTACAAGTGGCAGTAATGTGTAATGAAAAGAAATATAAACTTATCCATTTTTTAAATCTAAATCATGTGTGACGTAGCACTAACAATTATTTTGTAACTTGATTATTACTCGTTTCAGTGCGAACGGATGCATATGACACGTGCTACGATGTGACGTATCATCTGAGACTACACAGACGCCTGGATACTTTAAAATTTGAGATGTTACAATTTAATGCCAGAAGATTATAAGAATTTAACATCTAGAGATCATATTTGGTAACATCTACATATATAAGAAAAATATTATAGATCATACGCGCTTATATACTTTTCTATACAGTGTATTATTCTTCAATTCTATTATCCAGTTCGTATAATCCATTTTTCTCAGTGTATATACCTTCCTCCAATTCTGTTCGTCACCGACGAAAGTATCCAAATCTATCTCCTTTTCCTGCACACCCACAAGTTGCGAAATAGTGCATCAGCATTCGAATTTACTCGACTAGGCTTATATACGACCTTGAGCATATATAATTTGAAAGCTTTATCTTCCACCTGACCAATCGAAACCCTAAACTGGGGTGTCCTTCAACTGATATAACCAAACCAAAAGTTTATTATCAGTAACCACTACAAACTCTCTACCACATATGTAGGGACGAAACTGCCCAGATAGCAAGCATGCGAGGCACGCCATGCGTGCCGAAACGCAGCGTTACCGCTCGCACTTCGTGCAGGCACATATGTGCGAGGCATATGAGTCGCATATCGTGATAGGTGAATTATTGAACAAAAATAATATGAATTATTAATACTGCAAAACTCCTACGAATTTCAAACATTTTCCCAATATTAAAAAGATGTAAAATATAAATTTTAATTTTAGAAACATATTTGTATTTTTATTGGACCGACAATTTATAAATCACTAAAAAGAAACAAATTTTTGCAAGTTCGATATTAGACAACTATGTGTTTGTTATTTTCATTATTTAAACAGATTATTTTTAATTTATTTTACCCTGCTCGTTCTATATTCACGGATCAGGGTTTAAATAAAAGCAGTTCCAAGTTACCGCCTGATCACGTGGCAAGAGAAATCCATATAACATGGTGTTCCTTTCGGTTGCAGTGGTTAGGCTTGGTCGTTTATCGATTCGTCATTGAATGTTGACAATTTGCAGTCTTCTTGTTCGTGGGCACTTAGATATATTTCATAATTTATATGTACGTACAATTTATTTCGGAGTGCAAACGGTTTTCGTGTTCAGTTTATTTTATATTTCATTTGATATTTTAATACTTATATTTTGTAATGTATCGTTTAGATCATTTTGACTCGCAATGTATTTTTTTTAAGTGAAAAGAGAGAAATGATTTTTAAACATTGCTATATGTTTATCCAAACGTGTATAGCAAATAAGAGAACACTTTATTTCATAATTGACACAAATCCAGTCAGAGTTACGTGAAATTCTGAAAATATTGATTGAAAGTGACACATAACCTCAAGTTCTGGTGCGGTAAACAAAACACCGCCGTAGGTTGCACTTTTAAAAATCAAAATAAGTAGAAAATATACATTGAAAATACTGAAAAATTTCCCTACCATACATTCTCCCGATTATTATAGTAGAGAACGCGCAGTTTTCGAAATTATGAAGAGATTCAAGACAAGGTAGATAAAGAATATTTTGTTTTTCCCCATTCCTCCCGCAACAAAATTTTTATTTCAGAACGTTTTCGCACGAAACTTTTTTTGTTTATCCTGTTACCTGCCTTTTATTCAACAATCTATATTTAAATATTGTACATATGTATACATACCGTGCGCAAGATCCTGCAACGTGTACTCGCACTATACCAGCACGACGTGATATCCGCACGACGTGCGACGCACCTGTCACGCATATGAGGACGCATCTGCGTCATTGCTTGCGTGCACGCCGTGCGACAAAATCCGCACGCGTGCGACGCATGTGCGTCGCACTATGCGCGCATATTGCTATCTGGGTGTACACTGCTTGCAGACATTATAGCAAACAATTCTTTTCCAGTAGACACCAGGAGATCCTAAGGGAGTGCGCCAAAAGATGTCTATAGAATAGTTTTAGTACTTGCGTGTCCACTGCCCGATTTTTAGTAAAGGTGTAATTTTATTATGCGGCATTTAACCCACAGGAAGCATAATCTATAGGCAACTCCTAGCATATAGGATCTGGCTCAAGACTGCACCCGCGGCAAATTACAAAAACGTTTCAAGCTATATCTTCGTTTATTCAACTTCACACTTCCCGCACGTAAAAGAAGACAAACAATCTTGTAAATTTTTACATAAATCGCCAAAAGAGAGAAAAAAGAATATTTTCCATGCCGTCACACTTTAATTGCATCGGATTAAAATTTTGATATAAATATATTTAATCAATAAATTTCATATAAAAAGAATTTTGGGATGTTAAAATCAAATTTCACAGTATTAACAAAAAACGTTGTCTAAATTCTATTTCACAATTTAAAAAGAAACTATTTAAGGTAAAACAAATGTCCACTTCCGAGTAGAAATGTTGTTGAATTAATACAAAAAAAAGGTTTATCAAAGAAAGATAGCCAGGTTCGAGGAAATGGATATGAAAGTTGGCAATCTCAAAGTGACACTAAGATAAATTGGACCAGGCTTGATTGCGTATTGCGATGAAAGATTCAATTTTTAGTATAAAAATGAAATAAACCCACGCCTTCGAGATATTCAGTTTATTAAGTTTTTGAATATAGGCGAATAAAGTTTGATGTAAAAAAGTTAATCAATTCCGAGGAAATCGACTAAGAATTTTGAGATTAAAATTTCATTGCTTTTGAAAATCGGCTTTGGATAGCCATTAAAAAACAAATTTTCAATTTTTTTTTGCTGCAACTGAAACTTCCTCCCGAGATGTGAAGATGCTCAATGAGAATAATAATGAAGGTTCTATAAAAAAAAAGATTCTGTTCCAAGAAAATCAAAATTGAAGATCGTGATATCACAGTATGAGACATATTTTTGCTAAAAATCCGAAAAAATAAAGAAAAATCTTGTTTTTTCCCGTTAAATTCAATACATTTAAAATAAGTTTAAAAAATATAAATGCTAAAACGTTGAATAAAATTATTACTACGTGAAAATTCTAACTAAATAGTATTTTTTTTAATAAATTAAAAAGTATATAAAATCCAAAAATTATATTTTGAAAAAATACTTTTGTTTCAATGCATATTTGATTTTAAAAAATTGCATTCAATTAACCCGTTTTCGATCAAAATGTCGGTTATCTAGTTCTATACTGCAATCCTACAAGTATAAGAGGCACCTCCTAAATAATCTTCATATCGTATCTTTTAAAATGTAAAATTTTAATTAAGGAAATCTTAGGCAGAAACAATTTAGTGAATGAAAATGTTTTTTGGATTAAAACTAGAACATTCTTGCGGGTAAATTAAAATTATTTGGAACAATATAACAATTTTTGTTTTGCCAAATTTTGTCGCAATTTCTTGGTAATAATTATGAGAAGGTTATTAACCAAAAAAGTTAAAATCTGCTTCCTAAAAATGCATCCTTTATTTTAAACAACATTCATATTTTAATAACAATCAAAACATAGGGATAAGTGATGATTACTTAAAAGTATATTCATGAAACATTATCACACAACATATGCTTGATAGTGTTAGTCGTTTCATGAAATGGCTAGAATAATTAGACAGATCTTGTATTTTGGTTTTACATGTTTTTGACTTGTATTATTCCGACGCGCTAGTCACTAAGAAATCTCAGACTGCCACGGTAGAGACCGCATTCATATAGCTTTAAGATCTCCAGATTGCTCAATTAGTAGACCCTCGAAAGGTGGTGCTGAAACCAATGGATACAAGAGCCCCGAGTTTGAATCGTAAATTTTTGATATAAATTTGCTCGAAATTTACTAAATTGATTTATCTATAAATTACAAAGTTATGTAATTCGCTAAGTAAATTCAGGTAGCAAAGCGAGTGTAAGGGTTAATAGGAAACTGAGTGACTGGTTCGATATTACATATTCTCCCTGGCACTGTCAATCCTAGCCTTTTCCTCGTTTAATCTTCTCAGGACGACTCCCATCTTTTTAGGCCAAGGACCTTCATATCCCATGTCTACACGATATAAAATTGCATCCATCCCAATTGGTTCATATTCTGGATCTGCACCTTCTAAAAGCATGTTTACTTTAACGCGTACGCGATTGCGATCGTATATTCCACGAATAGCCTTTTTCGTTGTCACTCTTGCAACGATGAAACCATTTGCTATTAATACAGGAATCACTTCAGACGATAGTCGTTCATAGGCACTACTCTTTGTTTGAAGGTTAAGCCTTGCAGCAGGAATAGCGAAAAAAGCTAAAGTCGCTCCGCCAACGTGATTGAACCTGGTATAAGGCTGGCCCGGTATAATTCCCTCAGGAGAGGTAATATCTTTGGAGAGGTATCGTCAGTTAGGTAGGCAGAAAAAGGGGGCACAGTGCGCCTGCGCGAACTCAATTCTGTAAGAAGAAATAGAAACATCGCCATTTTTTATGTGTAAACAGCTTAGACCGAGAAATGGAGGGACCTGAATCAAGGCATTCAGTTAGTACATGGGCTGACCTCGGCCTTAAAATTTTTTGCTCATAGTACGTGGTACAGATTGGAAAAGTTCGTGTTATGTCGACTGAACTCTTCATAGACTCTGTGAACAAAGCATCTTGACACATTGGAGCGCTCACACAAATACAGTCAACCATGAAACACTCTGCTCATACACACGTAAAATTTGTTTGAAATGCAATATGTTCCATGGTTATATTTACAAAATGAAACGACCAATAATTCTGATTACTATTTGTCATATCTAGCGCGGGTCTTCCGCTTGAAATCCTCCCCAGAAATTTTTTTTCTGGTTACGGCCTTGATTATGTATATCGTATATTACAAAATATATTTCCAAGAAATACCAACATAATCAATTTGCGATATGAATAAAACTTGCTAACCTTGATGCGCATTATCTTTCGTTGAAAATGATCTGTCTCCTTCAAATTTCATGAACATTTACATATCCAGTTACATATCAGTTACATATCACTGTACTATTCAGGTAAAATTTAAAAAAACGTTCTGCCGAGAAGTCGAATCTCACGTGTAGTACCTGGGTGTCCACAACGGTATTTATATACATAAGAACCCATGTGGAAACCCACAAATATTTCCCATCCTATCTCAGATCGTAATTTGACACAAGAATTCAAAAAAGGATCCCATATGGGTTCCCCCATAGGGTCCCATGTACTTTACTATGTAGCAGTTTTTAGTAATCTCACAAGCGCAATTTAAATTATGTAATATTTTAGTGTAAATTAACGTTTAACGGAGTTGTACGCTCGGATGTACGTGGCGCGGTACACCGCTTAAACGCGACATAGAGCCGCATGGAAATGAGGCGTCGAAATCATGTCTACGCAAACATTCAAATATAATAATATAATATATGATATATAATAATATAATGATAATATTTAATATATATATAATTAAAAATATTTCGTGAAAAATTTGAGGAATTAAGTAAAAGGCACTATGGAATGTTCATATAGTTTCCTACATTTTTATAATTATAAACAAAACTTTGTTTGGAATTCGAAATATGTAGAAGCGAATAAACCTTTTTAAATGCTTTTATTTAATTTCTCAAACTCAAAACTGTATCTTATTTCGTGTGAATATGAGCTTTTCCAAAAAAAGTGTCAGTTACGTATGTAGGTGCTGTTTACACCTCATATATGTTTTTAAAACTATAATTTAATAATTAATCGAAATTAAATACTAAATATTATATAATATTATTATATTTACCAATAAAATCCAGTTGAAGCACTACGGTTAAGAGAAAAGTATACACGAGCTTCATTTTTTTTCCATAGAGAAATATTTTGTTAATAATGTGATTATACTGAACACCTTGGAGTCTGTTTATAATAATTAGGGGCGTAACAATGATCTTTCTGGTAAATTTGAAGTTCATTACATATGTTTCTCCTTCTAAGCCGGAATCAAGTTGTGTAATCGATATATATGTATGCAATCACGGAAACGTCGTTTATTACTTCTAACAGAAAATTAAGCAAATATTAAGGCTGTCAACTGAGACTTTTATCTGTAGTATCGATAGATTTTATTAGATACTCTTTGGATGTAAAATTTCGAACAAAATAATTGTTTTTTTTTCTTTTTGTATGTGTAATAGTTTGTGTAAGATTGAAATAAAATGGATGAAACGAATTGATTTTTTTGAAGGCGGCAAGGAGTACACATTCACCATTTAAAATTTTGCAATTTTGACATCGGATTCTTAATCAGTATCTTAATCAATCAATATTTCCTTCGTCGAATAAAACGTTCATAGTGAGACAATTTGGAATATATAGATGTATTAAATTGAATAATTTAGATCTAAAGAATTGTAAACCTACAATGAATAAGTATAAAACAATTAAGCAGTTAAAAGTAAATTTTGATTTAAAAGCTTTAAAAATGAGTTGAGAACATTTATGAAGTATTGAAAATTGAAATTTTAGAAACAAGAAAAAGTGTTGAATTGGAATAATTTTATAATAATAATTTCAGCTAATAATTGTAGTCTTATGAACTAGATGTACAGCTTGAAAAAAATCCTCGAAAATTGACAGACGACTGAAAAATCCCGAAAGGTAAAATTCCCGGCACTATAATATTCCAGAATTAGAAAATTCCCGAATAATGAAATTTCCTAATATTAATATTCCCAAATAATAAAATTCCTGAAGTGGAAAATTCCCGAATGATTTATAATATTAACGAATTAAAAAATTCCCGACACAAAATTGCAGAAATTCTTTTTATAAATATTATTGATATATTAAAAGTGCAATAATCAAATATTACTATAAACAATGTTCCAAGTTTCTAAAATTATTGTTTGAATTTAAAATACCTATAATTTAAACAAACATTCGTCCAGGAATATATTTTTTCAAATTATTATTATTTTAAACACGAACAATAATTTTTTCTTTTATTTGTAATTTTATAATTCAGGAATTTTATTATTCGGCAACTTTCCAATTCGGCAATTTTATTACTCGGAAATTTTATTATTCGGGAATGTTCCAATTCGGGAACTTTGCAATGTCGGGAAGTTTTTTTTCGGGAATTTTAATATTCCAAAATGTAATTATTCGGGAAAGTTCCAATTCGGGAACTCTACAGTGTCGGGAAGTTTATTTTTCGGGAATTTTCCAATTCAGGAATTGGATTATTCGGTAATTTTATAATTCAGGAATTTTATTATCCAGCAACTTTCCAATTCGGGAATTTCATTATTCGGGAATTTTATTATTTTTTGACCGGGAATTTTACAAATTTTTGGAAGAAAAATCTAACCAATTACTTGAAATATCAAAAGTTTCATATCATGCGATATAATACAATTTAAAATAAGTTCAGTTTCAACATTTTTTTTTTATGTTTAGTATTGTTAACTATCATAATTAAAAATCTTTTACTCTAAAAATGCAATTTTGGAGATTTAAACAGTTACAAGTTAAAAGCGTTTCAAATTGAAAAATTTTCATACAAAACGTTTTAAGTTGATCAACTGTACGTATAAATTAATAATAGATTTTTTTACTTGAACTGTAGTTCGAGTATTAAAAATTGAGAAATATTTGATTTTACAATACGATTCTGAATCTGTTCAAAATTAAACATTTTACAGATATAAACGTGGAAAATTGAACTGTTTTAATTCGAAAGCGTTAACATTTAAACAAATAAAAACGTCCAATTGAAATTTTGTGAACGATTTTCCATTTTGAAATAATTTAAAAAAATAGATTCATAATTAACGACTTTTATTCAATTTTGAATTATATTCAAATATTGTTTCCATATAAAATATTTAATTTTCAACCCATTCAATTTTCTATTTGTTAATTAAACAAAAGGAACATTTTTATAATATTTAGCAACATTCGACTTTTCATTTGAAATGAGCAATATTATAAATCAAATATTCAAAATTTGTAAGTGAAAATGTTTAATTTTGATGTACGTATAAATAACAATGTTCGTTTGAAAAAAACTTTAAATCGTTAATTTTTAATCTTTCTGACCTAAAATTGCTTAAAATGATATGATTTTGAACATTTACAAATTTATTGATTCATTTAGAGCATTGAACATGGTAGCGTGGATTTATATTGTTCAAGCAGAAATATTTAAACTGCTTCATTTATATGAGTTAAAAAAATTTTATTTCACAGTATAACGGCATTTAAATTTAAATTGTTCAATTAAAAAGTGTTAAAATCTTTCATTTTATACGTGTGAATTATTAATTGTTTGAATTAAACAATTTTTAAGCTTTAATTTTAATAGTTTAAATTTAAAAAGTTCAACTTGGAGTGCTTTAGTCTGCACTTCAGTTTTGATTACTTCAATTGAAAAAATGTTTAGCTTTAAGAGTTCAAATTTTGTCATTTCAATCACCGACAAAAAGTTCTGCGACCCGGGAAAAACCGGGAATTTTTTTTCCTCTATTAAAACGGCCACCCTGATTATATTTTTCTTTACTTTTGAAAATCTGGACTAATACCTGCATAAATTCATTGTTTGAACTGTTGTAGATGTCTATTTATGATGAATTGGTGAAAAATTGATCGAAACTTTAAAAAAAGGGAATAAAGGAGAAAATTCTCAAAAAGAAGAAATTTCGACAAAAATTTGGAAGAAATTAGGGACGAAAGGGAACAAGCAGACGGTCATCCCTGAATTGAATATTTGCTGTACCATAAATTAAATTGTGTATAGAAAAATTATTTAATAAAAATAGTATATATTATAATTGTTTTCCTATTGAATATACCACCTATACCTTACGGATAATCACAAACACCTCGTTTTCTGTGACAAATCAATGGGATGCAACATTCTGTGGTTTTTGTGCAAGCCCCCATAAAGAGAACCCACCCTTACGAAAAGATATGCCAGGGAAAAAATGACAGGTAATGTCATAATAATCAACAACAATTTTTTAATATACTGATTTAATTATTTATTTTCCTCCTGCCATCAACTCCCTTTTTAAAATTTCCACTTTCTTAAGTGTTCACCTTTTCGAAATTCAAAATCAAGAGATAGTATTTAACATTTTAAATGAAAGGCCGAAAAATGAGAATTTGAATTTGAAATTTAAAACCTTAAACGAAATAATTAAAACTGTACGGTTTCAAATTTAAATTGTCAAAAATGAATTTGACTATTTATAAATTAAAACGATAAATTTAGGGAATTAATTAAGATAGAAATTTTTCAATTTTGAATCATTTATATTGATATATGATCAATTGAAATTTGTTAAATTATAAAAGATTTAATTTGACATCAAGGTTTCATATCTGCAAGCACAGTTTTGAACAATAATTGCAAAATTTAAACGTCAAATGAAGGGACTTGAAAAACAAATGTTTTCAAATTAGTCTCTAAAAGTACTAAACGATTTTTCAGACATTGCAAGCTAAATAGCTTTAAATTTGAAAATTTTATAAATAATTAAATTCAAATCCAAGTTTCAAATTCCTTTAAATATTGCGATTTCCAATTGCAGTATCAGAAACTATAGGTAAATTGAAAACATTCATGTAGCTAATCGAAGGCCATTGAGGATTAGAATTACTAAAATTTAAACAATGTAAATTTCCGGGACGACTGAAAAATCCCGAAAAATAAAATTCCTGACACTGCGAAATTCACGATTTGGAAAATTTCTCGAACATTAAAATTTCCGAATTGGAAAATTCCCGAATATAACCAATTAAAATTTTTTTCAATCAATAAAAAAAAGTAATTATAATATAAATTTAATTGCAATAATTTCATTAATTTTGTAAATAAAAAAATGTTTAAATTCGGGAATTTTCTATATAGTTCGCAATATTTTATAATTTGGCAATTTTCTGCCGGGAATGTTATTTTTTGGTAATTTTGAAATTCGGTAATATTATAAACTGCCGGCAATTTCACTACTCGGGAATTTTCAAATTCGGTAATGTTATAAACTATTTGGGAATTTACCAATTCCGTATTTGATTTTTCGGGATTTTTCAGTCGTCTCCTGAATTCCCGATAGAAAATTGCGGAATTATAAAATAGCCGACCTAGAAAATGCCCGATTTTAAACAATGACAAATTTTGTTTATAAATATTATTTATTCATGAAAAATACAATAATCAAATATTTTTATTTAAAAACATTTTAATGTTTAAAGTTTCTAAAATTATTGTTTGAATTTAAAATATCAGTAATAATGTAGAAGAATATATTTCTGGATTAAATTTTTTTTCAATTATTGTTATTTTAAATTCAAACAATAATTTTAGCAACTTTAAATATTAAAAATCATTTTTTTATAAAAACATTTGATTATTATATTTTTATTGAACAAATAATATTTCTAAAAAAATGTTACTTCAAATTCGAGAATTTTCTATTTCCGATATAATTCGGCAATTTTCTGTCAGGAATTTTCAATTTCGGTAATATATTATAAACTGTCGGAAATTTTCCAACTAGGAAATTTTATTGTTCGGGAATGTTATAATTCGGGAATTTTATAATTCTGGAATTTTATTATTCGGGAATTTTACTTTTCGGGATTTTTCAGTCGTCCCATTTAATTTGTAAGAGTTAAGTTTGTTTAATTATTCTATAATCTGTATTATCGCTTTCTTTTATAAATTTAAGATAAAATAAAAAAGCCTCCGCTTTTTTAAATCAAATTTACAAAGTTATTATTTACAAAATTACTATTTACATATAAACCTAATTACACAAAAAATTAAGTTTTATTTCTTTGAATTTAAATTCGAAATTTTTGTCGATTTGAAATAAAAAAAGGGTTCTTCTAAAATTCGAAAACTCTTCTACAATATTGTAAAAAGTTCTGTTCTTCTAATGCCATCAAATACGAAATAATGAGTTTCTTGCAAGAGGATTTTGTTTGCCATTTATTTAAAAAAGAACGTTTTCAGCAAAATGAATAAAACAATTTGATTTAAAAAACTTTCAATCATACAATTATTAACTTAATTAAATTATTATACATTTCTCTTAAAACTTTGGTTTAATCATAGACCGATATAAATAATAAGATTTTTTAAGAACGACAAACTATCCTAGTTCATTTAAATCCAACATTGTTCAGTATAATTTTTTCTTTCGTATAAAACTATGAAACCCCAAATTCTACCTCTTAAAATAAAAAAATAAAAGTTGTTTTTAGAAAAGGAAAGTGAGTTAAAATTTTTTTTAACCTCGCTTGACTTTTTTTGTCTCTTGCTTTGTTTTCGAGAAAACGGGAAATTTCGATTTATTGAAATTAAAAACAGATTTTTTCAAAAACTGCTATAAAAAATTGTGTTTTTATCGAAAAATAGTTGTACGACATCGATTCACTGCCGCGATTTTCGATTCGACCTATTTTTTACCAAATTAAAATGTAATTAAATGTGTTTTTTTTTAAGATCTAATTATTATATTAAAAACAAAATAATTTAATTATTGTCCGGTAGTGTACATTGAAAAAAATGGTATTACAAAATTAATTGTACTTTTAATTTATTACTGCTACATTATTTAATATTTGTGAACACAATTTTTGATATGAAATTTCCGCTCTTCAAATTAATGATCAATCAAATTTATTGAAAAAATCCATTTTTTCGACCTTTTTTAATTTTGAACTTCTTACTATAAAACTATACTTTTTACTATAATTTTAAAAACTCAGGACCAGAACACGATTGGAAATTTATTACTAGAAAAAATTCTTTCTCACAAATACCGTGTTTAACAAAAACAAAGTGTCGCGTCTTCGCGCCTTCTTTTCAAATAAGATAAATTACACTTTTCAGAGTTTTTATTGGATAATAATAATTTTACGCATAAAATAAAAATTTCTAATTTAAATTTATAACCACAGATTTCCCGCATTTTTTTATGAATTATCGCCAAATTCTCGGCTTTTGCGTTTTCCTGGGTCGCCAGGAAAGTTAAAACATTAGCATTTTAATTTAAAATGTCTAAACTTAATCAAAATTTTGCGGCTTCAAATTTAAAGTCAAAAATGAATTTGACTATTTAAACTTTATTCGAAATTGTTTAATTTTGAATCATTTATATTGATAATTGATAAGTTAGGATTTAACTAAGAAATTCTTTGAAATTGAAACTAAGAATCTAAAGATCAAATTTGAACTACACACTCTTAATAATGTATCCATTCAAATGTAAAGAAACCAAAATTAAAAAGAGGAAAAAAGAAGGCAAACTCTAAATCCCCTTCCTTCTTTTTTCTCTCGTCTTTTTTTTATTTTTATATTTTTTAAATCACAATCAAAAGAAAAATTTATTTTGATTTTTGATATTTTTAGAGAGTTTTGTCCAAATCGGATTGTTATATTCTTGTTTTTTTTCATTTTCGAAAATTTCGTAGTTAAATTTTAATATTGGAGGTTAAAGAGTCACAAATAACTGAATTCAAATTGAAGTCTCAAAACCCTTAAGATGGTACATTTTTAAATTGGAATGTTATTTACTTAATTCTCTTTATCTTATTTCAGAGAAATTTATCACGATATGTACTGCATATTTTTTAATTTTCATTTATAAGCTAATTTTCAATATTAAAAAAATTCTGATTTTTGTAAGCAATACAATTTTTAATGTAGAGGCATATTTTTCTTAATTAAAAGTCAATGTTCAAAAGGGCATACATACAACGTGAAAAAATCAAATGCATCTGCGTAATCGGAGAACATTAGGGGATGCAAATAAAATTAGAAAAACGTAAATGTTAAATCTTCTTGTTACAATATACTATATTATCGCTTTCTATTATAAATTTGGGATTAAATAAAAAATCCTTTGCTTTCATAAATCAAATTTACAAATTTATTAAGTACACAATCACTATCTCACAAATATAAATATAATTTCACAAAAAAATTAAATAGAGTTTCTAGCGTGTCTTAAAAAAAATCCAGGACTTTTCTAGGTTTTCCAGGACAAAAAAATATCCAGGTACCTTTTTTTTTACAGGTAGATCTATTTGAAATAAAAAAAGTGTCATCCGAAATTTCTGATACGGCCCCAAAATCTGATTTTATGTTCAAAAAATTTTTTTTTTGTGATTTTCATTTTATTACAGTAAAAAATCACGATGCTAACATCAACAATATTTCGAAATTTCTCATTTTTCAACCTTAAAAACAATTAAATGACATTTTTCAAATCCAATAACATTTTGTTGGTCGTGTAATCAAAGCGAGTTCAATTCCTTTTTTGTCAAAAGTGGTGGAAATGTGACTAAGTTACCGAAATTTAAGCTAATTTAATTTTACTTTTCAATAAAATAATGAAATTTTGAACAAAATCGTTGAGTTTGTAATGAAATTGTTAAATTTTTGACCCACAAAGATCAATTTTCTATCAAATTATCGGACTTTAAACAAAATGATTAAATTTCATCCAAAAAGTTGCATTTTCAAAGAAATAACTGAATTTTTTAGAAAATAGTTTCATTTTTAGAAAATAGTTTCATTTTTAGAAAAAAGGTGGATTTTAAATCCCAAAGGACGAATTGTTTGTTCAAATAGATGAATCTTTAACAAAATTGTTGAATTTTCAACCAAAAAGGATGAGCTTTTAACAAAATACTTAAATTTTCAACCGAAATATTTGAATTTTTAACAGAATACTGGAAATTTTCTACTTTTTTTCATCTTCAATAAAAATATAAATTTTTAGTTGAAAAATGTTAACGTTATAGTTTAATTTTTGAACAAAAATTCATTTTTAATAAAGTTGGAGAACTTTTAACCAAAAGACAAATTTTTTACAAAACAGATAACAGGGTTGACAAGCGCAAAAGGAGCTCAAAAAAGGGGAAATAGGGTAATTTTCCCACGAAAAAGGGGCAAAATAGGGGAAAGATTAAACATTTATTTTTACATGTCGAAAAGAAAAAACAATCTTTTTATAACAAATGTGAAATTCAAAAAAAAATTCAATGATTTTTCAATGATTTCTGCAATTAAAGAATTTATTTTTAAAAATTGGATACTTGCAATGTAAATTGAAAACTACTCTCTTCAGTAGAGCGAAGTGAAAATACTAAAATTGGTCGAATCGTTTGAGTTACAATTGGTGGATCGACATCCAAAATAGGTGAAGAAACACATTTTTAATCGGTAGATATCTTCAGTTGTCTTTTTAGAAATTAACAATTAAAAATTGTAATAATTCGAAAAAAAATTTGCCTTATTTAAATTTTTTTTAAATCTACTAAACCATGTTTTTTGGATTGACTCGAACCTGAAATTTCTTTAGCTTGAACCAAATAAACATTTTATTATTTTTTGTTCATGAGAAACATTTTTTTCATGGTGTTTATAACGTTCCATAATCGCAAAAAAGATAGGAGATCCCAAAAATCCTAAAATCAGTTTTTAACCAAAAATGGAAGTTAGATTTTCGTTTCGAAAAATTAATTTTCAATCGAACAAACTGAATTTTCGCCCAAATTGTTGAATGTTGAAGCCTGAAAGAAGAATTTTCTACAATGCAGTTGATTTTTTAAGACAAAAATATGAATTTTCAATTAAAAAGTTCATTTTCAACCAAAAATTAAAATTTTTAGTTAAAAAACCTAGTTTTTAACAAACAAACAAAACTTTAACTGAAATGATGAATTTTCAACTGAAAAATGACGAAAGGACGAATTTATTACAAATTACATACATTTTTAACCGAATATTTGAATTATCAAAATAAAAAAGATCAATTTTGAACCAAAAATGAAATTGCTGCATTTTCATTTGAAAAAACTCTAATTCTAAACTAATTCTCAAATGAAAAAAAACAAACAATTTTCTACCAAATTATTGAATTTTTGAGCAAAAAGAAAAGAACTTTCTACAAATATATTTGAATTTTTAACTAAAAAATATAAGCTTTCAATACAAAAAATAATTTTCAATAACAAATTGCAATTTTCAGTTTGAAAAAATGAATTTTTAACAAAGTAGTTTGATTTTCAACCCAAAAGACAGCTTTTCAGCAAAATAATATTTTCAACCAAATAGTTAAATTTTTAACCAACTTTCCGCCAAAAAATAGAACTTTTGAACTAAATTTGAACTTGCAACAAAATAGTTCAATTGTGAGTTTAAACAAATTAATTTTCAAAGAAAAAAAAAGTTTCAACAATAGTTAAATTTTCAAGTAAAGATTTAAAAACTTAAAAATTGCTGAAGTTAGAAAATTTAAAATTGCAGTTGATGAATTAGGAATATTCCATTTTTCATTAGGTATTTAACTTTGTACATTTCAACTAAAATGGGTTTATCTTCTAATACTTATTTAAGAAGTACTATATATTTTGTAACTGTTCCAATTTTATATTGGATAATAACTTCTGTCTCCAGTTTTCACATTTTCAACTTGCTTTAAAATGTTTAATCTTCAAATTTCTTTAAAGAGTATTTATTATTATTGTTCTGCACTTGAAACGTGTACCTTATTTATTCATAAATAATTTATTTGAATGCTATAATTGATTTAATTATTATTCAATACTAGGTACAATTTCTAATATCGTATATTTGAAGTGAAAAGGGGGAAAAGGGAAAGTTTTTTGAGAATAGGGGGGAAAAGCGGAATTTCACCCTGAGATAAACTTTCAACCGCAAATATGAATTCTCTACTAAAAATATGTATTTTCAACGAAATAATTTAATTTTCAACCAAAGAGGAATTTTCAAACGATGAATCTTTAACAAACAACAAAAAGGATTCAACTTTTAACCCAGAAGTTAAATTTTCTAACCAAATAGACGAATTTTTAACAAATAAAGATTTTTCAGTCAAAAAAGAAAACATTCTCATCGAAATTGTTGAACTTTTAAGCCAAAATACGAATTTTTTGTAAAACATTTAAAGGGTTTTGTTACGTACAGTTAAAATAGTTAACCTAAGCACATGATTATTTTTACGTGTTTGATTCACGGGTTGTAGGATTGGATTTCTATACTATCACTTCAGCACGTTTCCGTTGAATTTAGGTGTGAGTGTGCTGAACTTAAATAATTTTAGATGACACTGATATCCACTTTTAACTTACATTTATTCAGTAAATTGATGGTGTATGGATGTTTAGGTGTGAGTGTGCGATAAATTTGATGATACGTTATCGATGTTGCCTCTGGTTGAAAATAGCAGACTTACTTAATACCAAAAGTAATTTAATGCTCAAAATTCAGTTTATCTTTATAAGACTTTTCCGTTTTCTTTTATTGGGAGTATACGTCACTCCCGAAAAGTGGGAAAGGAAAGGATACGAAATTCAAAGCCAAAAAGAAGAAGCCTTTACAAAAAAGTTGAATTTTCTACCAATATAATAAAATTTGTAACCCAAAAAGAAAAATGCTCAACAAAACAGTTGTAGTTTTCAGCCAAAAACACGAATTTTTTACATAAAAATTGATTTTTTAACTAAAAACGATCAATTTTCAACCAATAATGGAATAGTTCAACTTTCAGTTGAAAAATTAATTTTTAACCAAGACTCACAGCAAAAAATTATTAGGTTTGCAAAATTTAAATGAAATTGTTGTTGAAGTTGAAAAAAGTCGCGAATAAATGAGAAACTTTAAAATATTTTCAATTATAGCTTCGTAATTTTCACCGTTATAAAATAAACAAACTATTGTTAAAGATGTGTGTTTTTCTACTTTCAAACAAAACAAAAAATTACAAATCAAATAAAAACTACCAAAAAACGGTTCAGCCGTTTTTTTTCGTTCAGCAAAGTGGAGCAACTTTAGACATCTATTTTTTCTTTAAAGGAATAAAAATGCCACGATAATCAGAAAAATTCAATGACTTTTCCAGGCTTTTCTGAATTAACAGTTTTCTTTCTTTAAAATTAAATTGTCAATTTGAAGTAAAAAAGGTTTCGCCTAGAATTAAAAGACTTCCAAAATTGCAGAAAGTTCTGTTAATCTTTCCTCAAAGATTTTCAACTGCCTCAAAAATCCTTCATTAGGTTTAATTTTCTCCCTGACATTTTTCACTTTCTGAAAAGCTTCCTCAAACCTTATTTTCTCCAGTGCCATCAAATACGAAATAACGATAGTCGGCGACCGCGAAATCCCTGCATTGCAATGCACAAGAATATTCTCACTTCTAAACTTATGAATTATTTCTAAACAAGTCTTAACACTCTCAAAAATCTCACTCTCGGGAAGATCCAAAAGTTCCACAAAATGGTATCGTATTCCTTCAAAATGAACCGGAACTTCGATTCCAACACTCAGAATATTTTTTATGGAATGGTCTGTTAAAACTTCTAAACTAAGTGCAGGATCCTGAGAACTTAAAAATAATCCCGGGATTATTTTCGCGACTTGAAGGTCTGGTTTCGTGTCCACAACGAAAGGCAAACCTTTTTCTATTTCTCTTTTTTCTCCATCTTGAATCTCGAACTTTCGTCCACTTGTGTCTGTAAATATTGTCGTGCATGTCTTGAGTCGACGTTTTTTTTCGTTTATTAAACTTTGAAAATCCATCATGGATTTTGGGTACTTCTTATTTTTTTCATTACAGAAGGAATCTATTATTTTTCGAATTCTTCTTCTGGTGGAAAGAATGTGCTTTCTTTGAAATTTATAGTATTTTTTTCAATTTGTAGGGGATCGTATTCCACTTTTACTAAAAACAGACCGTTGGCTGCTGCTGGGGTAATTCTTGGATTCCAATTATTATGAGAGGGAACTTGGAGCATTGTTACTACGTCCTTTTCTGTTACTTTTCCGGCTCCGATGGCGCAAAGTGCTCCTACGATTCTTCGAACCTGAAAATTTTGTTTCGGTTTTTAACTTTTCAAATTAAAACCTTAAAAAGTGAAAAATTTTATAATACGATGTTATTTAAAAAAGATTCTTGAAATTAGCGAATATAAGGCGAAACAATTCTAAATTTGAAGTATCTAATTATATTGAAAAATTTTCAGGGTATTTCAAAATGTTGAATTTTGAAAAAATCAATTCAATATTATTTCATTTCACACCCTGCGTTTGAAAATTTGAAAGTTAGCTAAAATTAAACAACAAACATACAAAAATAAAATTTTAACAGACTTCACAGCCAAAAATGCTCTGAAATCAGGGGAAATGGGATGATTTCTCACCAATATAGGGGAATACATTTTTTTAAATTAAATTTTGCATTACATTTTCAACAACAACCAACAATTATTTGTCAACCAAATATAATAAATATAAAATATAAATGACGTTTACAACCAAATAGTTAAATTTTCAACCAAAAAAGATAACTTTTTGACAAAATAGTTGAATTTTTAACAAAAGAATTAAATTTCCAACTAAAATGATGGATTTTCAACAAATCTTCAACAACAAATATATTTTCAAGAAAGAAGTTTAACTTTCAAACATTAACATCTTTAATCCAAAATACGAACTTTCTACAAAAAGTTGAATATCCAGCCTGAAAACTTGAATTTTCAACAACAAAATTTACTTTTAATCAAATAGTTGAATTTTGAAATAAAAACGACCAATTTTCAACACAAAAAAAACGAATTTTCAACAAAATAGTTCAATCCTCAATCAAACATTAAAATTTTTAACCAAACGAGATGAATTCTGAACGAAACATACGAGAGTTGATATTTCAACCAAATCATGATTTTAATATTAAATAAAAAAAAGTTGAATTTAAACACAACAAAAAAAGAATTCTTAACAAAAAATGTTACAGTTGATATTTCAAAAAAAAAAATTTAATTTAAAATAAAAAACAGTTGAATTCAATAAAAGAATATGAATTTTAAACAAAATAGTTGAATCTTTAACCAAAACAGATTATTTTTTACCAAACAGTTGCATTTTTAAGCCAAAAAGATGAACTTTCTACAGAATAGTTGAATTTTCATCAAAAAAGTTAATTTTCAACCAAATAGTTGAATTTTAAACTGAAAGCGGCCAATTTTTCACAAAAAAAGAGATAGCAGAACTTGCAATATAAAAAAAATGTTAATCGATTAATTTACCATAAAATAATTAATTTTCAACAAAACAGTTCAATCCTCAACCAGATATTAATAGAGGAAATTGTGAGATTTTTCACGAAGATAGTGGAATAATTTATTTTAAATAAAATTAATGTACAAGTACCAAATTGAAATTAAATATGAAAAGCGTAAGATTTAAAGTCAAAATATATTGCATTTTCAACAACAACAACAAATTAATTGTCAACCAAACAGTTACATTTAAAAGCAACTAGTTGAAGCTTCACGTAAAAGCTACGAATTCACCACAAAATAATTAAATATTTAACTAAATGGTCGAATTTTCAAACGAATAACGTTAAACTTCAACCATAGGTACATTTTGAAACAAATAGTTTAATTTTCAATACAAAAAGACACATTTTTTTAGTACAGTTGCATTTCTAATCCAAAAGGACAAATTATCTATCCAAAAAGACGAATGTTCAACAGTACAGAAAAATTTTCGACCAAAAAAATGACTTTTTAACAGAATATTAGAATTTTTAACAATATAATTAAACTTTCAAGTAAATAGTCGAATTTTCAACTAAAATGATGGATATTCAGCAACAAAAAATAAACTTTTAACAAAGAAGTTTAACTTTTAACCAAGTAGTGGAATTTTTAATAAAAAATAAAATTCGCAACAAAAAAATACAATTGTTTATATTCCAACCAACAAAATTGTTAATAATAAATCATAAGCAAATAAATTCAACCAAAAAAAGGAATTTTTAACAAAAAATATAACAGTTGATATTTTAACCAAAAAATATTTTAATTTTAAATAAAAACCGTTGAATGTAACCAGAAGAGACGTATTATCAACAAAATAGTTAAATCTTCAACTAAAAGAGATACATTTTTAACAAGTTACATTTTTCAACCAAGAATGGAATAGCTGAATTTTCAGTTGAAAAAATTAATTTCCAAACAAATGAATTTTTAACAAATAGTTGAATCCTCAATCACAACAATAAATTTTAACCACACACGTTCATTTTTGAGCCAAAAAGACAAAATTTCTACAAAACAGTTCAAGTTTTAACAAAAAACTTCATTTCCAGCCAAAAAGTTGAATTTTATACTAAAAACGAAAGATTTAAAAAAAAACACGAATTTTCAGGGAAATAGTTTAATTCTCAACCAAATGTAATAGTTTTTGAACAAAAAATTTATAATATTAAATCAAAAACAGTTGAATTTAACCAAAATGATGAATTCTCAACCAAAAATGTAATAGTTGATATTGCAACCAAAAAAAATATTTTTATTTTAAATAAAAAACAGTTGAATTCAATAAGAAAAGAAGAATTTTCAACACAATAGTTGAATTCTCAAACAAAACAGAATAATTTTCCACCAAGCAGTTGCATTTTTAAGTCAAAAATGCGAACTTTCTACAAAAAGATAAATTTTCGACAAAAAAGTTAATTTTTAACCATGTAATTAAATTTTAAAGTAAAAACGATACATTTTCAATTGAGAAAAAACAACAAAATTCAACAAAGTAGTTTAATCCTCAACCAAATGTTAGAATTTTTAACCACTCGCCAAGTTTAGATGCGGATGCTCACATATGGATTTTCAACTAAAAACAATCAATTACTAGCCAAAAATGGACTAATTGAATTTTCTGTTGATAAAATTAATTTGCAACTACATAAAAAAAACGAGTTTTTCAAAAAATAGTCTAATCTTCGAACACATAGTAGAATTTTAAACGAAAAAAGATTAATTCTGATATAATAGTAGATAATAAACATAAATTTTAAATTTAAATTTATTATAATGAATCATCGTGAAAGTATTAAATCTATTATTAATATATTAGTAGACATTTAAATTTAAAAAATGAACTTTCAACGAAAAATTTTTCGATTCCTTATTGAGTTCTATTAATTCACTTCCCATTTAAGCGTGAAAATTAGCAAAAAGAGAAGTTACTTGAAAACAAGGACAAAACATGATTTTCTTAAAAAAGGGGAAAAGTAGGGAATAGGCGAAAGAGTGCGAAGGCTGTATTTCGATGCTTTACTTGTGAAATAAAATCACTGATTTCCATGTTTTCAAGCATATAAAAAAATTGTTATTCACATTAAAATTTTTTAATGGCCCCAAATGAAAAAAAAAATTCTGCACAAAAATACCTGATTATGGACGAAAGATTTTCCTTTGCACTTGACATCCCAAAAATCAAAATTATCCGATAACGGATCATTCGGTAAAAGAGGGGATCCTCTTTCTATCGTCAAATCGCTTATTACTCGTCTATATTGAATTTTTCTTTCGCTTTTGTTCACAGCAGCAAAAGTTCGAAAGTCTCTCAATCCTATGAAAAGTTTTGTTGCTTCTTTCGCTCTCTCTATGTCGAAATTTTCATACCTAGAAAAAAATCTATTTTCATTAATTTACTGCCGCACAGTAGTGCAAATCTGGAATTTACTGTAGAAGGTTTTTCTTAATTATTTTTTTTTCTTTCAATTTTTTCAATTTCTTTCAATTTTTAAAAGATTTAAAAGCTTTTTTAGGATTACTATTATTTAAAGGAATAAACACTTTGCACACAAGCATTTTCAGGAAAAATATTTTTCCTCAGCTCTTAGCCCTTATTATATATTTGCAACCACCTTGAATAACAATTTGAGCTTGTAAAAAAAGCATTTAATTCGATTATTGTGAAAATTTATTTGTATAGACAAATTTTATAAACAAATAAGCCAGGTTCATACTTTTTTCCCCACAAAAATTATTTAAGATTTAATATGTATTGTATCAAAGTATCTTCTGAAACTTACTAACCTACAGATACACACTTAACATTTAATTTTGTTATAAATAATTCAAGTTAACGGGTAGAAAATTATCATCCTTTTTTCGTGGCAATTTTTTCTCCATCAGAGTAGTATAATGTAAGAAAATACTTTACTAGACTTAATAAAATGCAGATCATTATTTACACTTAACATTTAGGTTTATTGTAAATCTTTTGTTTTAACAAATAGAATATTTTGTTCCTATTTTTGCGGAAAAAATATTAAACTCCAGAAAATTTTTAAATCTTAAAATTTAGGTTTGTTATAAATAATTTAATTCGACAAAGACAAATAGAACATGTTTCAAAAATTAATTTGCAACAAAAAAAAAAATTTTAACCGGTTGAATTCAACTATAAAACAAGAATTTGCAATAAAATATTTGAATCCTCAACCAAAATGATGATTTTTCATAACAAAAGAATCATCTTTCACTCAAGAAAATAAATCTTCAACAAAATAAATGAATTTTCCACAAAACAGTTGAATTCTCCACCCGACACTATGAATTTTCAACAAAAAAGTTCATTTGCTACCAAATAGTTAATTTATCAAATAAATAGTTAAATTTTTAACCAAACAGTGGAATTTTTAACTAAAAAATATGAGTTTTATACCAAAAATGAAAAAGTTACATTTTCAGTTTGAGAAATTAATTTTCTACAAAAAAAAACTAATTTTCAACCAATTCAATCCTACCAAAAAAGACGAATTTTCAAAAAAATAGTTGAACCCACAGCCAAAAAGATGAATTTACAACAACAACAAAAAACGATTAATTTTCTGCCGAAAAGGATGAATTTTCAACAAAATACATTAATTTTCAACTAAAAAAGATAAGTTTTCAATCAATCAAGCTTTGAACAAAAAAGTTGATTTTCTACCAAAGTCGTTAATTGTTAAAATTAATATATTAATTTTTAAGCATAGCTTTCATTTTATAACTGTAAATTATTGAGTGTTTGAATACAACATTTGTTAATTTAATAATTTTCAAACTTCAATTTTCAAAGTTTGCAACTCAAGAGTTCTACTCTGAGTTCTTTAATTTGGAGTTCAGTTTTTATTACTTCATACGAAAGCATTTTTAGCTTTACTACCTCAAATTTTATAATTTCATTGAGTGTGCAAAATTTTTGCGAATCGGGATTTTTTTTCTTAAAAATGTACTTTTCTGTAAATTAGTTGTTAACAAAATAGGCTTGAAAGTAAAAAAAAAATAAAATATGGTTTCATGCGTTTGTTAAGAATTTAATGCTATTTAATTCTTTTAAAAAACCTCTTAAATCTGTCAATAATTGAAGCCTGTAGAGTGTAGACCTTTTTGAATAGTAAATTCCAGATTTGCACCACAAGTGACATTTAAATGAAAATCCTTCTTTAAAAAATATTTGTCTCACGAAGATCTTGAAAACATTGTTGTCGCTTTTCCTCAATGCCGATTTATTAATGTAAAATTTTATTATTTAACCAAAGCCAGACAGATTCAGCAAAATAAAAATTTGTATTTGATAAGAGCAAAATTAACTTTATTGTCAAATATCAATAAAAAGTTGTATTTTTTGCAACAGGTGATAAATTACCATTTTTCAATACTTTCATTGCATTATTTACATAATTATTTTTGAAAAACAAAACTTGCTCAAAAAGATCAATTTTGAACCAAAAATCATTAAGTTTTAACCAAAAAAGAGAATTTTCAACAAAATGCTTACATTTTTAAGCAAAGAAATAAATTTTTAAATTATATAATGAATCTTCAAGCAAAAAAATTGATTTTCAACCCAATAATGGAATTTTCAATCCAAAAGATGAATTTTCTACCAAAAAAGACAAATCTTCAACGTTTAATCTTTTCGATGAAAAATGAAATAGTTAATTTTTCGATTGAAGAAATTGATTTTCAATAAAAAAAAACGAATTTTCAATCAACGAAATGAATTTTCAACCAAAAAGAGTAATTTTCAATAAAATACATAAATTTTCAACCAAATTTTGAATTTTTTAAGGAATTTTGGAATTGATAGTTAAATATGTAAGGTAATAGTTAAATTTTCAACCAGAGAAATGATTTTTCTACCAAAAAGGTGAATTAGCCACCAAGAAGAGACAAAGAGACCAAGTCTACCACAAGAGACAAAGTTTCAACAAAATACAGAATTTTTCAACCAAATAGCTGAATTATCAACTGAAGAAGATACATTTTAAACCAAACATGGAATAGTCAAATTTTCAGCCAGAAAAATTCATTTTCAGCACACAAAAAGAAAATTTTTTATGCAATGAAATCAATTTTCAACTAAACTGATGATTCATCAACCAAAAAAATGAATTTTTAACAAAGTAGTTCCACATTTAACTAAGCAGTTCACTTCGAACCAAAAAAGGTTGTTCCTACATAGTGTCAACTTTTGAAGCCAAGTTTGTCATATTATAGGATCAAGGTATAAAGAGAAGCTCAAATTTTTAATAGAACTTAGCAAAAATTAACCGTTTGTGGTAAGTTTTGATTTTTGAAACTATTTTTGAAATGTAAATAATGTAATGAAAATATAGAAAAATGGTTATTTTTCGATTATTGTAAAAATACCATTTTTACTATTAAGTAACAATAAAGTTACTGAATTGTTAATCAGAATAATTCCATTAATTTCCGTAAAATTTGAATGAATTTAGAGGAATTTTAGGGAAACGAGAACAATTTGATGAAATTCATAGAAATTTCAGGTGCATTAAAAAAATCAAGGAAATTTAAAAGAATTTGATGAAATGCCTAAGAATGTTAAATAGACTTCAAGATCAATTGAATAAAAACTTTTAAAAATTCCGAAAAATCCAATGAATTAAGTAGAATTAAGTAAATTTAGAAGAATTCCAGTGAATTAAGAATTCAGGATGAATTTCAAAAAATAATTTCAAATCTCTTCAAATCTTTGAAACCCTACTAATATCTAGGAATTTAAGGGAATTAAACGAGAAGAATTAAACGAAATTCAGGAAAAATCAAACTGGATATAAAAAACAAGTGAATTCAAAATAATTCGAAAATATGAAAAAATTCATTGAATTGAGTAAATTTGAAATTAGTTTAGAAAAATTAAAGAGAATTTAAATGAATATAATGAAATACCTAAGAACCCTAAGAAATCCCTCACTTCCTGTGAATAAATTTCTTTGAAATCCATTAAAATATTATAATGACCCGTGAAGATTGGTGAAATTTGATATTTCCAGAAATTCTGAAAAATTTATTAAAATACCTTGGGAGCATTTAAAATCCCTTTTAAAGCATTAAAATCCTTAGGGAATCTTATAAAATCCCTCAGAATGTTTTAAAATATCTTAAAACCTTATAGGTCCTGTAAAATCCTTCTGTATCTTCCGAAATTCTAGGAAATTCTTTAAAACCACATGCACATTTTTTAAATCCCTTAACATTATTAAAACACTTAGAAATCCCTTGAAATTGTTTAAAGCTTTTGAAAATACCTGGGAATCTTTTAAAATACCCTAAAATAATTCAATTCCTGTGAAATCCCATTAAGTTACTGAAATCAATAAAAACATTTCTTTGCAACCTTTTAAAATAACCTAAAATATTTCAAATCTTTTAAAATCTTTCGAAATTTCTTGAAATATTTTAAAGCTTTTAAAAATGCCGAAGTATTTAAAATATAGATTAAAATATTTAAAATCCTTTTCTCATTTTATCAATTGATCCTTAGGATCAATTAAATAAAAACTTTTTGAAATTAAAAAGAAATCCAGTGAATTAAGTAGAATTGAGTCAATTTAGAAGAATTCAAGGGAATTAAAAACATTGCAAAGAATTGAAAGAATTCAGGATCAATTAATAAGAATTCATGCTGAATTCCAAAAAATAATTTCGAATCTTTGATTAAAATACCTTGAGAGCTTTAAAAACCCTTACAATAATTGAAATCCTCGGAAACCTTATAAGATCCCGTGCAATCATTTAAAATATCTTAAAACCTTATAGGTCCTGTAAAATTCTCCCATATCTTCCGAAATTCTAAAAAATTCTTTATCCTAAAATATTTCAAGCGCTTTGTAATACCTTCAAATTAATGAAATTAATAAAAAATTCCTTGGAATAAAAATTATTAAAATTAAAATTAAAATCTCTAGAAAATACCTTGAAAGTTTTAAAAGTACCCTAAAATCTTGAAAATCCCATCAAATTATTGAAATGTATGAAGAATTTCTCGGAGTCTTTAAAAATATCCTGAAATCTTTCAAAAGAATTCAAGGCACTTCAGAAATAGATACCTGAATTGAATAGTGATTAACCCATGAGTTAATTCATTGAAAGAAAAGTGACATTATTAAAAGTGATTATTATGGGCTGCACATAGGGTGTAATAGGGACCAAATCTTGAAAATAGGGTCATTCAGGGACCTTAACTGAATTATAAATATATATTAAATTATATTTAATACAATGGGGGATAATAGGGACCGTCCTGTGATGTAATTCCAATCAAATTCAAATAGTCGAATTTAATTCAACTTATTTGGAAATACCTCGAAAATGTATTTTTTCTGTGCTTTTTTTAAATTTTAATTGAATTTACTAGAATTTTCTCGCTATTGTAAAGGAACTTCTGTAAATCATGTACGTTTTCAAGTCATATAAGATTTTCTGTAAGATCTATAACAAAATGTTGGAAAATGAACCAAATTTTTCTCTAAAGAAAGGGTAATTAGTGCGCGCATAGCGCGCACAGTGTCCTATAGTTATATAATAATTTGTAATTGCCTACCCGACGAGACTGCATCTATTCATTTCGCAAATAGGAGCATTTCTATCTCCAAATGTTTTTGCTACCATAAGCCGATAAAGGTAGGTTCGAGATTTTGCAGAATGTCTCGCATGTAGTTGATTCGTTATTGGAATACACTGCAATACTCTGTGAGAAAAAAAATCAGAATATTAAAATTATATGAAGAATGTTCAGTGTTTGACAGGTTACCAGACAAAAGTAACGCGTTAACGTTACCGTTACTTCCTTAAAATTTGTAATGCGTTACTGTTACCGTTACTGAAAAAAGTATAGCGTTACATTAGCGTTAATTTTTTAAATAAAATTTTTAATACGTCATTTTAAATTCCCGAAAGCGTTAAATAGTTTTTTAATATTTGTTTTTTGAATGTTTTCAAACTTAAAAATCATACTTCAATTTATGTAATTTAATAAAGAATTTCACATTAATAATCTCTAATCCTTTTTTATTCCACACTATTATTAATTCAAAATAATAAAATTTTAATGGAATTTCCTTTTTTTTTAATAAACTTAGTTTTTCAAAAATATCATCACTCGAACGAAATGTATTATTATAGAATTTGCTATGTCGAACAATAATTCTGGTTCTACATTTCAGGTCGCAGAATGTCAGTAATTTTTTGTTGAAACATGTACTTTTACAAAACATAACAAAAAATACAATTAAATACAAATAGCTATTTTTTCTTGTATTTTCTTGTAGAAAAGTAAAAAAATTAACTATAAAGTACAGGCTTCTACATTTCAAAAATTTATATAACTTTTCATTAGTATTTTTTTACTTTGTTGTTTAAAACTTTGATTTTTACGTAAATTATTGTAGAAAATTACAAAGCTTTACAAAAAAATACAAAATTTCACAAAAGCTTTTAAAGATTTTAAGGCAATTTTCTTAGTCTTGCAGGATTTTCGAAAAATTGCAGGAAAAATTCGAGTTCCACGATAATAATAAAATTTTAATTAGATTCCTGGAAAATTTTTTTATGATTTTTTAAAACAAATTTGTATGTATAAATTAATGTTTTTAGCTTTAAATTGATTAAAATGATATCATTTTGAAGATTCATAAATTGTTTTTATTTATTCTTTAATTGATAGTATTGAACATGATAGTGTATATTTCTATTTTTTTAAATCTTTGAACTGTACAATGTATGAAGGTTTGAAAAAATTGAAGTTCCAAATTCAAAAGTATTCCACGTTGAGTAGTTTAATATTTAAAAAGAACGAATCCTCTACAAAATAGTGGAATTTTCTACCAAACTATTGAATTTCAAAGAGAAAAAGAAGAATTTTCCATACAGAGCAGTTAAATTTTTATTATTTTCATTGATTTTAAATATGAAGTTTCAACAAAAAAGTTCATTTTCAATCAACTCGTGATATTTTAAGTTAGAAATATTAGTTTTTATCCCAAACAATGAATTTTCAACAAAATACATAAAGTTTTAATCAAAAAGTTGAAATTTCAACCAATAAAATTATTTTTCTATCAAAAAAGACTAATTGTCAACAAAATACATGAATTTTCAACCAAATAGTTGAATTGCTAAACGAAAAAAATCATTTTTTGATCAAAAATGTAATAGTTAATTTTTCACTTTACAAAATTAATTTTAAATAAAAAACGAATCTTCCATAAAACAGTTAAATTTTCGACCACACAGTTGAATGTTTTACCTAATTGTTAAATTTCCAAGACAAAAAGTTGAAATTTCAAGCAATACAATTATTTTTCTACCAAAAAAGATGAATTGTTAACAAAATACATGAATTTTCAACCAAAAAGTTGAATTGCTAAACGGAAAACAATTAATTTTCAATCAAAAATGGAATCGTTAACTTTTCACTTGAAGAAATTAATTTTAAATAAAAAACTAATCTTCTATAAAACAGTTAAATTTTCGACCACATAGTTGAATGTTTTACCTAATTTTTAAATTTCCAAGACAAGAAAGACGAATTTTCTGTACAACGGAATAATTAAACTTTCAGTTAAAAAAATTAATTTGTAGTATTTCAACTTTCATGAAGGAGTTGAATTGTAAATCTTAACAGATGAATTTTCTAAAAAAAAATTTAATAATTGATATTTCAACAAAAAAGGTATTAATTTTGAAATAAAACACAATATAATTTGAACAAAAAAGACGAATTTTTAACAAAATAGTCGACTTTTCAACCAAGAAGATTAATTTTCTACTATAAAGGCGAATTGTCATTAAAATACATCATATTTGCACCAAATAGTGGAATTTTTTAATTTAAAAAGACGATCTTTCTAAAAAACAGTTGAATTGTCAATCTAATAATTATACTTTTGACAAAAAAGATCAAGTTTCAACCAAGAAGATTAATTTTCTAATAAAGAAGACGAATTCTCGACCACAAAATTGAATTTTCTACCTAATTGTTGAATTTCCAAGATAGAAAGACGAATTTTCTTTAACACGAAATAGTTAAATTTTCAGTTAAAAAAAACGTTTACCCCCAAAAAGGGAAGCTTCGACAAAGTAGTTCAATTTTCAGCCCCAGATAAATTTTGCACTAAAATTATGAATCTTCAACCAAAAAAAATGAATTTTTAAGAAAACAGTTGAACTTTCAACGAAGGAGTTACATTTTTGACAAGAAAATTATTTTCTACCGAAAAAGACAGATTTTCAGCGAAATACATAGATTTTAACTAAATAGTTGAATTTTTAGTTTAAAACATATCACTTTTTAAACAAAAATGGAATTGTTGAATTTTCAAACCGGAAGGACGAATTTTCCACGAAACAGTCGAATTTTCAACATGAAAATATGAATTTTCAAAAAGAAAAATTGAATTTTGAAGTCAAAATGATGAATTTTCTACAAAACAGTTGATTTTTCAACCCAAAGATATGAATTTTCAATAAAGTAGATAAAGTTGCAACCAATGAGTTGAATTTTTAACAAAAATTGTACCCCATAAATATAAATAAAGTGAAATTTATCGTCTTATTATATTCAATTTGAAAATTTCTTTTAAATAATTGGGAGAGCCCCCCCCCTTTTATAAACATTTTCTTAAGGAAATTCAAAATCGACCACTTTGAAAAATTTTCTGGATCCGCCCTTGGCCTACCGCTAATTTTTAAAATAAGTAACGCTGTGGTAACAAATAAAAATAAATATAGCGTATTCCGTCAAAAATCCAATCCAAAAATTGTTTTTATTTCTTTTTTGGTGAAAATTTTAGAAATTTTGTTTCTCAAATATTTTATGTGAATAAACATATTATTTTACAAAACGCCGATAAGTTTAATTAAAATTCGAAAAAGGTATTGGAAATATTACAATTTAAAGAAAAATCGGTCTAAAATTTCAAAATGGTGCAATTTCCAGAATTTTCAAAATTTTCGAGAATCTTTTGACCACAAAACATTACCCGTAAAGTACTTCAACTTCGCCAAGTTTAATTAAAATCAAATGGCTGCCAGATTTGATATTTCTGGCCTGAAAAGCGTCAAACTGTCAAACACTGAGAATGTTGTTCTGAAAATGTAAAACTTGAAAATTTACCTAATTTCGTGTTTACATCGTAACAAATGTCGATTTAAAGTACGAAGTACGGTGGCTGGATGATATAAAAGTCCCTTTGTGTTTTCTATCTCAATGTGGGCCGCATTGTGAAGAGAGTGAACTCCGGCGTCTGTTCTAGGAATTATTATTAATTCATTTAAAACTATTTTCGAAGAGTAATAATTTAACCATTTAGAATTATATAAAAACCAGTGGTGTAATCGGGGCCTGGCGCCGCTAGGGTACTTTTTCCGAAGGCTTGGTGGCGCCAAGCCACTTTCTTTGCAAACGGAAAATTTTTCCAGTTTTGGATCATCCATAAACTACGTTACCAATTTTTGGCTTTTTTATCCCCCCTTCCCCCTGCCCCGAATGTAACATAGCTGTTGGCTAAAGACGTATTTTACGTTTATAAATTCTTTTAAATAAAATTAATGTAGATAACTTATTGAATTCAATACAAAACACTTTAAATTTCAAAGATGTCAAGTCGAAATATACAGCATTTTCAACAAAATAGTTGAATTAACAACCAAATACATGATCTTTCCAATAAAAGAGGTATGCGATTTTCGGACCATAAAAGATGCATTTTCAATCCAAAAGGATGAATTTTTAACAACATAGTTGAATTTTCGAAAAAAATGACGAATTTAACAAAATAGTTGAATTTCTAACCAAACAGTTGAATTTTCAGCATAGAAAGATGCATTTCCAATCAAATTGATGAATTTTCAAACAAAAAAGATTCAAATTGAATCAAACCTTTGAATTTTCAAGACAAAAAGAGAAATTTTTTTGAAGACAGTTGAATTTTCATCAAAAAGTTAATTTTTAACCTAGAAAGATGACTTTTCTACCATAACAGTTAAATTTACAACAAAACAGTAAAGTTTCTAAGCTAAAAAGTCGAATGTTTTACAAATAAGTGGACTTTTAAATCGGAAAAGATGAATTTTTAAGAAACAAGATAATTGTCAATCAAGAAAGATGAATTTTTAACAAGATTGTTGAATTTTTAACCAAAAAGTTGAACTTTCAACAAAAAAGATTAATTTTCTATCCAAAAAGACAACTTTTCCACAAAATACACGAATTTTCTACCAAATAGTTGAATTTTTAACTTATACAATGTAGAGGATAAAGTTTCAATCAAAAATGGAATAGTTTGATTTTCAGATAAAAACTCTGACAAAAAAAATAACTTTGAACAAAAAAAACCGAATTTTCAGCAAAATTGTTAAATTTTCAACCCAAAAGATGAATTTTCGACCAAAATGATGAATGTTTTACTAAAAAAGAGGAATTTTGAACAAATAAATATATAAAATTTCTGAATTATCTAAAAAAAAGTTGAATTTTCAACCATAAACATTGAATTTTCAAGAGAAAAAGTTAATTTTGAACCAGATAGTTTAATTATCTATCGAATTGTTGATTTTTCAAGCCAGAAATATGAATTTTCTACAAAACAGTAGAATTTTTAACATAAAACTCAATTTAAAAGTAAATAGTTGAATTTTTAACTATAATTACAAATCCTTAATAAAAATATATATTTTGCTTACAAAGTGGTATAAATAACCGACTTTTTAACAAAAAAGGATAAATTTTCAACCCGAAGAAGATTAAGTTTCTGCCAAGAAAGACGAATTTTCAACAAAATACATGAATGTTTAACCAAAAAAGTTGAACTTACAACTAAAAAAGATACGTTTTTAACCAAATAGTTGAACTTTTAACTGAAAAAGATAAATTTTTAATCAAAAATGGAATAGTTTAATTTTCAGTTGAAATTTTTTGTTCACCAATCATTAAACGAATTTTCAACAAAATTGTTAAATTTTCAATCCAAAAGATGAATTTTCGACCAAAATGATTAATGTTTTACTAAAAAAGATGAATTTTGAACAAAATATATCAAATTTCAACCAACTTATTTAATCTTAAAGTCAAAAAGACGAATTATCTACAAAAAAATTGTATTTTCAAGAAAAAAGTTAATTTTGAACCAGATAGTTCAATTACCTATCGAATTTTTGATTTTCCAAGCAAAATATGAATTTTCTACAAAACAGTAGAATTTTTAACATAAAAGTTAGTTTAAAAGTAAATAGTTGAATTTTTAACTATAATTACAAATCCTTAATAAAAATATATATTTTGCTTACAAAGTGGTATAAAAAACCGACTTTTTAACAAAAAAGGATAAATTTTCAACCAAGAAGATTAAGTTTCTGCCAAGAAAGACGAATTTTCAACAAAATACATGAATATTTAACCAGAAAGTTGAACTTACAACTAAAAAAAATACGTTTTTAACCAAATAGTTAAACTTTCAATTGAAAAAGATAAATTTTTTACCAAAAATGGAATAGTTTAATTGTCAGTTAAATTTTTTTTTACCAAACATTAAACGAATTTTCAACAAAATTGTTAAATTTTCAACCCAAAAGATCAATTTTCGACCAAAATTATTAAAGTTTTACTAAAAAAGATGAATTTTGAACAAAATATATCAAATTTCAACCAACTTATTTAATTTTAAAGTCAAAAAGACGAATTATCTACAAAAAAGTTGAATTTTCAACCATAAAAATTGAATTTTCAAGAAAAAAGTAAATTTTGAACCAGATAGTTCAATTACCTATCGAATTGTTGATTTTCCAAGCCATAAATATGAATTTTCTACAAAACAGTAGAATTTTTAACATAAAAGTTAATTTAAAAGTAAATAGTTGCATTTTTAACTAAAATTACGAATCCTCAATAAATAATCCTCAATAAAAATATATATTTGCCAACAAAGTAGTACAAATAACCGACTTTTTAACAAAAAAGGATAAATTTTCAACCAAGAAGATTAAGTTTCTGCCAAGAAAGACGATTTTTCAACAAAATACATGAATGTTTAACCAAAAAGTTGAACTTACAGATAAAAAAGATACGTTTTTAACCAAACAGTTAAACTTTCAACTAAAAAAGATAAATTTCTAACCAAAAATGGAATAGTTTAATTGTCAGTTAAAATGTTGTTTTTTTCACCAATCATTTAACGAATTTTCATCAATATTGTTAAATTTTCAAACAAAGAAATGAACCCTTACCTAAAAAATGAATTTTCAACAAAGCAGTGGAACTTTTGATTAAAAATATGACTTTTTAATAATGTTGTTGCATTTTCAACAAAATAATTAAATTGTCTACCAAATAATACAATTTTGAACCAAATGAGATGAATTGCGAACCAAAAATATAAAAGTAGCCGTTTCAATAAAAAAATTAACTTTTACCCAAAAATATAGTTGGATTTTCTTATTACCAACCAACATTAGTTTTTAGCCCCCTCGAACTGCTAACGTAGTTTATGAAATGTACTGTTAGGCGACTTTTTCTTTTATGACTACACCACTGATAAAAACCATACAAAAATATCTATAATGTTGATAAAAATCCTGGTTTTTTTTTTAAATAAAGAAAAACGTCAGTAAAAAAAGGAAAATGCAAATAAAATATTAAATTTCTGGTTTATTTTCTCACCTGCTGGATGGAACAAAAACTGGTGGATTAAGTAATTTCGGCTTTAATGTAAATAATGCACTTTCGAGTGCACCTTGCACACAATCGACATCCAAGATATTCGAATTCTTCACTTGTTTTTGCAGTCCTCTAAAGATAAATCAATAAAAAAAATATTTAAATTTATTTTTTCTATATTTGTCAACTGTTAAAATCAGCAAAAACGCCGGCAGTCGGAACGAATACACAACTTGACATAACCTATAGAATTGTAATACATCTTTTAAAAAGATTTGCTTAATGATTAATATAATTGATTTAATGAATGAAATAGACTTCTATTATTTAAATGAAAAAATCAGAGAAACATGCATAGCCTATTTGTATTTTTTTTAAATATAACAACTTGTTAAAAATGTTTTAAAATGAAAATTGCTATCAAATAGAAATAAAATATAGAATTTGTGTAACTTAATACCTGTATCGATTGCCAAGATAAGAGAAAAATAGCAAATATCTTCCCATATCGAGAAATTGAAACAATTTGTTGATTTTTATGACGCACGTGGTTTAATACAAATTAACAAATGTGAGATTTTCGTCATTGTGCAAAATAAAAGCGTCTGCTAGCGATACACGCACGCGCATGCTTCACGATCACGCGCTTATTTGAAATCACGAAGTTTGAAATTATTAAGTCAGCGTGTCTAGCGTCCTGGCAATCCTCGAAAACCTGGAAAAGTCCTTAAATTTTTTTTTATCTGGAAAAACCTGGAAAAGTCCTTGAATTTCGCACATGGTCCTGGAATTTTTACTTCCTGGAAGAAAAAATAGGTTTGACTGACCAAACTGAGTTATCGCACAATATTTGTATAGTGTGGCCGTGGCTCAGGAAAAAAATCAGGGGAAAGTCAGGGAATTTTATTGGACTGGGAAAGTCAAGGATTTTGAAAAAAACATGCAAAAGTTAGGGAATTTCTATAAGAGACACTTAAACTGTCAAGGATAATAATTTTGAAACTTTTTAATTCGAATTTGAAATTGTTTTATTCCATTTATAAAAAAGATTCTATGTTAAAAATCTTATACAAGATTAAGATTTTGGTATTTGAATATTAATTGTCAAAGAAAATGAAAAAAAGGTTTTTTGGTTGAAAATTTATTTTTTGTTGTTGAAAATTAATTTTTTAAATTGAAAATTCAACTAGTCCAGTTCAAGATTAATTATTTTTGTTCAACATTTATTTCCTTGGTTGGAAGTTTAACTGCTTTGTTGAAAACTCTTTATTTTGTGAAAAAATTAATTTTTTGTTACCTGAAAATCTAACTATTCCATTTTTGGCTGAAAATCGACTTTTTTACGTTAAGAATTCAACTATGTACTCTGGTAATAGTTGAACTACTTTATTGAAAATTCATTTTTTTTTTTCGAAGATTTATTTCTTGAGTTGAAAATTGAACTATTTTATTGAAAATTCGTTTTTTGTTGTTGTTGAAAACTGATTTTTATTTTGTTAAAAAATTAATTTCTTCAATTAAAAATGTAACTGTATTCCATTTTGGCTGAAAATTGATTTTTTTTCAATCGGAAATTTAACTACTTGTATAAAAGTTGAATTACTTTGTTAAAAATTAATTTTTTTCTTTGGAGATTTATCTCCTAGGTTGAAAATTGAACCTCTTCATTGAAAACTCGTTTTTTTAAATTTAGAATTAATGTTTCACCTGAAAATTCAACTTTTACATTTTTTGATGAAAATTCATCTATTTAGTTGAAAATTCATTATTTTTTTGTTGAAGTTCATATTTTCGTTTTGAAACTGCAACCATTTTACAAGAAACTCATCTTCGGCTTGAAAGTTTAACAATGTGGATGAAATATTTTTTTCTGTCTTGACTGAAAAATATTTTTTTCTTGATAATTCGTCTTTTTGATTAGAAAATTTGAAATCTCGGTTGAAAGTTGACCTACATATATTGTTAAAAGCTTTTTTTTAAGTTTCATCATTTTAATAGAAAAGTCATCTCTCTAATTGAAAATTGGTAACTATTTTGTTGAAAATTCTCTTTTTTTTTGTTGAAATATCAACTATTTGATTTTTTGTTGAGAATTCATCTTTTTGTTGAAAGTTCAACTTTTCGTGTGGAAAATTCAACTGTTTTTGGTTCAACTTCAATATTTTTTGTTCACAAATTTGAACATTTGGTTGAAAATTTATTTTTCTAGGTATAAAATTCCAGTCTTGGTTAAAAATTCAACTGTTTCGCTAACAACTCATCCTTTAGGTTGGAAATTCAACAGTTTTGTTGCACATTCGTCTACTTAGACGAAAAATTCATCCCCTTAGATTTAAAATTCACCATTCTTGTTAAAAATTAAACTTTCTTCTAAAAAATTCAATTATTTTGTTGAAATTGCAACTGTTTTTTGCTGAAGTTTAGTTGAAAATTCGTCTTTGTAGGATAAAAATTCAACAGTTTGGTTAAGAATTTAAGTATTTAGTTAAAAATTTAAATATTTAATCGAAAAATAAATGTAAATTAGCTTAAAATTAAATAACTCAGTCAAATTTCAACCAATTATAATAAAAAAGCTCATTACACACGGAATTGAAAACACTGAGTATAACAACAGCTGAAAATTATTGAATTTCAAAAAACGTCATAAAACTGTTGTTCAAGTTGAAAAAATGAAAAAGTTCGAAATTTTTTTTTCCACCGAGTTAAAAAAGCTATAACCAAAAATCGTGTTTTTGACCATAAAATTAGATTTTGGAAACGCATTTTTGGTTGATCATTGATCTTTTGTAGCTGAAAATTCATGCATGTATTTACTTGAAAATTCGATCTTCTTGATCGAAAATTCATCTTTTTGCTTGAAACTTTAATAGTTTATTTGAAATTTTTTCTCTCCCTTGACTGAAAAATCATCATTACGCGGTTGAAAGTTAGACTGTTCCATTAAAATTTAATTTTTGTTATTGAAAATTCATTATTGCAATATTAAAAATTTATTCTTTGGTAGAAAAATGGACCATTTTGTGAAGAATTAGTTTTTTCTTCTGCTCAAAATTAATTTTTTTTTCGGTTGAAAATTAATTTTTTTAACTAAAAATTTAACTATTCAATTTTTGGTTCAAGAATTATCTTTTTTAGTTGAAAATTCGTTTTTTTTTTGTAAAAATTAATTTTCTTGGTTATAAGACATTATTTCTTACTAATTTATATCAGAAGAATTTCCAGTTTTAATTTTTTGAAACGAAAAATTATTGCAAAGTTCTTTTTATTTTTTCTTTATTTAGAAATTCAATTACGTAAGTTTAGACTCAATCATGTTATGAACACACAGGCTTTCCGGACGTTTAGTTTAGACTCGGCTTTTTTTTAGGAAGTTTTTTTGTGTTATCTTTGTTTCCTTTCTTTAAAGAATATATTCCAAATTAACCAATTTTCACTCAAAAGTCTCCTTTTTGAACATTTATACTCTTTTTACTTTCATATATGTACCTATTTTATTAAATTAAGGAACTTTATGTTACATTTTTCTAATATCAGATGCATTTCCAATTTTTATTATATTTTTTAAGAAAGACATGGGAATTCTTTTTCTTTCGTCTTTCTTTACTTAGTTTCTTGTTAAATTTCGAAGCATTTGGTTATTAGAAAATATTATACATAGTCCAAGTCTAATAAAAATATCTGCATTTTTTTAATTTCAAAACATTTATATATTTTGTTATATAATACAGTCTGTAAAGATCACAAAATATAAAATTCTACAATCGTAAACATAATGGATAATAAAAGATACAGAGAAACAAAACTTTTATGTAAACAAAAATAAAAAGCAAAAAATCTTTATTTTCCTTTGAAATTGATAGTAGATACGCTTGTAACCTTGACGTATTAAGTTTTAAGTACGTCTCACTCGTTTGTCTCCCCTGAAAATAAGAAATAATTTTAATATTTTTACCTTCATCAAATTCCTTCATAAAAAAAATTTACAACCTATATGAAAAAATATTGTAGAAAATTCAGTATAGGCCTATACTGATTTTCCTATGATTAATTTTTTGTTTTGAATTTTTTTGCGATTCTAGAAAAATCATTATAGAAAATCGCTACAAGAAACTCAGTATAGAAATCAATAATGTCAAAATATTGAAAGAATTGATGCAAAAAATAGAGAAACTACAATCTAATGACACACATATTTAACGTAGGATTACACATTATTTCAGGGGATTTCACAGGATTTCCTACATTTCAAGGAACTTTACTGGATTCCAAAAGAGTTCAAAGATTCCATGAATTTTAAGCAGTTTTGTCAAATTTCTTAAAAATGTTACGGGATTTCAAATGACTTCAAAGACTTCCAACAAAAAATTAAAATCATGTCAAGGGATTTAAGAGATTTCAAAAGATTTCGAGGGACTTACATGGATTTTCAGGCTTTTCAAACGATTATATCGGATTTTACCAGATTTCTACGATTTTCAAACACTTCCACTAGTTATAAAAGATTTTAGCGGTTTTCAAGATATTTTAAAATATTTCCACGGTTTTTGATGGATTTCGTAGGATATCGAAACATTTCCAGGGTGGCCACTATTTTGAAAAAAGTACAATATTTCGAATGGAATGAAAAGGAATTGAACTTGTATAATTTCTTAACAAAAGCGTGTAAAATTAGATAATTTTAAATTCAAAGTATTTGAAATTCAACAATTTTTAAGAAGAAACTTATAAAATTGAATAACTTCAAACTAAAATTGGGAAAATTGGACAATTTCATTTGAAAGGAGTTGATTATTTTAAATTGAAGAATCTCGAAATTGAATAATTTCAGATTATAATTTCGAAAATAGGAGAATTTCAAAACGTTGAGAACTGAACATTTTCAGATTCGAATTTTGGAAATAGGATTATTTAAAATTCAAAGGGATTGAAATTGTACTATTTCTGATTAAAAGCGTTTGAAATTAAATAATGAAAAATTGAAATGTCTTTTATTTGGATAATTTAAAGTTCAAAGCGATTAAAATTTCAAAATTTGAAATTGAAAACTAGATTGAATCTTTCAAATTCAAAGCTTCTGAAATTTTAAAATTTTATATTGTTATTACATACAAAAATTATAGTTGAACCTTAAAACTAATTTGGCAAATTTTTCGAAAATCAGAAAATAATTTGAATTATTCTGAAAAAACGTTCAAAATAAATAGTAATTTCAAATGAGAAACATAAAAAATGAAACAATTTCTACTCCGGAACGTTGAAACTGAAATAAATCTGAAATTTACTTGAAACTGAAAAACAATCTTTAGTCAAAAAAAAAAAAAGAGAATACAAAACTAGATTGCCATAATATGATTCCAATGTTTGAATTTGCACAATTTTTAACTTTTTAATCCGAAATTACTTTATATTTACATCTAAAAGTATTAAATTTAATACTGACTATCAACGCTTTTAATATGAAATTTTGAAATATTTAACAACGAAATTGTCTAGACATTTTGAATATTTCAGTTTCGAAACTAGGACAATTTCAAGATTTTGGAAAATGAATATTTTCAGATTCGAATTTTTGAAATTGGATCATTTAAAATACTAAATTATTGAAAAATTATTCGTGTATATTAATTATAAATAATACAAAATTAAAAACTTTTGAATTTTAATAATTTTAAATTCAAAGCGATTAAAATTTGAAAATTTGTAATTAAGAACTAAATTACAACGCTCAAAATCAAATGTTCTGAAATTCTATAATTTTAGCTTGTTATTACATAACAAAATTATTATTCAATATTGAAACTGATTTGACAAATTTTTCTAAAGTCCAAAAATAAATTGAATTATCCTAAAAAAAAAACTTTCAAAATAAATAATACGATTTTAAATGAGAACCATTAAAAATGAAAAAATCTCTACTCCGGAACGTTGAAACTTAAACGAATTTGAACTTCACTTAAAGCTGAAAAAAAATGTTATCAACCAAAAAAAAAAAACAAATACAAAAGAAGATTGCTATAATATGATTCCAATGTTTGAATTTGCATATTTTTAAGCTTTTCAATTCGAAATTTCTTTATATTTATATAAAAAATTATTAAATTTCATTTGAAGATATTTCAACAATTTGAAGGGATGCCAAAGAATTTTAAAGGATTTTCAAAGCTTTCAAAGAATTTCATAAGATTTCAGAAATTTTATAGGGCCTCCAAGTATTTAAAATATTTCAGGTAATTTAAACAATTTCAAGGAATTTCTTAGAATTTTTAAGATTTTAAGGGCTTTGAGGGGATTTCTGAAGAACTTTCGGGCATAAATATAATTTATTTTATTTACAAGGTATTTTAAGTGATTTAAAAATATTTCCCATATTCTCTATATAATGACTTTCTATCATTAATTTCCTATAATCGCAAGAAATGATAGGAAATTGATTATAGAAAAACCGTTGTACGCCTAGATTGATCTTCCTAAAATATTTTTTCGTAAGAGATATGAAAATTTGACCATTTTTTTTTGTAGTTTTCCAGTCTCTGGTGGCTAATTTTATTTTTGAAAGGCCTCACAGATCGGTCCCTATATCCTCTATCGTACCCTATATTCAGTTAAGTACCCTAAAGTACCCTATATTGAAGATTTGGTCCCTATGGTACCATACTTACAAACCATAATGGAACTTAACAAAAATTTATGAAAAGATCAAAGCTTACAAGAGTCAGGAATTTTGAAAAAAGTAACAAATCAGAGAATTTCTGTAGAAGTAAATGCAAAAACAAAATCAGGGCTGCCACAGTCACTATTAGTCACTTTTTTCTCAAATCACTTTTTAGTAACTTTTTTAAATGAAAAGATCACATTAGTAACTTTTCTTTCAATACATTAACTCATGGGTAATCACCATTAAACAATCATAATTAAATATTTTAATTAATTAATTAAATTGATTAATTCACTAATCATTAATCACTATTCAATTCAGGTCTACAATTATTTCTCAATTATCTTTAAATCTTTTGAAATATTTCAGGATGTTTTTAGATTCAGAGAAATTTTTAATAGATTTGAATAATTTAAAGGGATTTTTAAGATTTTGGGGTATGTTTCAAACTTCTAAAGCTTTTTCAAGAGATTTGAATTTGAAATATTTTAGAGAATTCTAAAAGATTCCAAAGAATGATTAATTAATTTAATTAATTTCATTACTTTGAAGGGATTTCGACGCGCTTGAAATATTTTAGGAGCATTTTCTAGAATTTCAGAAGATATGGAACGATTTTACAGGACCTTTAAGGTTTTAAAATATTTTTAAAGATTCCATGGGATTTTATAAGGTTTCCGAGGATTTCACTGATTTTAAGGGATTTTAAAGCTCTCAATGTATTTTAATACATTTTCCAGGATTTCTAAAAATATCATCATAACATGTCACGGAATTTTATAATATTTTACTGGATTTCAAAGAATTCATTCACGAGAAGTGAGGTATTTCGTAGTTTTTCAAAGATTTTAAGAGATTTCAAATTAGTTTTTGGAATTCGCCCTAAATTCTTATTAATTTATCCTGTTTTCTTTTAAATTCTTTCGAATGTTTTAATTCACTTGAATTCTTCTAAATTGACTCAATTTTACATAATTCAATGGATTTTTTTCAATTAATGTTTTTTATTTAATTAGTCCTAAATGAATGAAAAAAATTATCAAAGGATTTGAAATATTTCAAGGTATTTTTTCAAATTTATTCGCATTTTCAAGAGTTTTAAAAAATGCCTAGAGATTTCCAAGCATTTTAAGGGATTTTAAATATTTTAGGTTCTTTTAAGAGATTACAAGTAATTTTTAATTGATTTCAGTAATTTAATGGGGTTTCAAAGGATGTGAAATATTTAAGGACACTGTAAATTATTCCCAGACGTTTTCAAGGTATTTAAAAACTTTCAAGAGATTTCAAAAGATTTCAAAGACTTCGAAATATTTTAGGGTATTTTAGTAGTTTACAGGGCATTTTCAAGGGTTTTAGCAGTTTTAAGGGATTTCAATATTGCACAGGATTTTGAAGAATTTATTCACAAGAAGTTAGGGATTTCATAGGGTTTGAAAGATTTAAAGAGATTTTCCAATATTTTTTGCAATTTATTTGGAATTCGCCCTGGATTCTCATTAATTTGTCCTAAATTCTTCTAAATTCACTCAATTTTACTCAATTCAAGTGATTTAAAAAAAAAGTTATTTAATTCATCTTATAGTCTTTTAAACTCACCTTTAATTCATATGCATTCCATCAAATTCTTTTGAATGCCCTTTTAATTTTTCTAAACTCATTTCCAACTTACTAAATTCAATGATTTTTTTTCATATTATTTCAATGTTTTGAGTTTACTCGATCGCTTCTTACATTCAGCTTAATTTTTTGTGAATTTCGTCAGATTCTTCTCATTTCCCTTAAATTCCTCTAAATTCACTCAAATTTTAATGAAATGAATGGATTTTTTTTTATTAAACCAAAATTTTCGAATTGATTTAAATTCTTTTGAATTTTTTTGTATTCATTTGCCACTTTTTTTGTTAGAAATCAGTAGGGTTTTAAAGATTTAAAGATATCTGAAATTATTTTTTAGAATTCACCCTAAATTCTTATTAATTTACCCTGAATTCTTTCAAAATCTTTAGAATTCTCTTGATTTTTTTTATTCCACTTTGATTTTTTTAAATTTATTCAACTCTCCTTAATTCAATGAATTTTTTTAATTTATACAAGTTTTTATTTAATTGATCCTGAAGTCTTTTAATCTCACCTTAAATTCTTAGGAATTTCGTCAAACTCTTTGAATTACCTTGAATTTGTCTAGGTTCATTTCAAAGTTACTGAATTCAATGAAGTTTTTTCATATTTTTAAATTGTTTTCAATTTATTTGAATTTTTTAATTCAACCGGAATTTTTATGAATTTCATCGAATTCTTCTCGTTTTCCTTAAATTCCTCTAAATTCATTCGAATTTTTGGGAAATCGATCGATTTAATAAAAAAATGTTTTCTAATCCATTTGAATTCTTTTGGACCTAACTTGAATTGTTTTGAAGTTTTATGAATTTATCTTGAATATGTTACCCTTTGAGCGCGAAAAAAGTATCCTATGAGCGTGACAAAAAGTACCTTTTGTTCCCTATATTTTATCCCATAGGGACTGTGAGGCCTGTTTTGAGCCTGCCTTATTTTTAACCAAAATGATTGTTTAAAAAATAGCGAATAAAAGGATTAAAAAATGTATAGTAAAATCGTATGGCTTACGCGGTAGTCGACTCCACTGGGATTTTCTTTTTCATCAATGTTCTTTTCGATCTTTGAAACATAGAAGGCGAGAATTCATGATGGTCGGAAAATTCCATTTCCGTGTAGTGAGTCCCGGGAATTTTTAATTCTAGTTCAAAGACCTTTGCGGAACCTTTTTTTATTCTTTTCTTAACAAACAGTAACAATAATTCGTTCAACGCCCCCAGTTTCTATTAAAAAAATTAATAAATAAAAATACACTGAAAATAATATATAAATTTTTTTTTTTCTTCTGAAAATATAAAGATGTCCTTACTTCATTCAATACAGACGACTGCACATCGCCAAAAGATTTCAGTTTCTCCCCAATATTTTTGAAGAGAATCGAGCAATTAAAATTGCTTTTTTCGACAATAAGTTTTAAAAACGGCCAGAGATAATTCTCCATTCTTTGTAACGTCAGGTAGTTAATTTCCGTAAAATCTGGGTCTCGTGCCAGAATCGGCAGGGCATAAACAATCGAAAATTCTGGAAGCCATTCAAAAATTCTCTCTTTCAGCTCTTCATTATCTGAAAGTACATAGTATAAAATGCAAATATTACAAATTGTGATTGTAATAAAATATCTCAAGAATTCAGCTCAGTGATAATAATAATAATCTTGAAATAAACTCACGGAAAATATTACTTTCTGCAGTATTCATTAAATAATTAAGGAAAAAATTCCTCCGGGCGATAACAACTTCGAGAGCAGAATTTATTGCAGTCATTCGCTCCTCTTGTTTTCCGGCAAGAACAAAAAACCCGAGAAATTCGTTTGTTAAAAATCGTTCGGGCAAACGATATTTCAGCCCTTTTATTAATTTGCGAACGAAGAGTATACTCGCTTTGGTAGATTCATCCTAAAAAATATTTTGTATTTAAATTTGTAATTTGAACATTATGAATTAAAAGCCTAATAAAATTAGACAATATTATTAAAAAGGATAATACAAATTTTAGAAACTTGTACAATAAATTTACTATCAGGGAGTTGCATAAATTTTAGTTAAAATATTTTATAAATACAGCAAGAGATTCTAAAAACATTGTAGTGCATTTAAAAATATTGTTTAGTGCTTCATTTGTTACAACAAATTACTTCAAAAAGTAAAATAACTTAATACTAGAAAATAGAACGCTTATAAATGGCAAACCTTAAAAAATCGGCAAATTCAAATTCGAATATTAGCAAAATATTAAAATTTTAATTTTTTTTTAAATATACTAACAGTTTAATCATTTAATTCGTTCTGAATTTGAAGCCTCAAAAATGCAATAATTTGAAATTAAAAGCGTATATCATTTTATAATAATTTTAAATTGAAAGCTAATGATTAAATAATTTTGAATTCAAAAAGTAAAAAAATAATTACTAACAAATAGAACGCTCATAAATATCAAACATTGCAAATTAAAATTCGAATATTAGCAAATAATTTAAATCTTTAATGTTTTAAACATATACTAATAGAAATCGTTAATAGGTGATTAGTTTCAAATCATAAGCCTTCCAAAATTAATGATTCGAAATCGAAATTGTTTTTAAGTTCGTAATTTTGAATTAAAAGCGTTCAAAAGTTAATATGTAATTACACATTGAAGTTCTAAGTTTGAGGTTTGAATGAAAGTATTTTTATAACTGAATTATTATTTTAGAACTATCTACATAAAAAATTTCAGATAAACATTTTTTTAAATATGAATTAAAATTTTATTCTACAATTTCCAATTGAAATCCTTCACAGGATAACAATAATTTTCAACTGAAGATAAAACAATTTAATAATTATAGTTTGATACTTTATAATTTGAACACTTTTAATTCAGTAGCATGTGAAATTGAATAATTTTGAACTGAATCTTTCAAAATTACAAAATTTTATTTAAAACTGAAAGGAATAATTTTAAATAGGAAGTGTTCAAATTAGAATAATTTTTTGATCGGAAAAATTAACTTTTGTCTCATATTCAAATCGTTCATAATTGTGCCATTTACAGTTCAAAATGATTGAAATTGAATTATTTTAGTTGGAAAATTTATAATTCTTATGAATGAAAGCCTTTTAATATTTTTGAAGCATTAAAATCGAATAATTTCTTATTACAATTTTCCGAATTCATAAATTTTAAGTTAGGAGCACTTGAAATTATACGAAATGAGAATTTCAACGTTATTGAAATAATTCCCAACTGAAATCCTTCGTAGTTAAATAATTTTAAATTAAAGACGCCAAAGATTTCACTATTTAGGATTGATACTTTATAAATTTCATAATTTCTGAACTAGTGTTTTCTAGTAACTCTAAAATAGTTTATGAAATTGGATAATTTTGAATTGAATCCTTCAAAATTATACAATTTTGTTTGAATTTGGAAGAAACAATTTTAAGTATAAAGCATTTAAGTTAAAGTAATTTTTAGATTAGAAAATTTCCTAATTAGTTCAAATTAAAAATTTTCAAAATGGTGAATTTAAAAATAAAAGTCTTTTAATACTTGAATGATTATAAATTCACTACATTTCAAATCAAATAGACTAAGACTGAAATTTCAAGAATTAGACAATTCCAAGCTTAAAGTGCTTTAATTTGCACAATTTGTTATTTAAGCATTGAAAACTGTCTAATTAAAAATTTATATCATACAAAATTGTACAATTCCAAGAACTATTTCCAGTACAACTTCAATCTGTCGAATTTTCACTACACTAAATGTAAAATTGTTCATTTTGAATGTTTCGATTGTGAATAAACGCGGTTTGAAAATTTCCAATTTTCATAGCTTCTACTTTGGCATTGCACAATAATTTAATTTAGAAAATATCTAATTTTAAAAGCTTCAAATTTGTACAATATTAAACATTAGAATATGAAACTGTTTAAATCAAATAAGAATTTCTGAAGCATTGAAAATTACTCACATTCATCAGCTTGGAAAGATCGTAGAAAATCTGAAGAGGAATCGAATGTCTCAATTCCTTTATCTCGCAGATTTTCAGAATCGCACAAGCAGCTTTCGCACGAAGCCTGTTCTTCGTTGGTTCTTTTGAAGAATAAGGTTCCAGCAAAAAAGGATTCAAAACTTCAAAAAAATTATTTGCCAAATCCTTCAGCAGAGTTTCAGAATCTTCTAGTCCGTAAATCCATCGAGCCACACATTTTATTGCTTCTTCATACGATCTTTGTGCCTTTGAAAGTTCATTTTCACTACACCAGTCGGTTTCTGAAGTTCCTGGAACTTCATTTGCTTTATAATCTCGAAGATAATCAATAATCTAGAAAGATTTTTTAATTTATAATAATTAATTTTTAACTGAAAATGTAACTATACCAGTTAAATATTTGATCATTTTAGTTAGAAGTTCATGTCTTTAGCTGAACATTGATTTTTTAAACTAAAAATTTAACTATTTAGTTCATAACTGAAAAGTTATCTTTTTTAGTTGAAAATTCATCTTTTTGGCTGAAAATTCATCTTTTTTAGTTAAAAATTCATGTATTTTGTTGAAAATACGTCTTTTTGGTAAAAAATAATCATTTTGTTCGAAAATTCATCTTTTTGGTTGAACGCTTTTTTTTGGTGGAAAATTAACTTTTTTAAATGAAAATTTAGCTATTCCATTTTTTATGGAAAATGATATTTTTTAATTGAAAATTCGTTATTTGTTGTAGAAATTAATCTTGTAGGTTGATAATTATTCTTTTTTTTAGTTTAAAATTCATCCAGAAAAATCATCAATTTGTTTCAAAATGTAACTATTTTTTGAAAATTAGTTTTTTTTGTAGAAAATGATTATTTTTTAACTGAAAATTCAACGATTTAATTTTTGGTGGAAAAATGATCTTTTTTAGTTAAAAATTCATTCACATTGTTGAAAATACGTATTTTTGTAGAAATTAATCTTTTTGGTTTAAAATTTTATTATTCCAGTTAATTATTCATCATTTGTTAAAAATGCATCTATTCCAGTTAAAGATTCATCATTTTGTTTTAAAATTCATTACTTTGGTTGAATCTTTTTTTGTGTATGGAAAATTAACTTTTTTAAACTTGAAATTTAACTATTTCATTTTTGGTTGGAAAATTATCTTTTTTAGTTGAAAGTTCATTATTTTTGATTGAAAATTCAATTATTCTAGTTAAAGATTCAACATTTTATTTGAAAATTTTTCACTTTGGTTAAAATTTTTTCTTACAGAAAATTAACTTTTTCAACTATTTCATTTTTGGTTGAAAATTATCTTTTTCAGTTGAAAATTCGTTTTTTGTGTTTAAAAAAGCGACTAATCTAGTTAACGCTCCATCATTTTATTTGGAAACTCATCACTTTTTTTGAAAATTTAACAATTTTTTTGAAAATTAGTTCTCTTGTTCTTAGAAATGATTTTTTTTTCACCTGAAAATGTAACTAATCCCATTGAAGATTCCATTGTTTTAATTTAAAATTCATCTCTTTAGTTGAACATTTATTTTTTTGACTGAAATTTTAACTATTCAATTTTTGGGGAAAAAATTATCTTTTTTAGTTGAAAATTCGTTATTTATGTTTGAAAATTCAACTAATCTAGTTAAAGCTTCATCATTTTATTTGAAAATTCATCACTTTGTTTGAAAATGTAACTATTTTTTTTTAAATTAGTTCACATGTTCTTAAAAATTATTTTTTTACCTAAAAATGTAACTATTCCCATTCAATATTCCATCATTTTAATTGAAAATTCATATTTTTGGTTGAAAACTACTTGGTAGAGAGTTAAACTCTTTTGTTAAAAATTGATCTATTCCAGTTTGAAGATTCTTCATTTTAGTTGAAAATTCATTGCTTTGTTTGAAAATCTAACTATTTCTTGAACATTAGTTTTTTCTGATTCAAAATTATGTTTATTTTTATTGAAAATTTAATTGATATTCCAATTGAAAATTCCATAATTTTAGTTGAAAATTTATCTTTTTTAGTTGAAAATACATCTTTTTGGCAAAAATGAATCTTCTTGTTTAAATATTCATTGTTTTGTAGAAACTTTAAATATTTCAGTTAAATATTCATCATTTTATATGAAAATTCATTTTTTTGGTTGAAAATAAAACTACATGGTTTAAAGTCAAAGTCTTTGGTTAAAAGTTCATCTATTTCAATTGAAGATTCATCATTTTAGTTGTAAATTCATCACTTTCGTTAAAAATTTGTTTATGTGGAAAATTAATTTTTTCTATTGAAAATTTAACTACATATTCCCTATTTGATAGAAAACTGATCTTTTTCATGCAAAACTCAACTATTTGGTTGAAATTTTTCTTTTTTAGTTGAAAAATTCAACTATATGGTTGAAAGTTAATTATTTTGTTGAAGTCATCTTTTTTGGTAGAAAATTAACCGGAATTCTAATTTATAATCAATATTGTCGAACCTTTTGGATTAAATTTTCGACTTGGTGGCATTTCCCCTTTGGTCTTTCGATTGCGATATGGCCTAAAGCTACCACAGATCCTAGAAAAAATTCTGAATTTGGTTGAAGATTCATACTTTCTAGAATTTCTTCATAGGCGTGTTCGAAGTTTGGCGTAGAAAATTTTAAACAGCGAATCGATTGTTTAGATTCTTTGGGTGTTCCCTCGATTGCTAGTTTTTTTGCCGTAGAGATAAGGAATTCTAGAATCGAATCCGAATTTATTATTGTGTAGAGGTATTTCCGTTTTCCTAAAGTTGCGAGAAGAGAGAGCATAAGTGATCTTCTAACTTCGTCTTCGTTTTTCAGGTAGCTGATAAATAGTTCCGGAATTTCCTCGAATTCAAATGAGGCGGGGAAGTAGTTGACAAGAACCTAAACAAAAATAATTATATCAGAACATGTCTCGGACTCACTTCGGAGATAAAAAATAGTGTTAATAGTGGCATAAATTCTGAAAAGTAGCAGCAAAATAGTGGCATATTTGCAAAGACAGAGAAAATTTTTGAAAATTACAGGGTTCACAGCGTAAAAGGAGCTCAAAAAAGGGGAAATAGGATAATTTTCTCACGAAAAAGGGGAAAAATAGGGGAAAGATTAAACATTTATTTTTACACGTCGAAAAGGAAAAACAATCTTTTTATAACAAATGTTACATCTAGAAAAAATTTCAATGATTTTTCAATTATTTTTAAAAATTGGATACTTTCAATGTAAATTTGAAAATACTCTCTTCGTAGAGCGAAGTGAAAATACTAAAATTAGTCGAATCGTTTGAGTTACAATTTGTGGGTCGACATCCAAAATAAGTGAAGAAACAAATTTTTTAATCCGTAAATATCTTCAGTTGTCTTTTTGAAATTTAAAATTAAAAATTGTAATAATTCAAACAAAAAATTTGCCTTATTTAATTTTTTTTAAATGTACTAAAAAATGTTTTTTTCATTGATTCGAATCTGAAATTTCTTCAGCTTGAACCAAAGAAACATGTTATTATTTTTTATTCATGAGACAAATTTTTTTCGTCGTGTTTATAACGTTCCAAATTCGCAAAAAAGATAGGAAATCCCAAAAATCCTAACTCACGACAAAATTTTTTTCCGAAAAACCAAAATAAAAACAAGATAAGTTTTGAAAAAAATAGTTCAATTGTTGAATTAAGATCATCAGCTTTTAACCAAAAATGGAATAATTACATTTTCGTTTCGAAAAATTAATTTTCAATTGAAAAAACTGAATTTTCGCCCGAAGTGTTGATTGTTGAAGCCTGAAAGAAGAATTTTCTACAATTCAGTTGATTTTTCAACACAAAAATATGAATTTCCAATTAAAAAGTTAATTTTCAACCAAAAATTAAAATTTTTAGTTAAAAAACGTAGTTTTTAACAAACAAAAAAAAACTTTAACTGAAATTTTTTTTTTCAGAATAAAAAATATCAACTTTGAACCAAAAATGGAATGACTACATTTTCATTTGAAAAGACTAATTCTCAAATGAAAAAAAAACAATTTTCTACCAAACTATTGAATTTTTGAGCAAAAAAAAATATCTTTCTACAATATATTTGAATTTTTAACTCAAAAATATAAGCTTTCAATACAACAAATAATTTTCAATCAAAAATTGCAGTTTTCAGTTTGAAAAAATGAATTTTTAACAAAGTAGTTTGATTTTAAACCCAAAAGACAGCTTTTCAACAAAATAAATATATTTTCAACCAAATAGTTAAATTTTTAACCATTTTTCCGACAAAAAATATACCTTTTGAACGAAATTTGAACTTGCAACAAAATAGTTGAATTTTCGAAATTAGAAATTGCTCAAGTTAGAACATTCAAAGTTTAGTTGATGAATTTGGAATATTCCATTTTTTAATTAAGTATTTAACTTTTTACATTTAAACCAAAATGTGTTAATCTTCTAATACTTGTTTGAAAATTACTGTATATTTTGTAACTGTTCCAGTCTTATATTGGATAATAACTTCTGTCTCCAGTTTTCACATTTTCAAGTTGCTTTAAAATGTTTCATCTTCAAATTTTGTTAAAGAGTATTTATTTTTGATGGTCTGCACTTGAAACGTGTACCTTATTTATTCATAAATAATTTATTTGAGTGCTGTAATTGATTTAATTATTAATCAATACTGGGTACAATTTCAAATATCGTATATTTGAAGAGAAAAGGGGGAAAAGGGGAAGTTTTTTGAGAATAGGGGGAAAAAGGGGAATTTCAAGAAAAAAGGGGAAACGAAGAAAAAAAGGGGAAGACTGTGCACCCTGAAATTAATTCCTACTTTAGTAAGTATTTTTAAATCCCAGAAATTTCTACAAACTTCGAATTATTTAAAAATAAATTAACTTCTCCAAATTTAAAACATTTCAGATATTCCATAAGATTCTAGATAATTCCTGATTTTTAAATAATTATCATGTTTTAAAACATTTCAGAATTTTCTTCGTTTTTATACAAAAATGAATGTCCAATAAATTTAAGTAATTCCATTAATATTCTAGGATGAAAAAAAAACTCACAAAACAAAGAACTTTAGAAATAGAAAAATATTTTTTAAATTCCCAAGAAACTTTACAATTTCTTAATCATTTCAAAATTGTCTACAAAATTTAAAAAAATGTCAGAATTCAAGAAAAGTGCAAAACATTCTATAATATTCTAGATGAGTCAAGAACCTTCGATATTTTTTGAAGACATTCAGAAATAAAAAATGTCCAATAAATTTCAGTCATTGAAGAAAATTCCGTAATATCTTATACTACTTTGGAACACTCCAAAATCCAAAATATTCCAGAATATTCTAGAAAATTCCAGAATATTTTTAAACATTTAAGTTTATCAACTTGTATTGACTGAATTTCAAAATTTGGTTCATTCAAAGGTTTTTCCAATTTGGAATAATTTGTAGATTCTAATTTTTTTGGTACATTTAACATCATGAATAGTTAACAAATCAAACATTTTTTAATATTCATAAAAGACGAATACTTTTATTAGGCATTACTTATTCTTGAAACAAGGTACATTCAAATATTGCTAAACTTGGAACTTATTTATTTTTAAATTGTTTAATTCTAAGCTTTTTTAATGTTTAACGCTTCCAATTTGATTTTTTTCATTCTTGAATGTCATTAATGAAATTGCTGATTTAAAATAAAAAAAGTAATTTGAAATTAAATTCTAAAAATTCAAACAGATTTATCGTTGATTCAAGTAGAATTCCATTTAATTTAAATTTAATTCTAGTATATTGAACTGAGTTATTGCAAGTCAAATATGATTCTACTTAATTCAAGTGGAATTCTAGTAAAGTATAAATTATTAATTAATTAATTAAATCTGCAATTAAAACTTAATTTTAGTTAACTAAATTTAAAATCTAGTAAACACAATAAATCAATAAATAAATTTATTGAAAAAACAAACTTGCTGAATGTTAAAGAATAACTCAAGATAAAAATTCACTTTTCTGTTCCGTTGTTTAATTTCAACTTAATTCTTTTTCAAACTCGAATCTCTTCTATTTGACTTCTTATTATCTGAGAAAGAATTTCTAATTTGAACCCTAAAATCTAAAAATTTTGAATAAATTAAAAACCAACAATGTCTCAAGGAAATTATAATTACCCTTAGCAATTTGAGTCCACGATCTCCAGCGTTTGTTGGATCCAAATCGAGTTCTTCTCCAATTGAACCACCGTTTAAGCCCTCGAATACGCAACTGATCAAATCCTATCAAGAACGATACATATTTTATAAAATATCATAGCTCAATAGTTCATATTTTAAGGCTTCTATCTAAAAAATGGTGTGACAAAATTTCTTGGAAAATACCGCAATCACACTGTTGTTGAAAACCTGATTGGCTTTTTATTACGAAGTTGTTTTGTATCTAACATTTTAAAATTTTTAAATTAAAGCTAAAAACAATACTCTTGCAGGATTAAATGAAAACTTTCAATTTATCTAATAAATTATTAAAAATATTATACAAGTTTTGCGTTAGTGCTTTTCGCTGTAAATTAGTATTTTCAAAACAGAATTTTAATCTAAAATAATAAGGTTTTAAAGAAGAGAAGTTTTTAATCATGAATTATTAGATTTCAAAGACTAACATTTTTAAACAGAAATTATTAGATTTTGAAGGTTCATGATTTTTTTTTTAATTTTAGGTAACAATGCGGCGTTTTACATAGATAATGATGGTATTTTTAATGAACCAAAATCATTATATAATTTGAACAAGATTTCCAATCGTTCAATAATTTTAAATTATGCTAGTATTTTTGTAGGAAATTCGTATTTTTCATTTTTTTTTTAAATCATATTTTAAAGAAAATTCACAACTTTTCAATAATTTCAGGCTATGTATGTCGTTTTCCATCAGAAATCGCTTTTTAGCAAAAATATTTATGAAATTAAAAAAAAAAGATTAATTTTTTGTTGTAAAACTGTACAGGTTAAGCGAGCGGTTTTCAGTATATAGATTTTAAAAACGCTTTATTTATTTATAGTATTTTCAATAAAAAACTGTTATCACCTGAAACTTGTATTTTTAAACAAATATACTTAGATTTAAATTCAATGCTTTCAATTTGAAACATTCAAAATAATAGAATTTATAATTTTGAACAATTTCGGATTCTGTTCGTGTTTTTTTTTGTTGGAAATAGACATTTTTATTCAATAACTCATTAGATTTAAAAGAAGACTAATAATTTTGTATAACTATTTTAAGTTACGTTGGAGTTTTAAATAGAAAATTGGCCGAAAATTGCTATTAAAATTTTTTTTTTAATTATAAGATTTCAAAGATTCACAGCTTTTCAATAATTTTTTCTTATATGGGCATATATTTTCCACCAGAAATCGGAATTTTTAGTAAAAAAGCACTAGATTTAGAAACAAAACATTTTAACAAAGATTTAGAACAATTGATTCTTACGTTACGTTAGTGTTTTTCGTCGGTAATTATTGGTATCTATAAAAATTAGATTTCAAAGAATACTTCCAATTTTTAATAACTTAATTTTTTTAAATTTTCAATAACATAAAATCATCATAATTTGAATAAGATTTAGAATCTTTGAGAAATTTTGGATTATGTTAATGTTTTTCGTCAGAAGAAATTTAATTTTCAACAGTTATAAGTAAACGAAAATTTAAAATGGAAGAAAATTTTAAAATTAATTTTCAACTGTTGTAAATTGAATTTTCAATTTTATTCAATTTTTGAGAGTTTAAAATTTAACCTTTGAAAATCACACGGTTGCAAAATGCTGAAATTAAAAATTCCATTTTTAACTGTTGAGATTAAAAAAAGCAATAATTTTACATGAGAATTTAATAAATAAACATTCAAAACCATACAAAATTGAGAAAAAAATTTCTAAAATACCATAATAATAAAAAAAAATTTGTTACTTAATGTCAAAATCTGTATTTTTTAACAAAAATGCAACGGTTTCATGGTCTATTTATCGCACAAAAATATTTTTATTCTGAAGTTAGGATATCAATTATCGTCAATTATCAATAATGTTGTCCTTGAATGTTTTTTATTACTTTAGATAATAAATACTACAAAATAATAAAAATTTTGTTTGAGCATTAATTTTATATTTTAATTTAAAAATTGCGTGAGCCAAAAAAAAAGAATAATTACTTGCAGAGTGCGCATGTATGTTTTCTTGTTTTACCTTAAAAGCTTCATGGTCAAAAATTAAAGAGGTTCCACTGTCGATCAATTCCCAAGCCTCATCACAAAAAGGTTCCTCCAACGTGCTTAAAATATCTCGAATATTATTAAAAGCATCAATTTTATCTTCACATGAAGCATGCGGATCGACAATTATTTCCAGTTGACTCACAAGATGATCATTTTTCATTAAGTAGTTCTCAAAAGAATTCACGAATTCCGTTGAACCCATTGGACCTTCTTTGTACTTTGTCATTATTCTAAACTCTTCCCGAATTTCGTCCCTAGATTCTGGATCTTTCATCAACTGCACCCATTGTGCAAGAATTTCCCTGTTTCTGAAAATACAAAAACGAAAAAAAGCCAAAAATTAAGTAAATGTTTTTATCATTTTTTTTAACTTACAAGAATTTGTTCTCATGTAATTCTGCGAATGATTTGAGGACCGAAAAATCCAGAGTTGCGTAGAGATGATAGAGTCTTTTCATTCTTTCTTTTGATGGTAATTCATAGGAAACGAGACTATCTCTGAATAGTTTTTCTATCAAGAATTTATCGTTGATAGATGCCGTCGCAGAGTAGGCGTACAAAATTCTAGTTTGGATTGAGAGCAACGCTTTTCTTAATTCTGGTGATAATTTCATACAATTTTTGATGTGCTGCTGGAAAACGATAGCCACTGTCGCTAATTCGGCTTTTCTTACCGAATACTGAAAAAGTAAGGAAAAAATAATTTAAAACAATTCAATAATAAGAATATTAGCTAGTAAGAAATTAATGAGAAAATTCGAAAAGAAAGTTAAAAATTTTAAATTTTCGTCTCCCAAATCAGAAAAATATGTAAAAGGAACTTTTGTGTTATTATAATATTTTTTTCAAACTAGAAACTGGGATTCGATATTTTTCAAAAGTTTTTTTGATTTGGAGGATGGAAATTTGAAGATCTGAAATGAATTGGATGGGGGAAGTAATTTTTTTGTATTGGCAGAGGAATAATTTTTGAAAATATTTTTAAAATCATTTTTACTGAGTTGAAATCAGAGGACTTCTATACTTTTTCTATACTTTTTTTACGCTAAAGGGTTGCAATTTGGTATGGATGATAACAAGCCGTAGTGTATTCGATAAATGATGATGACATGATAAATGAGGAAGTTTTGATATTTATACAGAGTGTCTACTCAAATCCTGGAAAAATGCCCTAAAAATTCCAGGTTTTTTCCAGGTATAATTTTTAATAGTAGGTAACTATTCACAAATTAAGCTTTGTTTTCTAAACAATCGACTCTAAATATGTATAGGTAGTTTCACGAGTTTATTATGAATAACGTTTTTTTCAGTTTCTAGGGATTCAATTAATATGTTTAATTTAGAAAGCTTTGAAAAATTATATTACAAGATATTCTTAAATACATCAGCACCGTCGATTAATTGTGCAATTAAATAATACGAAAAACATAATCATTTCTTGAACTTGTCTCTAAACTTCATGAATTTGAATAATAATTCAAACAAATTTTCATTTTATTCACTTATACTTAAAGCGTAGTATTTTGGTAAAATTAATGCAGATACTATATTAAATTCAATTTAAACCAATTCAAACTCATAACTTTTCAAGTAAAAATATTGTATTTTCAACTAGATGAATTTTTAACCAAATGCTTGAATTTTGAACCAAAAAGACGATTTTCCAATAAAATACATGCATTTTCAACCAAATAGTTCAATTTTCAACTGAAAAAGACCAATTTTCAATCAAATAGTTAGATTTTGAACTAAAAAAGATCCATTCACAATCAGAAATAGAATAGTAATATTTTCAGTTGAAAACATTAATTTTCCGCCCAACTGATGAATTTTCAAATTTAATAGTTGACTTTTAAACAAAAAAGATGAATTTTTAACTCAAATGATGAATCTTTAACTGGAATAGTTGAATTTTAAACCAAAAAGATAAATTTTCAACCAAGAAAATTAATTTATACCAAAAACGACGAATTTTCAAAAAAGTACATGAATTTTCAACTAAAAAAAGATAAATTGTCAACCAAATATTGAACAGTTAATTTTTCAGTTGAAAAAAATTAATGCTGAACCAAAGAGATGAATTTTCAACTAAAATGATGAATCTTCAACTGAAATAGTTGAATTTTAAACAAAAAAGATGAATTTTCGACAATTTAGAATCTTTAACTGGAATAGTTGAATTTTCAACTAAGAAGAATAATTTCTACCAAGAAAGACAAATTTTTAACTAAAAAGACACATTGTCAACCGGAGATGAAATTTTAATTGAAATGATAGAACACTTAATTGGAATATTTACATTTTCAGTTAAACAAAATAATTTAAAAAAAAACAAACTAATTTATAATAAATAGTTACATTTTCAAACAAAGTGATGAATTTTCAATTGGAGTGATGAATTTTCAATTGGAATGATGAATTTTCAACTGAAGTATTTGGGTTTTTATTCAAAAAGATGAATTTTCAACTAAAATTATGAATATTTACTGGAATACTTGAATTTGCAACCGAAAAGATTAATTTTCAACCAAGAAGATTAATTTCTATAAAAAATACGAATTTTCAACAGGATATATGAATTTTTATCTAGAAAAGATAAACCGCTAACCAAACATCAAATAGTTAATATGTCAGTTAAAAATTAATGCTCAACCAAAGAGATGAATTTTCAACTAAATTGATTAATCTTTAACTGGAATACTTGAATTTTCAACCAAAAAGATGAATTTTCAATGAAAATTATGAATCTTTTTACAGTAATAATAGAATTTTTCACAACGAGATTAATTTTTAACAAAAGAGTTTAACTTTCAACCAAGAATTAAATTTTCATTCCAACGAAGTTGAATTCTGAACGAAAATGTAATTGTTGATGTTTTGACCAAAATTTAAAAAAAAATTAAATCAAAAACAGTAGAGTTCAACCAAAAAATACGGATTTTCAACCAGAGTTGAATTTTCAACTAACAAAAAGATTTTCCAGTCAAGAGAGAGAATAAATTTCAAACAAATTATTGAATTTTCAAACAAGAAGGTGAATTGTGAATCAAGAAAACGAATGTTCAACAATAAAGTACATGGATTTTCAGCAAGAAACCATCAATTTTCAATCAAACTTAGAATAGATAAATTTTCAGTTGAAAAAATTAATTTTGAAACAAAAGAGTGATATTTCAATAAAATAGTAAAACACAGTAATATAAAGCTACTTTTCGAAATGAAGAATCATTGTCATTCAATTTTATAATGCATCTTTAACAAAAATTAAGCACGCACTCGAAAAAAAATCCCTTACATATCCAGATTTTTTTTTCTTTTTTGGTCTGATTTTTCTCGGGGATGGTTCAAATCGAAGTTTTTGGCATTTAGGATTGCGATAAAAAATAAAATTTGCTATGTTATATTCTTCTTTTTTATATATCAGCGATTAACAAAAAAGAAAATGAGGACATTAATTTTTTTATGTCTTGAGAAGACCTCTTTGGCTTCATTAAAAAAAACTAGACGATTCATTATCAATTTTTTCTTCTGAATTAAAAAACGTAAATGTCTTATTTTTAAGATTTTTATTGAATTGGATGGGGAAATATTTGGTGTTCAGGTTTTTTTCTCAATTCAAACATTATTTTTAGTTTTAACATTTTTATCAAGTTGAATGGAGGAAAATCTGCATTTTTAACCTTTTTTTAAGTGAAAGGGAAAAATGATTAATTTTCAATTTTTCTGAATGAGAAGGAATTTTTTATCTTGAACATTATAACAAAGTTGGAAGGGGGAAGGGGGATATTTTTTGTTTTTAATTTAATTTCAATTGGACGATTTACTGAGTTGGAAAGAAGCAATTTTTGGTTTTTACTTTTTTCTGAATTGGAATAGAGATATATATTTAGTTTTAACATTTTGGTATTTATGTTAAGCTAAAAGAAGTAATATCTCAGTAATAATGTTACAAAAAAAAAATGCCCTATTCCCATTCTGAAAAAATTAAAAACCAAAAACAATACCCTTTCAACCCGATAAAACTATAAAAAATTCGGAATTTTCCTCTTCCAATTCATAAAAAAATGAAATTATAAAAAATTCCCCTCTCCCGGCTAAATAAAGATGTTCAGAAAAAAAATTTGCGTCTTCAAATTCATGAAAAGTTGAAAATTAAAAACTCTCTGTTTTCAACACAATAAAAATGATAAAACCATAAACTTCCCTCTTCTAATTAAAAAAAATTAAAACCAAAAGTGCCTCCCTCATAACGTAATAAAAATGTTAAAAACACAAATCCCTCTTCCGAATTCAGAAAAAAAATGTAAACCAAAAACCAAAAAAAAACAAACCCCCTTTTAGACCAATAAAAATCTTTTAAATGAAACAATTACCGTTTACAATCCAGAAAAAATTGAAAACCTAAAATATTCTTTTTCCAACTCAATAAAAATGGTAAATATAAGAAATTCACCTCTTCCAACTATGAAAAATAATTGAACAAAAAAATTCCCGCCTTTCATTTCAAGATAAGGATTGAAAAATACAGTATTTATACCTTTTCCGCACTATAAAAGTTATGAAACAAATGTTAAAATAAATGATTTCCGCTTGAGAATTAAAACAAGAGTTTATTTACCATTTTCATAAAAAAAAAAAACATTTAAAATAAAGAAAAAGGAAGTTTCATTACCTCTGAATCAGGTTTGACACCTCTTAAAAATTGTTTCAAATCTACATTTCCCTCCAAGATCTTAATATCCGTAAAAATTGCCTTCGAAATCGAAGTGACGCCTTCAATTCTGACTTTTGTTTCCGGATCAACTTGAGTTTTTCTCAAATGTAGAGAAGTTATGATTCTGACTTCAGGATGTTTAAGGATAATTCTCCTGAAGAATTCAATAAGCAAAATACGAATTTCCACGCTTGGATCCTTAATTCTGCCAAGGAAGTTGCTAAAAATTTTTTCTTCTGTACATGCGAGTTTGGAGTCCGAAGCTGAAAACATTTTGCCCAAAAAAGTCAGGCTTGAAATTCTTGTTTCTATCAAGGGAGATTTCATTTTCGATTCTGCATAAAATAACATCGTGTTCCGAATTACTTTTGGGAAAATTTTTCGCAATTCATAGGCGGTTTCGTAAAGTTTGCACATTTCTATTGATTGTTCTCCATCTTCTTTGATTAAATTGATGTACTGTTTGAGAGAAGTTCAGATAATATTATTTTTGAGAGATAATGAAAATTAAAATCAAGTTTTGAAATGTTTTGTAATAAGGAAAACAGGCCTCGGACTCACTTCGAGATCAAAAATAGTGTGAATAGTGTCACGAATTTGAAAAAATAGTGTATAAATATTGTAACAAAATTTTGCATGTATTAAGCTTGTAAGTAGTCCGAATTTGAAAGTGTGTAGTTTTAAATCAAAAAGTGTGCAATGGAAAATTTATTTTGATTTTGAAGCCAGATTTCCAGTTTTCTATTCTTATATCTTGAAAGTAGTCAAAATAAATGTTAATTCCTATTTAAAATACGATTATTATTTTTTAGTTCGTAAATTATAAAAATTCTTATTTATTTATCCACTTTTTCCAGTTGAATGTGAATTGAATTAATGGAACCCAATAAGAAAAACTACCTTTTTTTTGGTTGAAAGTTCATTATTTTCGATTGAAAAGTCTACTATTAAATTTTTGGTAAAGTATTCATTTTCTTTTGGTTAAAAAATTTATTATTTGGTTTAAAATGGAATTACTCTGTTGAAAATTCAGCAATATTGCTAAAAAGTCGTATCAACTGTATTTTAAAATATTGGTATTCTTATTAGCTTACAAATGTAATATTTTGATTCTTTTTTCTTTCTTGACTAACAAATCTTTTTTGATTGCAAATTCAACTATATTGTTAAGCATTCATTTTTTTGTTCGAAAATGTATCTCTTTCTGTACAAATTTTACCTATTTCAGTTAAAAATGCAACTGATTAAAAAATAATCTGTTTCAGTTGAAAGTTAACTTTCTTGTTAAAAATTCAACTGTTTTGCAGAAAATTCGTATTTTCGGTTAGAAAAATCAGCAATTTAGTAAAAAATTGATCTATTTGGTTAAAAATTAACGTACTTTGCTAAAAAATTCGTATGTTTTAATACGAAATCAATTTTTTGGTTGAAAATGTAACTGTTTTTGATTTTTAATTGCAATATTTTTGTTTACAATATCAACTATTACATTTTTCGTTGAAAATTTATCTTTTTAGGTTGAAAATTTAACTCCATGCTTGAAAGTTGAACTACTTTTTTAAAAGTTCATTTTTTGTTTGTTTGCTGATTCATGATGTTAGATCAAAATTAATTTTGTTGCTGTTAAAAATTAATTTTTCTAACTGAAAATTCAACTATTTTGTTGAAAATTCAACTTATTGGTTGAAAATTAACTTTTTGATTAAAAATTATTTTCTGGTCGAAAATTAATCTTCTTGGCTGAAAATTGAATTATTCGGTTGCAATCTTTTTTCTTTCTTGACTAATAAATTTAAATTTGATTAAAAAGTCAACTATGTTGGTAAACATTCATCTTTTTGGGTTCGAAATTAATTTTTTTGCATAAATTTTATCTTTTTTCATTATAAATCAACTATCTAGTTAAAAATCAACCTGTTTTGGCCGCAAAAATAAAGTTGAAAATTCACATTTTTGGGTTGAAAATTTAACTGTTTTGTAGAAAATTCTCATTTTCGGGTCAAATATTCAACAATTTGATGAAAAATTTAACTATTTGGTTGAATATTTATGTGTTTTATAGAAAATTGGTATTTTTTGGGTTAATCCAACTGTTTTTTGTTTCAAATTGAAATCTTTTTGTGATGAAATATCACAACTCCTTCGGTTAAAAATGTAACTTCTTAGTTGGAAGTTTAATTACTTCCTTATAAATTCACTTTCTTGGTTGTAGATTCATTATTTTAATTGAAAATTCGACATATTTTGTTGAAAATTAATTTTTTCAACTACAAATTAAATACTTTGTTGAAATTTGAACTGATTAGTTTTAAATTAAATTTTTTGTTGAAAATTTATATCCTTGGGTTGAAAATTTAACTACTTGATATAAAATCAAACTTTTTTGTAGAAAATTCGTTTTCTTTATTGAAAATTAATCTTCTTGGTTAAAAATTCAACTGTATGGTTAACAATGTATGCATTTTCTTGAAATTTCGTCTTCTTTGGTAGAAAATTAATCTTCTTGTTTGAAAATTTAACTACTTGGTTACAAATTTACGTATTTTATTAATTTATCTTTTTTGGTAAAAATTAATCTTCTTGATTGAAAACTGGTATTTTTTATATGAAAATTCATCTCTTCTTGTGGAAAATTCATCTTTTTTTATTGAAAATGCAACTATTTGGTTGGAAATTCATCTTTTTTCGTTAAGTTCAAGTGTTTCTGATTAAAATGAAAAATTTTTTTTGGTTAAAATATCAACTATTGCATTTTTTGTTGAAAATTCATCTTTTTTGCTGAAAACTGAAGTACTTGGTAGAAAGTTGAAATACTTTGTTAATTTATACAAAAAAAACGGAAGATTTTATCAATCCCCCCTCCCCCCAAAAAAGCATACAAGTAAATCGTCCGCATTAGCGGACAAATTGTGTGAAAATGATGTATTTAGTGTAATTTTTTTTCAAATAGTATCAAAATATGGTAATCCCTAAAAAAAGTGTGAAATAGAGTCAATAGTGTAGTGAGTCCGAGGCCTGTACAAATAAAAATAAATAAATTAAAATCTTATGTATACTTACATTTGTCAAAAATCCTTCCAGATCTTCTTGCCTTTCTTTAAAAAGTTTAACGGTCATTTTACAAACTTCCTTTCTAGATTTTTTCTGAGGTTCCACGATATTTTGAAAAAGAGAGTGAAGGTGATCAAACGAGAGATTCCTTGATTGTTTGAGAACCGAATTTAAAATTGAGAACATGTAAGATTTCAAATCCTCTTCCAAATTCTCACTGAAAATTTAATAAAATATTCTACATTTGACTTCATCTCTTCAAATACAAAAATTTAACTTGAAAAAAATATTGCTTAAAATGTTAATTTTGTTTACGTACTCGATTAAATCGAAAATTACTGTGAAAAGATTTTCAAACATCTTTTCTCTCGTTTCTTGATTAGACAATTCAAATCCCAAATTATAAGCTTTCGTATTTTCTAGATTTTTCACAAAATCAGAGTATTCGGAATAATATTCTGAATTGTTTTTCAGATTCTTTAATTCTCTGATATAAAATCTGAGGATCTTCTCGTTCTGTAAAAAAATATTGATTTTAATTTTAAAAAAAAGCGCGTTACGTCTCTAGATTTTTATTTACTAACTTTAAAATCATAAAGAATTAAAAAATTCATTATTGAACACATTTTTAAATATTATTAATTAAAAAATTGTTTAAAACAATAATGAATAATTTCGAATTGAAAGCGATTGGAATTAAAAAAAATGTATTGAACGATTTTGATCTGAAAACGTTTCAAAACAAACAATTTTAGATTAGGAAAAATTGTGAAAAAATTAATATTTTTCAACTGCAATGGAAAGGAATTGAACTTGTATAATTTTTAAATACCATTACACCATTAAGCCATTTCCCTTTCGGGGTAGGCACCCATCCAAGTACTAACCGCGCCCAACACTGCTTAACTTCAGTGATCTTACGAGAACTGGGGTTTTCAGCGTGGTATAGCCGTTGGCGTTAATACTTAATATATAATAAATACTTAATGGCGATGATTGCGTTTAAAATTGTACAAGTTGAAAAAAACTAAAATTGTTTTAAAAAATTACTAAATATCCTCCAGATAAAAATATTACTCTCAACATCTGTTAATTGTGCCATTAATTTCAGAAAACTGTAACTTTTCACGATTTACAAAAGGAAAATTATTTTAAATAAACAAAAATGGTTAAAATAATTACTGAATATCCTTTAAAAATACATTACTCGTATCATTCTTCAACTGTGTAATTATTACCAGAAAATAATAACTTTTTACGATTTCAGGAAGAAAAATGGTTTAAACAAATAAAAATTGTTTAAACAAAATATCCTTTAAAAATAGATTACACGCAAAATTCTTTAACTGTGTCAATATTGCCAGAAAATAATAATTTTTTACGATTTTAGGAAGAAAAAATTGTTTAAAAAAATGAAAATAGTTTAAGAAATTGCTAACTGTCCTCGAAAAAAAAATGTTTCTCTCAACATTCTTAAATTATGGCATTATTTCCAGAAAATAATAACTTTCTACGATTTTATGTAGGAAAAATTGTTTAAACAAATTAAAAGTGTTTAAAAATTGCTAACTATCCTACAGAAAAAATACCATATCACTCCCAACATTCTTTAAGTGTATCATTATTTTCAGAAAAAAAAAATTGTTTACGATTTACGGGAGAAAAAATTGTTTAAACACATGAATATTATTTGTTTAGAAAATTGGTGAATATCCCCCAGAAAAAATATTACTCTCTACATTCTTTAATTATGTCATTATTACCAGAAAATAATAACTTTTTACGATTTTAGGTAGAA
>CAKNXH010001088.1:171068-188945 GCA_932178445.1 Andricus quercusramuli
CTTTAATTGTGTCATTATTACCAGAAAATAATAACTTTTTACGATTTAAGGTTGAAAAAAATTGTTCAAACAAATGAAAATTGTTTAAAAAATTGCTAAATATCCTCCAGAAAAAAAGTATTACTTTCAATATCCGTTGATTGTGTCATTTATTCCAGAAAATAATAACTTTTCATGCATTATAGGGAGGGAAATTGTTTAAATAATTACCAAATATCCTTTAAAAATACATATACCTCAACATTATTTAATTGTGTCATTATTTCCAGAAAATAATAACTTTTAACGATTTTAGGGGGAAAAATCTTTTAAATAATTACCAAATATGTTAATCAAGAAGTACTCATGACATTCATCATCTTTGAATAATTTATCCCGAAGGGTATAATAACGAAGGGAAAAAAATGGTTTAAAAACATAATTTTTTAAACACATAAAATTATCCTAAAAATACTTGAAAACTCGTCACTTATCGATTAAAAATAATTCATGTTGAAAATATTCTAAAAAATAACGTCTTTATCATAAATTTGATACAAAACTGCTATATTGCATTTTTTGGAACATTTTCCATGAACAATAAAAGGGGATTGGGGGGGGGGTCGAAATAAAAAATTATTAAGTGTATATTATTCTTTAAAGATTGGGGGAGACTACGACATCCGTGGCGATAAAGTTTCATGTAGATTCCAATAGGATTTTTATTATTTATTTTTATATTTATTTTTATTTACTTGTGTTTTAGATTAAAATAATTTCTGAATACGAATTTCGATAGGATTTTTTGCGAGGAACACGGATCTGAAATTTCTAAATCAATACCTCAAATAGTTTTCGAGATATCAATTTTTTATGTTGAAATCAATAACTTTTGTTCTTTATTTACCTTATTTCTTCATATGTATTCCGATAGTATTTTTTGCTGAGGAAAAGAATCTAGATTCTTTAAATCAATATATCTCTAATAATTTTCGAGATATCGATTTTTTCTGTTGAATTAAATAATCCAATAATGCAGGTCTCACCCCAAACCGTTTTTCAGCGCCTAATGGGGGGGGGGGGCCACCTCTGTAACTGGTCACGGAATTGAAAAAAGTAAACAAAATCGATATCTCGAAAACTATTCGAGATATCGATTTCTGTCCTTAAGGCCATGTGACGAGTGGGTCACGTGACCGGATTCCTACCTTACCGACACTTTTTTTATTTGTAAATTTATGTTCACACGAATAGCCACATCGAGTTGAAAACTTGGGATAATAAATAAGAAGCACTAAGAAATGCGGCTCTGGTACTAAATTTTAATAATTATGAAAAAAGCAAAAAAAAATATTTACAAAAAAAGTTTTTTCATAATTATTAAAATTTGGGACCAGAGCCGCATTTCTTAGTGCTTCTTATTTATCATCCCAAATTTTCTACTGGATGTGGCTATTCGTGTAAACATAAGTTTACAAATAAAAAAAGTGTCGGTAAGGTAGGAATCCGGTCACGTGACCCACTCGTCACATGGCCTTAAGATTCGTGTTTCTCGTAAAAAATCGTATAAGAATCCGCATTAAAACTTAGTCTCCGCGGATATCGTAATCTTGTTTATAACAACTACTTTTTTACATTTTTTTTAGATCGAGTTTTTCCCATTTAAAACAATATGTTAATTTCAAGAGCCCGGGGTACGGCTTGTCAGAACTTATAATTTATCTTTTAAAATAATATCTAAATCATTAAACGAATTTCCAGAAATCTGATTGTCGGTACCAGTAGTTTTTTGTTATTGCCGATTAAGATATATTCTACGTTTTTTTCCATAATTTAATTTTTCAGAGTCAAAAAGCTAAGAACAGAATTGTAGCCTTTATTATTAAAAAGATTAATTTATAATTTCAATTTTCTCTTTTAGAAATATTTAGAATCAAAATTCTTCATTAGGAAAATGTGATTTACAAAATTCCGAAAAATTCAAAAGAACAAACTGACTTACTTGAGAATCTGTGTAGGGAGAACGAGTCGAATTTGCCTTTGCAATAATTTTACAAATACAGATAGCTGTTTGCACTCTTGTTGAGGGATCGTCGTTATTAATAAAGTCTTCCCTAATCAATTGACGCGCAATGTGCAAGAGCTTGTAATCGAAACAATCATTTCCACTTTTTTCAAAACGTTCAAGAACCTTTTTAATTTCCTGCAAATAAATAACATTTTCAAGATAACACTTTTCAGCCGCAATTTTAATAAAAAAATAATGATAGATAGATTTTTTTTCAATTTAATTAATAAATCTTAACTTGCCTCAATTGAGGAAAAAGATTCCTCTTCATTGTCTGAAGTCATCTTCGATGTCTTCTGTTTACATTCGTTTTTACGACTGAACTGGAATCCCGACTAAACTTGCAGCACGTGCAATCTTGTACTGAACTCAACCCCCATCTATATTCTTCCCCCACAAAATTCAGCATTGTTGACAATCTTCAAACCAAAAATTTCCTTTGGCCTTTGTTCAAATCTTTGGCTCAAGCTTATTTGTATTTCTGTGTATTTTCAAAGATACGTATTTGTATGGTATGCATTCATTTGTTTTTGGTGAGACGAGAAAGAAATCTTCAGACGTCAATGACGTATATACTATTATTTTTTGGGGGCTGGAGAAAGAATAAATAAATATTTTATTTGTAATTAATTTGAAGTGTGCAGGTCTGAACCTATTTCAAAAAATCAACTTCAGAAAGCTTTCCAGATAATTTTTAGAATATATTTTGAAAGCGTCCATGTGAATAGAGTCAAAACATAACTTCAAAATTGTAATATACATGGTGTCTCAAAAGTCCCGGGACGGCTGTATATTTCCTCAGATAAGATATTTTTCAGGAATGTCAAGGTCATTCTTGAAGTAACTTTCAACGAGGAATTCATTGGTGACCTTTATTTTGATCTTGACCATGACCCTCACGGTCATTTCAAAGGTCAAATTAATTTTTTTACATGGGAACCCTATTTTTGACCCCGGGAACTGAGAGAGCGGAAAATTTTACGTCCAGATATGACCTTAACCAATCGAAAATTTAACCTGGGAAGGACATGGCAACGTCAAACAACGTGCAGCAGGATGACTCGACTGGCAAGCATTTTTCATGGAAATGGTAGCATTTTCGGCCCCCGATCGATTGGTGACCTTGACCTTGACTTTGACCAGGACCTTCATCAGGACATTTTCTTCCTCGTCTTCTTCCAAAATGCATGTCAGTCGAGTCATCCTGCTGTACGTTGTTCGACCTTGCAATAACCTTCCCAGGTCAAATTTTCGATTGGTTAAGGTCATATCTGAACGTAAAATTTTCCGCTATCTCAATTTCTGGGGTCAAAAATAGGGGTTCCCATTTAAAAAAAATCAACTTGACCTTAAAATGACTGTGGAGGTCATGGTCACGATCAAAATAAAGGTCACCATTGAATTCCTCGTTGAAATTTACTTCAAGAATGACCTTGAGCTCTCTGAAAAATATCTTATCTGAGGAAATATTCAGTCGTCACGGGACTTTTGTATATACATACATACATATATATATATATATATATAATTTAAAAAAGGGTTAAACAACCACCACATTGTCCCACTGAGAGCAACTGCCATCGAAAAATGACACTGGCTCCCAGTTGAACCGCGGTAAATCACACTTATGGCCACGTCTCACAACCATGAGATGGTAATGAAGTATTTAATTCTTCCTAGAAATGCTGGCCCATGTAGTTTCTCAGCGCACAAGCAGTGCCAACAATGCGAGGCCACCCCGCACCATTCATTTTGCGACGAATTTAGTGCCACGGTCACCTAGAGGCAACCCCCGAAACTGGCTTTATATTGGAGTTCTTTTGTATATATACGTCGTTTTTGCGTGGGCGGGACACCCCGATAGTATGTGTTCTAGGTACTCAGCATGTGCATGATACGCTCTGCACCTATCACTGGGAACTTCTTGACATAAAATGCGGTTACGGTGTGCTAAGGTGGAAATTACACCGTCCTGGCATGCGAAAATAAAACCCTCTGTACCTGAATAAATTAAGCCCTGATGATCCGAGGAAAGAAAAAGTTTGCTTCTACGACAAAGACTGCTTTTCTACATTTCCGTGCATTTTCTTGTAGAGTAGCAGTTGGTGAAATTTTTTCACCTCGAGGTTTCTTCACTTCGCCTTTTAGAAATGAAGCATCTAGATAGAGTAATGCACTTTCCTCACTTCTGATGTTAAAATTCAGGCCAAGGGTCTCGGCTGCTTGTTCCGCGGTTTTGTAAAGGAACGCTCCTTCGCCAATTATCTCGTGGTTCCTGACCATTTTTAGGAGAGGATTTCTACCATTCGCAACTATGTAAGCTGTACTTAGAACAATTCGGTTATGAAGACACTGGAGATTCAGAAGTCCGAATCCGCCTTGACGGAGTGAAATGTATAATCGCGGAACTGACGAATTGATATGCAAGTTTCTATGCATATGTATGATCTTACGTGTGGGGTCCATTGAACTACCCCAAACGAGTAGAGTAGAACCGGGACGGCAAGCATGTTAGTCGCAGATACGTCCTGAATGCGGCTTTGTGGCACGCCCAGGTATGTATAGGTCTCTCCAGTAATAAGATGTTTAATAACACTTATATCCACAAGCTCAGGGTCCTTGGGGACGCCAGTAATCTTTCCTTTCTGCAGATTAATTTTGGCACATTTGTCCAAACCAGAGTCCATCCTAATCTCTCCTGTGTACTTCTTGACGGTATTTATAACAGTTTGAAGTCTCCTATTACCAGAGGCATAGATCTTCAGGTCATCCATATAAAATACATGAGTGACCTTATGCTCACGCTGATTAGTGTCGCCACAGAGGTATCCAGAAGAATTTCGTAGTGCGAGAGTTAGAGGCAGAAGCGTGATGCAAAAAAGCAAAGGGCTCATGGTATCATTCTGAAAATGCCCCTCTGGAAGGTGACGTTGTTCTTTGCCACACGATAATTTCTAGATGAGATAGTAAATCTACTTTTTTAAAGGGGCATTAATCTCTCTATGCATCTCACTATGTGTGGATGCACCTTCAAGCTTCCCAATAGACAGATGATAAGTCTATGAGAGGTTGAATCGAAAGCTTTCCGGTAATCAATCCAGGCCATTGACCGGACGCGCTGATGGGCTGCAGCGTCTTTACTGACACATCTGTCAATGAGCAGGTTCTCTCGACAGCCTGCTACACCTTTTTTCGAACCACGTTGTTCGTACATCTCTTGCCACACAGGCTCAATTCGTCGAACAATCCTGTTGTTAAGGACCGAAGATCTTATACAGTGTGTTCAAACAAGTTACTGGCCTGTAATTTTCTGGGTTGAACAAGTTGCCTTTTTTCGGCAGGAGGATAGTGCGTCCTAACACCAGCTACTGCAGGATGGGCGTCTCCGACTTAAAATATGAGGTGAATATGCGGGTCAAATGTTGGTGTGTAAAAGTAAACATCTTCCACCAGAAGTTCTTGATACAATCTGGTCCAGCAGCGGAAAAGTTCTTCGTGCCTTTATGTTCTTTTTTTACTTCTTCGGCAGTGATTGATGGACATTCCTCCTCAGATTTTATGAGGTTGTCGCAAAACTTCTTAATGCGGATGATATTGTCAGTATCTTCTTCAACTTTAGTGTTTTCGGGTTCTTATATACCTCTCTCCAAAAAGTCTCTACCTCCTTGGGCTTGGGTGGATTTTTTACAGAAAGAGGGAGATAGCTGAAGAGGCGCGATGAGTCAACGAGAAACTGCTAATTCTCCCTGATCCATCTCTCCCTCTTCTGTATTCTTCTCCTTGCGTCAGATAACAGCCGCTTTGACTTGTTCAGTGTGTGATTCAAGATCCTTAGTTCTTGGGCGAACTTTCGAGCTCTTTTCGTGAACGGTCTACCAGATGTTATGTAGGCAATCACACATTGAACAAAGGACGCATTTTGTCTTGCCCATCCAATCTTCTTGTTCAGTTTATGCAAGCTTCTTTTGGTCTTTTGATCCATCGTCAGTATTAGCCTTCGATTTGAGTCAGCCCAAGCTCTCGCATCACCATAAACTGAGCCTATTCCTAAATCTATTCCAGCCAGATCTTGGGGCTTAGGAGGAACTTGCATGTTAATGTTCCTCCTTGTCCTCAGAAGGTGCCTGTCATAAAGCCTCGGTGAACAGGGATAATGCTGGCATCGTAGCAGCCTAGCAAGTCATCCTTGAGTTGAACCGTCCACTTAATGTGGGCATTTCGCTGGTTCGTCACCGTGTTTCTATCTAAATTATTTTCAGCACCCCGAACTCTAGGATGATCGGCACTGCTTGTCGATCCATTGTCGGATGCTCTGCGCGTTCGTTCGTTTTGAACCGCATCTACAACTTTTTGGTGGTGTCATTGTTGTTCCCACGAGCAGCTAAGGAACGGGTTCGTCCATCCTTGTAGACCCCCGCGTGCAAGGATAAGGCTGATACTCTGAGAGGTCGCCGGGTATCCCAGAGTCACCGTTTAAGACACCTCACCCAGGTGCCATTCAGCTTTCGACTCGGTTGTTATGCCGCCGCGTAGGGGTTATTCCTTCGGGACCATACCTGGAAAATTGTCCGCGACTGCATATTGAATTGAGACTTGTGAGCTGTACGCTTTTAATTATGACTTAGGAGTTGTGAGTTAGAATGAGTTAAGAGTTAGGAATGGGGGTGAGGAGTTGAGAGTTAAGATTTAGGAGTGGGAATTAGGAGTCGTTAGTTGGGTGCTGTGAGTTAAGAGTTAAGATTGGGAGTTAAAAATTATTAGTTGTGAGTTGTGAGTTAGGAATTGAGAGTGGGAGTAAGGATTCGTGAATGAGGAGTTGAGAATATCGAGTTAAGAGTTTTGAGTTAGAAGTGGCGAGTTTTGAGTTGTGAGCTTTAATTGTGACTTCATCGTTGTGAGTTGCGATACATTAGGAGTTTTAAGTTAGGTGGAATGGAAGCTTCTAATGTGCCCCCTAAGGGTTTACATTGTTCTTGTATCTCTTCCCTATTCCTTCACACAAACCCCACACACTTACTTGGTGGTGAGAGGGGGGCCTACAGTTTAAGGTGGGTGCCGAATCACCAAGAGCAACAGCCTTAAGTACTTAGAGAACCTTTTTCTCTAGAGGTACCGGTCCCATGACTCTCCGGAGATGAACAACTCCCTTGCTAGCCAAGTGTTCACCGCATGGGCCACCGAGACTCTTCCAGAGTGCGAGGCGGGAATCGAACCCGTAAGCCGACGGAGTGGGTCCAAAGCCCTATGCCTTAACCCCCACGACCATCGTCCCACTCTTTTAAGTTAGGTGTTAGGAATGGAAGTAAGGAGTCGTGAGATAAAAGTTGTGAGCTTTGAGTTAGAAGTTGTAAGTTTTGAGTTTTGAGTTGTGACTTGTGAGCTTGTAGTTGTGACTTAGGAGTTGTGAGTTGGAAGTTACGAGTCAGGTATTATGAGTTGTGAGTTAGGAATTGAGAGTGGGAGTAAGGATTCGTCAATGAGGAGTTGAGAATAGCGAGTTAAGAGTTTTGAGTTAGAAGTGGCGAGTTTTGAGTTGTGAGCTTTAATTCTGACTTCATCGTTGTGAGTTGCGATACATTGGGAGTTTTAAGTTAGGTGGAATGGAAGCTTCTAATGTGCCCCCTAAGGGTTTACATTGTTCTTGTATCTCTTCCCTATCCCTTCACACACCCCCCACGCACTTACTTGGTGGTGAGAGGGGGGCCTACAGTTTAAGGTGGGTGCCGAACCACCTAGAGCAACAGCCTTAAGTACTTAGAGAACCTTTTTCTCTAGAGGTACCGGTCCCACGACTCTCCGGAGATGAACAACTCCCTTGCTAGGCAAGTGTTCACCGCATGGGCCACCGAGACTCTTCCAGAGTGCGAGGCGGGAATCGAACCCGCAAGCCGATGGAGTGGGTCCAAAGCCCTATGCCTTAACCCCCCCGACCATCGTCCCACTCTTTTAAGTTAGGTGTTAGGAATGGAAGTAAGGAGTCGTGAGATAAAAGTTGTGAGCTTTGAGTTAGAAGTTGTAAGTTTTGAGTTTTGAGTTGTGACTTGTGAGCTTGTAGTTGTGACTTAGGAGTTGTGAGTTTGAAGTTACGAGTCAGGTATTGTGAGTTATGAGTTAGGAGTTTTGCATTGTGACCTGTGGGCTGTGAGCTTTTAATTGTAACTTAAGAGTTTTAAGATAGGAGTTGTTAGTTAGGATGAATTAGGAGTTCAGAGTTAGGAGTTAATAGGAGTTAAGGTTGCGAATTGTGAGTTAGGAGTTGTGACCTGTGAATTGTGAGTTAGGATAAGTTAGGATGAGTTAGGATTGGTGAGTTAGGAATGGGAGGCAGGATTCGTGAGTTAAGACTTAAGAGTGGGATTCAGGAGTCTTGAATTAGGATTTGTGAGTTAAGAGTGGGATTTAGAAATCGTGACTTAGGAGTTGAGAGTGGAAGTTAGGAGTCGTGAGTTGGGAGTTGTGAGTTAAGAGTTAAGAATGGGAGTTAAGAGTTATTAGTTGTGAGTTAGGAATTAAGAGTGGGAGTTAGGAGTCGTGAGTGGTGAGTGAGGAGTTAAGAATTGCCAGACTTAGGAATTGTGAGTTGGGAGTTATGAGTTGAGTGTTGTTAGTTATGAGTTCTGAGTTGTGTCTTGTGAGCTGTGAGCTTTTAGTTGTGACTTAGGAGTTGTACGTTTTGAGCTGTGACTTGTAAGCTATGAGCTTTCACCTGTGAGTTAGGAGTTAAGAATGGGATTCAGAAGTCAAGAATGGGAGTTAGGAGTCGTAAGTGGGGAGTTATTCGTTGCGAGTTAAGAGTTTCAAGTTAGGATGAGTTAGGAGTTGTAAGTTTTGAGTTGTGACTGGTGTGTTGTGAGCTGTTAGTTGTAACTTAAGAGTTTTAAGTTAGGAATTGTTACTTAGGATGAGTTAGGAGTTCTGAGTTGGGAGTTAATAGGAGTTCGATTTGCGAGTTGTGAGTTAGTAGTTGTATCTTGCGAGTTAGTTAGGAGTTGTGAGTGAGGAGTTGAGAGTAGGAGTTGTGAGTTAGGTCTTAGGAGTTGAGTGTGGGAGTTGTGATTTGTGACTTAGGAGTTGTGTATTAGGATGAATTAGGAGTTGTGAATCAGGATAAGTCAGGATGAGTAGGGAGTAGTGAGTTAGGATGAGTTAGGAGTTAAGAGTAGGAGTTTGGAGTTGTGAGTGAGGAGTTAAGAGTAGGAGTTATGAGTTGTGAGTTATAGGTGTTATGAGTTAGGAGTCGGAAGCTTTGAGTTAGCAGTTAGGAGTGGTGAGTTAGGATTCTTTTTGCTCGTGGTCAAGTTTTTGAAGCAATTTTTAAGAGGCAAATGTAGGAAGATGAAAGTTAAAATTGAAGACATCGAGTCAGACATTTTTAAGTTGATGCTATATTTTATATACTCTATTAAAGTTCAGGATTTAAAAAATTCTGTTTTGAAGATCTTTTCTGCTGCACACTAATATATATGTTACAAAAATTGAGAGATTTATGTCTGCTATTTTTGTTATACGAAAATATGTAGATTGGTAATATTTGCGCGACTATTATGTTTGCTGATTTATATTCATTTACCGAACTGAAAAATCGGACTCTGAAGTTTTTATTACTTATTTATTTCGAGAAGTTGAAGAATGGACCATCGAAACGAATTTGATTCAATGGTTATAAATAATATTCGCATTTGCCTAGGCGGCTAGGGACACCAGTAAAAATAAACTAATTGGGGCGAATTGAGAAAAATACGCTAAAAGCGTCCATGAATCTTGCTTTGCGACAAACACGAATTAGAGCACGACTGTGCGTGGTGAAAAAGCAGTAAGCGCCAGCAAACAGTAAATTTTCCATAATAAAGTTAAACGTGTTTATGATTTGCCGTACGAAACTATTGCATATTAAAAAATTATCTTTTAACATATTGTTAGCATTTTTAGTAAAGTTCTCTTTTATGCTAATATGAATCAAAAATTAGTCAAATTTTTAAGAAATTCTCATTGCGAGCGGCTTCGTCGCTTTCATGTTTGAGCGCGCCTACAGTGCGCGTCTGTGGGGTATCGCGCTTCGCGCTCGATATTTATTCTTTGCCCTGAGAATGTTTGAATGAAACTTCACCAGTTTTTTTATTCATCCTCATACTCTGAATTTTCTAAATAATTATCGGTACAGTTAAAGATTAAAGTGCTTAAAGCTGTGTAGGCTTTGTGCTACCTAGCAATAAAAAAAATTTCAGACTTTCTTCCCTATCTCGCATTGTTATGCTAGAATCAGAAAATGTTTTCATATCATTTTTAATGGATGAAACAAAAACTCCTATAAGTCTTCTATTAGACTTTTTGCGTATCTCGCGTCTTTTGGCGTAATATTGGAATTTTTTATTTTTGCATATCAATTTCAATAAATAAATTTAAGACGACGAGTTGTGTCAAAAAATTGTTCAAATGCATTTTTTAAAGAATTTTTTAAAGCTTAAGCTTCTGCACAAACTTTCCCTTATACTTCGCGTTGTTTGGCTGGAAATTTCAATTTTCGATTTTTTCAATAGCGTTTTCGATTTTTTAAAAGCTATACATTTTCCAAGACTTTTCCCCGTACATTCTGTCGTTTGGTTAAAAATTAGAATTTTGTATTTTTCATAGTACTTTCGATAAATAAAACAAAATGACAAGATCTATCAAAAAATTATAAGAAAAAAATGTTGTAGGACTTTTTTACAGCTGCAATTGCTCTTCAGAACTTTCACCGTATCTTACGTCGTTTGGCTCAAAATTTGAATTTTCAAATTTTTTTCATAGTATTTTCGACAAATAAAACCAAAATGATAAGCCCCACCAAAAAATAGTTGTGAGAAATTTTATAGGACTTTTCTAAAGCTATATTTCCTCCTCCAGCTTTTTTCCTGTATTTTGCGTATTTTAGCTCAAAATTTCAATTGTTGATTTTTTTCCATAGTACTTTCGTAAATAAAATAAAAATATTAAGTCTCATAAAAAAATAATTGAGTGGTAAATCATACGTCTTTTAAAAAAATACAATTCTTCTGAAAAACTTTTTTACGTATCTCTCGTTATTTAGCTCAAAATTATAATTTCCGACTTATACATTTTGGATGCATAAAACCAAAAAAAATGAGTCCAATCAAAAAACAGGCATGCACTTATTGTGTTTGACTTCTCATTATCTACAGTTTCAGAATACACTACCTTGGTTTTAAAATGTTAAAATATTTTCATAAAAAAGACTAATATGTGAAATATTACTATGTACAAGTATTATTTATGTTAACTAACACCTCATAACGTGCTTAACTCAATTTTGAAAAAATGACGCTTACTGCTTTTCGACCGCGCACATCCGTGTGTGAATTCGTATAAATTCGAAAACTAGGGTTTAATACGGGCGGGAAATCCATTAGAGAACTCCCCTGGCGCTCATTTAATCTTCAAATCTGCTATTCGTCCGTAATTTGCGAAAATTTATTAGGGTAGGGTTTTTAGGGTAAGGAGTGCTCTGGACTGATATACGAGGGATCGCTGGTTCGAGTCTCGACGCATGCACTTTTTATTTGTTATTTTTTTTAACTGACCTTGACTACGCATTCAGACAAATTCACATGCATTCAATTCGCACAATGTCAAAATTGTATGTCATCAAAGTTTTATGCAAAATAAAGGAACGCAACAAAAGTTTCTTTACGTTACTTTTCGTTCTTTTCTATATAAAACATAATTGCAACATAAATTTGACATTATGTATCCGTAGCCACATTATCTTTCGAACTATTTTCATACTGAGCTTAGCTTTTAGACAAATTATTTTAAATTTTCAGAAATAATTGGCATATAGCGAAAAATGCCCCTTCGTTTCATTCCGATCCCTCTTAGATTGTTGAATGTGTTAGATAATACAATTTTATGATTTTAGATAACTTTATAGTATTATATAATATCCTTTGTTCTGCGGGATCATTAATTGAGAGATGGAAAATGGATTAAAAAGTTTTTGTATAACGAGGCTTGAACCGATTGAGTCACGTTTTTCCTCAAAGGGATTTGGCTTAATGGTATAATAATAATAATAACTTTCTGTTTTCTAATTTTCTGATTTTTTTTCGGTAGAAAATGTGGTACCTGGAAACTTGAGTTATTGGTACTGAAATTTTGTTAAAATAAAAATCATGACAAAATAATGGCAATTCAGAAGAAGAAAATGATGGAAAATGTCCGGCAGAATAAAATGATAGAAAATTGTTTTTTGGTCATGTGAATTTTGGTAAAGTAAAGATTGAAAAAAAAAATTTCGGGAATATTCAAAATGCTATTCGATTTAGAAGAAATTCCTTCATTACTTCATTAATGTTTGTATCGATATATACTTCTATAAAATAATTGAAGAGCAGTTTTTGTAATATTTTAGTTTAATTTATTTTTATTTTTATGTAGGTTTTAGCAAGTATGAAAAAGCATTCAAAATAATTAAAAAAAGAATGAGAAAAACCAGGATAGACGAGACGACCCAGAATTATTAAAATATGATTATGAAAAGAAAAATTTTCATGACTGAACATTTTTGTTGCAAATCACGTTTTTTATTTGCGAATAAGAACTTTTTTTTTGAAAATACATAATAACTTCAATTTATCCTTCTTGATCATGGTAAACGTGATCAGTATAATTCTCATTTCCTGGAAATTGATCTTCTTGATTTTCTTCATCTTTTTCATTTTCTTGATCTTCTCGTTTTTCTTCAACCTCTTGATCTTGTTTTTCTTGAACCTCTTTAGATCCCTCAACTTCTTCTTGATCCTTCATTTCTTTAATATTCTCTTCTATCTTTTCCGCGTCAACAATTTCTGTCTCTTCTTCACTTTCTTCCGAATCTGATAAAATTGCATTAAATTATGTATGTTCGAAGAAAATAATAATTGTTTTATTGGTTGAATTGACTTTAATTTCTCTTACCAACTTTCTTTTGTACTAATTCATCTTTTTCCAAATCGATAAGTCCATCTTCTTTCGTCTCAGTTTCTGTATTGAAAAAAAATTAATATACATTTAAAAATCAATCTAAAAAAAGTACTTTTTACCTCCTTCGGAATATTGAGACCTTCTCAAAAGCTCTTTATAAGCACTATGAACTTTATCAATAGATTCTGATAATTTTTTACGTGATCCTAACTCTTTTGGAAAATCATCTCGGTCTAAAATATTTTTAAAAACTTTTTGATGCAAATTATCGACTATTGCTTCTACAACCAACGATTGGGATGAAGTAATCTTTGGGACTTCTTTGGAATTTCTTCTTTCACGGTAATTTCTAAAGGCTTTCTAAAATCATAATTTAGTCAAATAAAAAATCTTTATTTATAAATTCTCAAATAAAATTAAATTCGAATTGATGGTTAAACTTATGGTGAAATCATGATTACCAAATATCGTGAATTAATAATATTTTTTTAATGAATTTTACTTGAATTATAGAAGCTGCTTCGTTAGCTTGTTCTTTTGTAAGGCCAGAGTCATCAAACATCATATCAAGCCAAGCAACAGCCTGAATTGTTTCTCTAGGTTCGAGATAGTCCAGTTGCTTTCTTTCTTCTTCCTCTTCTATTTTTAATTTAACACAAAAATTAGTTAAATTGAAACAAATATAAAAAACGGGTTTCAATAAAAAGTATATTTATATAATATTATTATAATTTTACTTTAATTCTTACCTATTTTCATTTTAATATTCCTCCTAGTGTAGTAACCACGATAAGCAGACTGGGAAATCATTTAAAAATTTCATTCCACTTATTTTACTAGTGATTCTTATTGTTTAAATCAGCAATATTCATGTGTTTTTATTACAGATTTTTATTACCGACGATTACCGATATCGAGAGACTGCGATGGTTCTGATCTTTGATAAATGGGTTCATGTCCGTGCTAAAAAGTAAGTGTCGGTAACAGAAATCTGTCATCTTAGCTTTATTTATTTTGATTCTTAAGAATGATTTTTTTTCATACTACAATTTTTTGGAATCATTACTTGAATTAGAGTTGCAGTTTTTGATGCTTCACTTTGACTGATTCCGGCTTTTCTCAAAATTTGCATCGTATTTATAACTGCTCTTTGCCATTGAATTTCTCCTTTTTGTTCTCGTTCTAACATTCTTTGATAATGTCCTCGAAATGCAGCCTAAAAATATTGTTTGTAAGTATTAAACTGGGATTAAATCATGATTAAAATTTTTTTAATTATTGTTTTGAGGCCATGTACTATATACTAGATTTCTATTTTACCGACGTCTGTTTCGGGATAACTCAGATCCGCACGAAATGAGATATACAGTTTAAGATTTGAGAAATCAAATAAATGGCATTAAGGAACGCTTATGTACTCCTAAGTTTTCAGAATTTAAAAAAATCCAACTTTTTTCTAAATTGTAAAAATTTATAAGTACATAAACATTACTTAGTGCTTTTTTTAATTCCCTAATTTTTAACTTGATTTCTACCCTGCTGGAAGTAAAACGATAGAGGTCTTATCTGTTTGAATAATTTTGAATCCTTATGATAGGAAAAGATAGAGAAAATGTATCCCATTCTATCTTTTTGTTAATCTACATTGACATATTTCTTTTTCAATCCCCTCTTCCCTATTTCATCTTATCCTTCATGTGTCCACGGCTATATTTTTCTATCTCTCTGTCAATCTAAATTCCCATCTATCTTTTTTAATCCCCTCTTCCTTATCTCATCGTATCATAAATCTATCAACGTCTATCTTTTTCTATCTATTTTCCAATCTAAATTCAAGTCTATCTTTTTCAATACCCTCTTCTCTATCTCATCCTACCTTTTATCTATCTACGTCAATACTTTCCTATCTCTCCGTCAATCTAAATTTCCGTCTATATTTTTTCAACTCCTCTATCTCATCGTATCCTGCATTTATCAATGTCTATCTTTTTATATCTATTTTTTAATCTAAATTCATGTCTATATTTTCCCACCCCCTCTTCTCTATCTCATCCTGTCATTTTGAATTCTCTCTTCTCTATCTTTTTTTATCCCCAGTCTCAATAATTGTTTATCTCCTCCTCTACCTTTCTTGATCGAAGACTCTTATCTTTTTCTATTCTAAGTCTATCTATCTACTACGAATTTCAATATTTTTCAATCTCTTTTTCTATCTTCCGCAATTAAGTACTCTTAACATTTTCTATCCCTAAAAATTTGGGAATCCGTCGAAAAGTTAGAGAATTTATATACAAAATTAATTTGACGTTGATCACGTACCAGGAAGACAACGTGACGTAAATTGATATTGATAAAGAGGTAGAAAAAGGTAGACTTTAACAGATGTAGTATAGAATGAAATAAGGAAGAGGAGAATGAAAAGGATAGGCGAGAATTCAGATTAACAGAGATAGAAAAAGATTGACATGAATAGATAAAGGATAGGATGAGATAGAAAAGAAGGGATGAAAAAAGATAGACGTGAATTCAGATTGAAAAATAGATAGAAAAAGAAATAGGTTGATAGATGTATGATCCAATGAGATAGGGAAGAGGAGATTGAAAATGATAGACGGGAATTTAGATTAACTGAGAGATAGAAAAATATTGATTTGAATAGATAAAGAATAGGATGAGATAGGAAAGAGGGAAGTGAAAAAGATAGGCGGAAATTTAGATTGACAGAGTGGTTGTAAAAGATTGACGTTGATAAACGTAGGATAGGATGAGATTAAGAAAAGGAGATTAAAAAAGATAGATGGGAAATTAGATTGATAGACAGATAGAAAAATATTGACGTAAACAAATAAAGGATAGGATGAGATAGAAAAGAGGGGAATGAAAAAGATAGATGGAAATTCAGATTGACAGAGTGATAGTAAAAGATTGTCGTTGATAAACGTAGGATGGAATAAGATAGAAAAGACGGTATTGAAAAAGATAAATACAGTTTCGGGTCTGTAAGTAGAGGTCTGGCAAACCGTTTTGCCAAGTTTGACATAGTGGTGTTTAAGGTATGGAAATAAATTTTAAGTATATAATTATGAACGTCACGTTGTCTTTCTGGTACGTCGCCAACGTCAAATTAATTTTATAAATAAATTCCCCAACCTTTTGATGGATTCCCCAATTTTGAAAGATAGAAAATGATAAGAGTACTCAATCGCAGAAGATAAAAAATGAGATAAACAATGATACAAATTTATATTAAAGAGACAAAATGAAGTAAGAAAAAAAATAAGGGTCCTCAGTTACAATAGATAGAAAAAGGGATTAGAAAAAATTTAAATTCGTTAAAGATAGATAGACTAACGGATAGAAAAAGATCTCAGGGGGGGTTCCTTCACTCATGTACGTAATTCTTGCAAATTCGCAAAAACGTTCTCGTTAAAATTATCTTTTTGGTTATAAATTTTATTATTTGGTTGAAAATTTAACAATTTCCTGAAAAAGACGTAATTTTTTTTGCAAATTCAACTGCTATGTTAAAAATTCGTCTTTTTGGATTGAAAATTCAACTTCTTTCGTATAATATTAAACTTTTGTTTGAAATTCATATTTTGCTGCTGATAAGTCAACTGAAATATTTTTTGGATGAAAAATATTTTTTCTGAAAATTTGTCTTTTTAATTTAAAAGTTCATCTTTTTTTAGTAGAAATATTGCATTTTTCTTGGACAAAAATGCAACTGTTTTGTTGCAAATTGAACTATTTCATAGGAAATTTACTTTCTGTTTAAAATTTGCATTTTTCTGTAGAAAAGTCTATTGAAATACTTTTGACTGGAAATTCAACTCTTTTTTCGAAAATTTATCTTTTTGATTAAAAAATTCACCTGTTTTAGTAGAATTTTTATTTTTCTTGGACAAAAATGCAACTGTTTGCTTGAAAATTTTACAATCTTGTTAAAAACTCCTACTTTTTGGTTGACAATTCGACTATTTAGCAGAAAATTAACTTATAGTTTACAATTCTTATTGTGGTGTTTGAAAGTGAACTGGAATCTTCTATGGATGAAGATTTAACTATCTTTTTGAAATTTTTCTTCATTTTATCTTTTTCAAAAGAAATATTTCATCTTTCTTGAATTAAAATGCAACTGTTTGGTTTCAAATTCAACAATTTTGTTGAAAAGTCATACTTTTTGGTGGAAAATTCTGCTGTTTTGTTGAAAATTTAACTATTTTGGAGAAAATTTACTTTTTGGTTAAATTTAACATTTTTGATGTTGAAAAGAGAACTGAAATTTTTTCTGCATGAAAATTCAACTATTTAAAAAAAAATTTTTTTGTTTTAATTAAAAATTCATCGGTTTTAAGAGAAATTTCATCGTTCTAGGATAAAAATGCAAATGTTTGGTGGAAAATGAAACTATTTTGATAAAAAGTCATACTGTTGGTTGATAATTCTACTGTTTTCTTGAAAACTCAACTATTTCGTAGAAAATTTTTTTTATTTTTAAAAATTCATATTTTGGTGTTAAAATGAATGCTTTTCTCGATGAAAGTTCAACTTAAAAAAAAATCCTTTTTTTATTAAAAATTCATCTGTTTAAGTACAAATTTCACCTTGCTTGAATAAAAATTCAACTATTTGGTAGAGAATTCAACTTTTTTGTTAAAAATTCATCCCCTTTGGTTGAAAAATTCGTCTTTTTGGATGAAAAATTCAATTTTGTTCGTGGAAACTTTTTTTTTTGTTAAAAAATTCATATTTTGATCCTAAAAAGTCAACTGGAATCTTTTCTGGATGCAAATTCAACTATTTACAAAAAATTGTTTTCTTTTCAAATAAAATGCATCTGTATTAAGAGCAATTTCATTTTTTTTTAA
>CAKNXH010001088.1:193461-205387 GCA_932178445.1 Andricus quercusramuli
AAAATGCATCAGTTTCGTGGAAAAAGAATTTTTTGCTGAAGCCATATTTTTTGTCTGTAAATTTAATTTTTGTAGAGAAAATCCGTCTTTTGGCTTGAAGGTTCAACAATTTAGGTAAAATTTTCTTTCTCTACAGAAAAATCTTTATTTGTTGAAAATTCGTCTTTTTGGTTTAAAAAATATATTTTTTTGAAATAAATTTCATGTTACTTAATTGAAATATAAACTATGACACTTTTTGATGGGAATTTATATTTTTAGGTCAAAAATTCAACTATTATGTTAATAATTTAATTAATATGTTGAAAATTCAAGTATTTTGTTAAAAAGCCATCTTTTATAGTAGAAAATACATTTTTTGTTTAAAATAAATTAATGAATTTGAAATTTTTAATTTTGGATCTGAAATACTTTTTTATTCCGTTTATAAAAGATTTTGATTTGTAAAAATGTATAAAAGATTTGTCAATGGCGATACCACGCTGAAAACACCAGTTCCCGTTAGATCACTGAAGTTAAGCAGTGTTGGGCGCGGTTAGTACTTGGATGGGTGACCGTTCGGGGAATACTGCGTGTTGTTGACCCGTCGTGGGTGTGGTGGACCCACACTGGTAGTATTTAGCCACCTAGAAACACTACCCGAATCGGGTAGTGAGGCAATGAACTTTCGAGTTCGAAATGCTAATAATTTTTTTTTTTTTTTTTTATAAAAGATTTGATGTTGAAAGTATTTCAAGATTACAATGCAGGAATTTAAATAATAATGACCAAGGGAAATGAAAAATTCGAGAAGGAAAAATAAGGGAATTTTGAAAATGAATTTCTCGGACACCCTGCCTAATTTTACTAGCAATAACTGGGGAAAAAAATCTTGGAAACTAAAAATTACATATAGAAAAATATAATAGAAAAATGTTGGTAAGGCTGGAATAAAATAAATGTTACATGCTCTACAAGCAAATTTCAGAAATTTTTTATTGCAATTAATATTAAATCAATTTCATTTTTTTACTTGAATGAGTGTTGCAGCTCTGTTCGCATCAATTAAAGTGGCTCCAGTTTCCCTTAGAATATTTTCTATCGATATTTGATTCTCCTTTTCCAAATATTCGTCTATGTATTCAAATTGATTAATAATTAATTAAATTCATTATTATTTTTGTTGCAGAAATGGATCAACAAACCCGTTTCATTTTCATCTGGTTTTATATCCACTGCATCGAGGTAGCTTCGAAAAGTTTTCTACATTTTAAATTTAAATTAATTATAATTTAATGTATTTTCTATTATTTTATAATTAATTTCTTAATAAAATCTCTAATTTTCTGTTTTAAGTGTTTTTTGTTTTGTTTTTGAATCATCTTTTATATTATAAAAGTAAAACTTGCTTGAAGTCGAGGAGCAGCAACAGCAATTTGTTTTAATGACAATCCAGTTTTTCGAAGAACACCAATAATTGATTCACTGTCAAGCATTATATTATGTACTACTCGCATTGCAACTGAAAATTTTTTTTCATGTATTTATAAAAAATTAATCAAACTTAGTGGGAAAATAATTTTTAAGAAAAAACATTTTTTTTTTATTGGAGATCAAATTATATATAATAATATACCTTTAGCATTCTCTCTCGTGATTAAGAGTGCGTCTGTATAATCAGCAATAAAACAATAAATATCTCTGGGTTGAGATCGAAGAACCTAATTTTTAAAAAAGTTTTATTATTTTCTTTCATTTTGAAAGAAAAGGGGATTATTTATACATACTATAATCTTTTGCTTGAAAAACAAATTGAAAATAAAAAATAACAAAACTAAAAATTGAAATCAAATTAAACCTCTCGTGAAATATCTGCGCATAGCTCTCTCAGTCCATCAGGAACTCTATAAATATGTTTTGCACGATGTTCTTGCAGCATAATATCCATTTTTTTATTTAAATTAAATAATTCAGTTAAAAGGACTTCTTAGATTTTCACTGTTTTGACATTTCTGTCAATTTCTCAATTTTTACTGCAATTTCATATCGTATGTAGTTTATTTTCCAGGAAATAAATTAAGGAGGTTCATTTTGAAATAATTCTCTTGCTGTATTCATCATTATCATTTTTATTCATAATAAACTTCACATATTCTTTGTATATTCGTAATTTTTTTATACTCTTTCTCAACTTGTGTAAATATATTTTAAAATGTAATATTGTCATTAAATATTTCTCTTTTTTGATCCAGTTTTATAAAAAGTTAAATATTTTTCCAAACTCAAAATTGCTCAAAAAATTTGTTTATTCCCATTATAAAATTAATTTCTATTATTTTTTATTCGAAGATATCAAATCGGCTGCCCTTTCTGCCATTGCGATTATCACACTGTTGGGATTTCCTGAAATTGGTCCAGGGAAAACACTCGCATCGACTATTCTCAAGCCCAGGACATCTTTAACACTGAAAAAATTGTTTGTTTTTACATTTTGATGCTATCCGATTCCTACTTTACCGACATTTTTTTATTATACCGACTCTACACGAAATGAGATATTAAGCTTAAAGTTTGGGAAAATAAAGAAAAGGGACTAAGGAACGTTTATCTAATAATAAATTTTCACAGATACAAAAAAAATTTACAAAAATGATTTTTTTGTAGTTATACAAATTGATTAGTACGCAAACGTTCCTTAGTCCCTCTTCTTTATTTTCCCAAATTTTCAGCTCGATATCTCATTTCGAGTGGAATGAGTATGATTAAAAAAAAATGTCGGTAAAATAGGAATCGGATAAGTGTCACATGCCCTTAAGACCATGTGGAACTTTTTTTTTCTACCTTACCGACATTTTTTTGAAACGAAAGAATAAATAGTGATAATATTGAATTTTCATTATTATTACCGAAGTTGAGAATCGACTACTGAATCGTTTCCGGTTCCCATTCTGCAAGTACCACTGGCATGATGACTTCCATAGGCTGACATTCTAATTACACACTCAGAAAAATTATCATCCCAATAATTTTGTGCAAAATATTGACACTCCGTCAAATTAGGAACGTGAACTTTAGCACCCAATTTTAGAAATTCGACCGTATCTAGAGTTTTCAGTGCTAGTTTTATAGCTGAAAATAACGGAAAAAATTATTATCAAAGTTCCTTACTTCTCAAACAAAAAATGTGAATAAAAATATAATAGAGATGCCTCCGTACAGATTCCTGTTAGCGACATTTATCGACCATGGAAGCATTTGAGGGTTCGCGTCCGTGCTAAAAGGTTCCTGTCCATAATAAATTTTTAAATAATTAAAAAAATTTTTAAATTTGGTATGTACACGAACTCTTCATTAGTGTCGGTGTCGTAAATGTCGGTAATAGGTATCTACATTGATATTTTATTCAATTATAATTTATCACCTTCTTGAGAGCATTTCACATCATCGTCATCCTCCAAATATGAAGGATCGATTGCAGGATAATCCAAAATATTATTAGACCTCAAAGTAATATTTCCTCGACTTTTTGGTTGCAAACAGCTAGTCATAAAAATAAATCCTTCTTGTGAAGTGTTTTTGTATGAAGGGAAGAGGGATCTGTAAACCTAATTTATAATTGTTCCAAAAATTTTAATATTTGAATTTAACTACGAAAAGACTAATTAGGTGAAACTGACCTCAGTTTGATAATTCGCAATATCTTTTAACAATTTTTCGTCGGCAGCACCGCTCCCAAACAGTAAAAATCCACTATTGTTTACACGGCCAGTTGCCATTACTCCATTACTTGCCAACATTCCTGAGAATATTTAGGAAAGAGAAAGAATCTTTAATTAATTTAATAAAAAATGAATTTAAATTTTAGAAATAATGATATTTGATTACCTGTTCCAAAAAGAAAATATTTTAATACCGTTGATATTGATTGAATTTTTTTCACTGTAAAGCTGACCGGGGCTTTGAGATTTACATAAATTGGCATATATAAATGGTCAAAAAGATTTTGACCTACTGCAGGAATATCTTTGATGACAGGAATCTAAAAAAACCAAAATATGTCAATCTTTTCAATTTAATAATGTTATTTCCCATGATATATCGACCGCTGGTATGTTAGATCTCTAATTTATCGGCAGTCGGCACACTGGATCTCTGCTTTACCTACCGTCGGTACCATATGTGTCGCTTTTGCGTACTTAAGTCGATTTTTATTTAAGTTATTTTTTATAACAGTTTTTTTTACCTTGTGTCTTTCTAATTCCGCAGCAGGTCCAATTCCCGACACCATTAACAACTGAGGTGTATTAATAGTTCCGGCAGAAAGAATAACTTCCTTTTTTGCAATTATCTTCGCCTGCGTTCCATTTTCGTATTTCAGTTCAACTCCCTCGATTTTTGAATTGAGATCCAAAATCACCTTTTCAAAGAAAAATATTGTTATTTTAATCATTATTGAACAATTGAATTTACAAATGATAAATTACAATTCTACCTTCGTAACGAGAGTATTCGGTAAAATGTGAAGATTTTTTCGATTCCAGGCTCTCTGTAAATAGGCGTGATACGTGCTCCATCTGCTTCCATCGTTCAAAGTGTCACTAGCTATCAAAAAGGTTGCTCCCTCATTTTTCAAAATTTTCCCAGCCCCCAAAACTGCCTTGACTAATTCCTCATCTGATGCAACTTTCCTCACATTCATTATAGCTGCTACTTTTTTGAAATAAGGCTGCATATCGAAAAATGACCACCCTACGGGCCATTTGGAAAAGTCCTCTGGTCTTCCAAAAGAGTGAACTAGGAAATTTATTTGGCCACTGCCACCCAGTCCCTTTCCGCGAGGCCAATTTTGTCTCTTTAAAATTTATGCAGATTTATAGAATTCCGAGTTTGTGTCCGTGCTTAAAATGGGTTCGTGTCTGTGCTAAATTTAGCATGGACACAAACCATTGGAAATTATATTTCAATGAATGAATTTTTTTTTTACCTGATCGTGGAATCCTTTTGAAGAATACCATTGGGGTTCGGTTTTATAAGCCCAATCAACATGAGAATTAATCATTAGGGGCGCTGCAAGCGGCACTGAAGAAATCCAATTGAAATAGCCACCAGCTTCTACAAGCAAAACTGTCGAATTTGGATTTTCTGATAATCGAGATGCCATCACACATCCGGCTGTTCCGGCTCCAACTAAAAAATAATAATTTTTAATTTATTTAAATCAATAATTTGTTACAATTAATAATTAATACACTTATTTTTTCGTGTTTCATAATTGGTAAGAACAAATACTGAATAAATAAGTTGTGTGTCTGAAATAAATAATTTGAAGGATTATCAAATGAATAAATTCAATTCTTTATAATAATTATTGTAATTATTATTTTCTTACCCACAATATAATCATATGATTCACTCGCATTTTCGATAATACTGATAGGCTCATTAAAAGTACGATGGCAAAATAAGGAAATTGCTATAATTACAAAAGAAAATGGAACGTAGCTCCACATTTTATTTTTACGCGCAGTCCAACTTGCAATGAAGCGATAGAAAATCCAATATTAAATTATAGTGCCTTCCGGCAATCAATAGCCCGACATATCAAATAAGATAGACCTTTTTTATTTCAATTAAATTGTTTTTTATTTGTTTAAAAAAGGTTTGTTTACAATTTATTCTATTATTTTACTTAATTGAAAAATTAAATAATCCAATTAATTGAAACAATATAATTTACTTATTCTATTTATTCATATTACGTTACATTTTTTATATGAAAAAGATTAATTTTCAGTCGATAATTATTGAACAATAATAATTTTTATCAGCATCTAGAAATGCGTAATATTTTTAAAAACAATTTTAATTTCGATTCTAAAAATCGAAATTTGAATTTTTTATCGGGGAAAGTAGTTTCAGAATAATATGAGAGATGGCAGCACTGTGTCTATTTTTCTATCTGTTTTATGTTTCTTTCAATCACCTCGTGTTCGTGCTTTTCACAAGATGCGAATTGAAACTTGTTTTTTCTGTTCTTCTCGGATTTACCCGGGTCATGGAATTCAATTTGTGAGAAACGACTCAAAAGTAAGTTATTTTTCAATATTAATATTGTTTTTTTTTCGGAAACAAACGAATGTTTAAGAAAATAGTGAGTGTGATTTTTGTAGGTTATGTCAGTTTTTTGATTTTAGTATTTTATGGATATGTTTTCCAAATCAAGGATTTTCCTTACTATCCTCACTTTAATTATCGCAATGTTATGAACATTCACTAATTTTTAAGTTCAGAAATAAGAAATCAATGAATTTCAGATTATATATTTTTTTAGGTTAGATTTCGTAAAATTAGAATTGGGATGTTTTTAATCACTTTTAATTATATTGTAGCCAAATAAATGTGAAGGTTTTGTTTAGAGAATTAAACAAATCTACCTATAAACTTCTAAACTTAAAAGCAACCGTTCTTTAGAAATTTAATTGAAATATAGAATTTTGAATGTATTTTTATGGTTTACTGAAATTCCATTTGAGCAGAAATTATATAAATTTTTTTCATTTACCGGTAACTGTCATGGAATTCCTTTTGATTTTTTGTGTACATTTTGTAGAAATTGAATAATTTTTTAATTGAACTCGTTCAAAAATTGAATAATTTTAGATTTAAATTTTAGATGTTAGAAAATTTGTATTTAATAATGTTTGGTATTGAACAATTTTCAAGTTTTAATAGTTGAGATAATTCAAGTTGAACCGTCACAAATTTAATAAACATGTAGGATAAAAAATCTTACATTTTTTACATTTTATATTACATTTCAATTTGTTCGCTTTCAAATTTAAGTCGTAGAAAATTACGTAGTCTAAAATTGAAAGCCTTCATTTTTTCATTTTATTTTTTAATTATTGATATAGACGTTTAAAATTGAATAATTTATGTAAGTTAAAATAAAAACAATTGAGATTGTAATTTTATATATTTAGACAATTACAATTTAATATAGTTTTGAGTTTAAAATTTTCAAATTAATTGCACCGAAGTTTTTATTTTAAATTCAAACTTTTAATAAATAGTTGAGATATTTTAAGTTTTAAATTTTATATGTTAGAAAATTTTAATTCAATAGCGTTTGACACTCAAAAGTTTTAAATTAAATGCACCAAGGTTCAACATTTATATTTTAAGTTTACAGTTTCAATAGTTGAGATATTTTTCTTTAAACCGTTACAAATTCGATAAACATTCAAGACAAAAAAGCTTCAATTTTTGCATTTTAAAATACATTTCAAATTTTTCGCTTTCAAATTTCAGGCATAGAAAATTGCGTAGTCTCTAATTCAAAGCTTTCATTGTTTTAAATGATTTTAAATCGAAAGTATTTTAATTAGAATAATTTGAAGTATTACATTTTTATTTTGAATTCAAAGTTTTAATAAATAGTTGAGATTGAAAAATTCATTCATTTTTCTGGGATTTTTTTGAGGAAAAGGTTCATCTTCAATTTCTATAGAATTTATAACTGTTTACAATTTAATTTAGATGTTAATGCTAATTCTTCAAGAGAGGAAAATTTTGAATTGAAGATTTTAAAAGTGAAACCGTTAAAAATTGAATAATTTTTAAATTAAAGTTATTTAAAAATGGAATTATTTTATATTTAAATTTTATGTGTTAGAAAATTTTAATTTAATAGTGTTTGGCATTGAACAATTTTAAATTAAATGCAACAAGGTTCAACATTTATATTGTAAATTTTAAATTTTAATGGTTGAGATATTTTTATTTGAACTGTCACAAATTCGACAAATATTTAGAATAAAAAAATAATTTAAATTTAAATTGGATGCCTTCCAAATTGAATAATTCAAAATTTGATAGTTTCACATAAAAACGTTTATAATTAAAATTTTTGCATAAATCAATTTCGGCATTATTCTTTTTTCTGATAAAAGTAGTCACTCTTTTAAAGTAGAATTTTCCTGTTAGGATTCTTTATATGGAAAAAATCCATGATAATTCATTAGAAATTTTGCCTAAACTCGGCACAATATTTTTGAAAAATCAAAAAAATTATAAAGGAATTTTTGTTTCAGCTTTGTAATGGTAACAATTTCGAAAAAAATGTAATTCGTTTGATTGAACGTTCCTTAATTAAAAAATGTCTTTTACAATGTTCTGAACAATTGTCTGGATATGTGTGGGTACATCTGGGTTCTTGGATTTTTACTTAAGGCAGAATTTCTCGAAAAATCTTAATCCTTTTCCCAGAATTGTTATCTGAATTTATGATCATTCAAATTTGAAAATCCTGAGTGGTAAATATAAAACCCGATATTTAAAGAAACTCAGAAGCTAAATTCCTGTATTCAAAACAATGCCAGATAAAGTAGAACCAAAACTCTTTTTTCATTCTTCGACCGTTTTAATTTTTAATAAGTATTTCAGCCGGCTAATGTATTGGTTCTTACGGTCAATGATGAAGTCGAATTTGAATTTTTTTTGAAACTTGAAAACCTGGAAATCTCCTTGAATTTTTCACAAGAACTTTGAATTACATTTTTTTCCTTTCGGAACATTTATTTTATTGAATTACGAAAAGTAATTTAAATCTTTTAGTCTGTTACGAAAGAAACGTCTCGTTTAGAAAAAATCTTGGTACTAAAAAGTTTTTTATTTTATTACAATGAACAGATTTTAATATTGTAAATAATTCTGTAAGCTTTTAATTACGTGTGTTATGAATTTCGATGTGAATTCAGTTTCAGAATTAGAACGATCAGGTTTCAAAATATTTCAAAGATTTAAAAATATTTAAAAGTATTTTGAACATTTTACACAGATTTCATGGATTTCAAATATTTAAAAAAGTTGTGTACACCAGGTTTTACACAGATAAAAAATATTTTAATGATTTCAAATGAATAAAAAAGATTTGAGAAAGATTTCACAAATATTTAATAGATTTCATAAAAATGTTATAAAGATTTCAAAAGAAGACACGAATTCCAAAGATTTAAAAAAGGGTACAGCACACCAAATCTCAAAGATTTCAAAATATTTCAAAATGTTTAAAGGATTTTAAAGATTTGAAAAAGGGTTACACTATACCAGATTTCAAAGATTTTGAAACATTTCGAAGATTTGAAACGATTTCAAAAGGTTTCAAAATATTTTAGAGGATTTGAAAAGATTTCACTAAGATTTCAAATAATTCAGTGATTTCAACGAATAAAAAAGATTTCACAAACAAGGGTTTAAGAAAAATTGCACAAATATTTCAAAAGATTTGACAAAGATTTCAAAGATTTCATAAAAATTTCATTCAAAAGATTTCACACAAATTTCAAGCTTTCACAAAGTTTTTAAGTACTTCAAGAAATTTTAACGAATTCACAACGATTTCACAAGAATTCAATGATTTCAAGGATTTTAAAGACGACTTATTTACGCAAAAAATTAAGAATTTGTTTATTTATGATTCTGCTTTCTTTAAAAATTGTTGTTGATAATCACAGTTTAAAAAAAAGTTAAACCCTTGGGCGTACACACTGGGTCAATTTGACCCACAACAATTTTTAACCGAGAAAGAGTTTCCATATAAATTTTTAGCTTAAAATATTAACAATTAAAAAAGTTGTAATTTTGTTGTAAAATTCAGTTTTTTAAACAAAGAAAAATTTCGTGAATTTTTTTAAGTATGTTAAAAACTGAAGATACTTTAATACTTATAAATTACTTTTACATACTTGAAAGTATACCTCTCAATTTTGTTAAGTAAAAAGGTTCAGTAGTTGTGAAGTTATAGACCATAAAAAAGTGAACAGGGTCAGATTGGTCCAGAATGTAGGAGATTTCCGAAAAAGTAGGTGTCTACTCGAAGGGTTATACAATTTTTGTTTAAACAATCCTACTAAAAATGAATTAAATACATTTATTTTCTTACCCTACGTTAAGGCTCATTTAGGGCTCCCCGAATATGATATTTGAACTTTAAGAAAAATTTGGTAATTTATTATATATGTTTGTTGTAAACAATAAGGTACATTTTACACTGAATGCAATAAACAATAAATTATTGATAAAATGTAGGAAGATAAATAAAATAGTTGTGCATTGCTGACACAAGATATAATTTTTTTGAGAATTTCTCAGTAGCCGCCACAGACCACGTCGATCTTTCTCCCATAATCAGTCACCATAATCAAAAACAAAATAATAATGCATTGCCTTGGAAATTTAATAACAAATAGTAAAGCTCTCAATCTGTATTTAATGTAAAATCCAGCTCTGTAGGTTGAAAGCTGCAGTAGCAGTAATTTTTAGAACAAATATTATCCCCCCCCCCCCCCCCTCTGGAATTACAAAAGTTTTTTTTAATGTGTAGAAAAATAGCACTCATCGAATGAATTTCATCCTGATTGCATTGAGTGAAAATTGACAAAGTTATTCTATTTGTTTATGACGAAAAAACATACCCTCTTTTTGTACAAATTTTTATGCAATTTAATTATGAAAAGTCGTTTTGCCGCTAAGTTTACTTGATAGCACAACTCCGGTAGAGGGCAATAATCCAATTTTCGTTTAGTTCTTATGAAAAGTAATTATTATTCTGGGCTGAAATTTGGCACACTTCTTAAGGGTGAGAAGGGACATATTCGCTGAAAGTTTGAAACTCGTGAATTAATTATTGCAATAATGATTGCATATTTTAAAAAAGGCACTTAAGAGCGGTTTTAATTTTTTTCCAAGTAAACAAATGAAGAAATCTTAATTTACGACACGTCATTTTGTAGATGTTTGTCAGACCTACATTTTTAACTACACCTTTTCTGACAGACATACAGGTTCGTTGCAGTAAGTAAAAAAAAACCTGTTTTTGCAAAGTTTGACCATTGTTTACACACACAATACTTCCGATTTCCCCAATTTGGAGAGGGCGCCTGGACTAGTTGAATATTTGACTTGTTGTGTGTTGAAAATTCAATTATTAGGTTAAACATTTATTTAATTTTGGTTGAAGATTCATTATTTTAGTTATAAATTAATTTCTCTGTTTAAAATTTCAACTAATTTGTAGAAAATTCGTTTTTTTGTTGTTGAAAATTTTAATTTTTTAAACTGAATATTTAACTATTCCATGTTTGGTTTAACCTTTATCTTCTTCCAGATCAATCTAAAATATCTATACTTAACACTTATATACCTTATACCTATATACCTACCTACTTTACACCTATATACCTACTTAACTTATACCTATCTACTCTATACCTATATACCCATATACACACTATTATTTTCCAACTGAGCAAGTCACGCCGACCCCGAAAGGGAAATAAATGGCTTAATGGTATAATAATAATAATAATAATAATTCTTTACTAGAAAATTCAGCTATTTGGTTGCAAATTCAACAATTTTTATTAAAAAGTCATACTTTTTATTTGAAATATCTACTATTACATTATTCGTTAGGAATTCATGTTTTTTGGTAGAAAATTGGATGAAAATTTAAACACTTTGTTAACAATTTATTTGTTTGAGAGTTGATCTCTTTCATTGGAAATTTAAATATTTTGCTGAAAATTCTTTTTTTTCATTTTAAATTAATTTGTTAACCTAGAAATGTAACTTTTCCATTTTTTTTTCTGAAATTTAATCTTTTTTTTTTAAGTCAAAAATTTATCTTTGTTGGTAGAAAACTAATCCTGTTGGTGGAAATTTTCTCTCTTTTGATTAAAACTGCAATTTTTTGGTTAAAAATGAACTTTTTTGTTGAAAATTGATATTTTCTGATTGAAAATGCTGTCTTTTGGCTTGAATGTTCAACAATTTCTTTGACATTTTTTCCTGTCTTGGCTGAAAAATCTTCATTTGTTGAAAATTCGTCTTTTTGATTAGAAAATTCGTCTCTTTAGTAGAAAATTAATAATTTCGGATTGAAAAT
>CAKNXH010001088.1:205487-222643 GCA_932178445.1 Andricus quercusramuli
AGAATTCATCTTTGTAGGTTAAAAGTTAAACTATTTGGTTAAAGGTTTAAAATTTTAATATTTTATTCAAAATTCGTATTTTTATTTGAATACATCTCTTTTTTATTAGAAAAATTTAATTAATTGGTTAGAATCTAAAAAAAATTAATAAAAAATCATCTTATTGACTGAAAAATGAACTATTTTGTTGAAAAAACTTTATTTTTGTATGAAAATTAATTTGTTGAATTGAAAATTCAACTATTCCATTTTAGGTTGCAAATTGATAGTTTTTAGTCGAAAATTCTACTATTAAATTTTTCATTAAAAATTCATCTTATTTGGCTTAAAATTCAAACTTTTGGTTGAACGTAGAACTACTTCAGAATCCATTTTATTATTTTAAAATTGAACTATTCTGTCAAAAATGATTTTTTTTTGCATGAAAATTATTTTTTTAATTTTTTTTTGCTGAAAATTTAACTATTCCAGTTTTGGTTGAAAACTCATGTTTTTCAGTAAATTTATATTTCTGGTAGAAATTAAAAATCTTCCTAATTGAAAATTAAACTACCTTTTTTAAAATGTATTATTTCGGTTGAAGACTTAACTATTTTGTTGAAAATCCTTTTTTTTCTATTTATATTTTGTTGAGAATCTGTCATTTTTCGTTAGAAAATTAATTTTCTTTGTTGAAGATTCGTCGTTTTGGTTAAGATTTCATCTTTGTAGATTCAATGTTGAACTATTTAGTTAAAAATTTAACAATTTTGTTGATTTTTTTTTAAATTCAAGTCTTTAGTTGAAAATTTAACTATTTTATTGAAATTTCGTTTTTTTGTTGTTGTTGAAATACCAACTATTTAATTTTTCTTTGAGAATTCGTCCTTTTGTCGAACATTCCAATTTTCGTGTTGAAAATTCAACTATTTTTGGTTAAAGTTTTGGTTGCAAATTCAACTGTTTTGTTGAACATTCGCCTATTTCGACAGAAAATTCATCCTTTTTTATTTAAAATTCACTGTTTTTGTTAAGAATTAAACTGACTTCCAAAAAATCCAATTATTTCGTTGGAAATGCAACTGTTTTTAGTTGAAGTTTAATCTTTTCTGTTTAAAATTCGATTATTTAGTTGAAAATTCATCTTTGTAGGTTGCAAACTCAACAATTTGGTTAAAAATCAACTTATTTGTTTACAATTTCCCGGGAATTTTGTTGAGAACCGGGAATTTTTTGTATTTGATAGAAAAATCGACTTTTTTCTACTTCATCTCCTTTTTATTCCTTTTCCACTTTATCTACAGTCGCAAGGTTTCTTCCTATGCTTATCCTAAGTACAGATTTATGTAATTTTTTACATTTTCATCCTAATGAGAAGGTATTGGTTTTATGTAAAATTTGACTTAATCGGTTTTCATCAAATCTCCACGTTTTGAGACTCAGTAAATCAGAAAAAAGGATTTTCACGAAGGTGTCTGTCTGTAGTCCGTAATCTGTAGTCTGTCTGCAGTATGTATAGGCACGATAACATTCGAAAAAATGATTAGATTGCTTTGAGCTTTGGCACAATTCTTTAAGACCTAAAAGAAAAAGAAAAGTTCGTTAGGCAGCTATTTTATATAAAAATTCAAAAAGTTGGAGCATTTTGAAATTTGTTGAGATCATTTTTTCTAAGAGTTGAAAATTGTATGTACCTACAAGATTATAAATAAAAAATCAACAATAATTCGATTTTGCGGTCAAACTATGCAAGATGCAAAAAAAGATGATTTGCCAAAAATTATGCACCTAAAAAAGATCTACAAATTTTTGATGAATCATTTTTTAATAGGATACGTGGTTTTGGTTTTAATCGTGAAAAATGACATCACCAAATAAACAAAAAATTTAGTTTTCTATATTCTCATTCTTATGAGATGGAATTGGTTTTTTGTGAAATTTAACTTAGTCATTTTTCATTAAATTTCGACGTTTTGAGACCCTCAGAAAAAACGATATTTAAGAAGCTGTCGGTGTGTAGTGTGTAGTCTGTCTGTCTGTAGGCATGATAACTTTCGAAAAAATGATCAGATTGGATTGAGCTTTGGCACACTTTTTTAAGACGTAAAAGACACGTTCTTTAGCTAGCTTTTTTGGATACAAATTCAAAAAGTTATAGTATTTTCAAAATTTTTGAGACCACTTTCTTCAAGATTTGAAAATTCTATATACGGCTATTCATAGTACTCGGAAATTCGAACAATTTATCCTCACGAAAACCGACACAAGCCACAAAAAAAATAAATAGACACACTTTTAACCTTTTTTTCGCACGAGAATTGTGATGAGAATGTTTTAGTTAAATCCGAAGGAGCTTGAACAAAAGAGAAGTCACAATTATAAAATTTCAGTTCTTGATGGTTTGACAAAGAGTCATCTAAAATTTGGTCGGGGAAAAAATATTTCACCGGGAAAAAATCGGGAATTTCAAATTGCCTGGTCACTAGACACCCTGATTATAGACATGTGTCTTGATTATAGACATGTCTTGAGAAAGACTCGCAGAATTGCTCGAAACGTTCTTCCTTTTTTTAATTAATGTGTCTTTTTACATGTTTTTTGTACGCTTTTATTTTGACTACATCATTGACCGTAAGATTGAATATATTTGCTACAATTTGCTGAAATAATTATTGAGAAAAAAAATTCCTAATTTGAAAAGATTTAAAAAGCCCAGACTTTCACTCTATTTTTACTGTTTGTAGATATTCAAATTCTGCCGTTCGAAATGTCACGCAGCCTTCAAGAGGAAGAAGAACCCAAGGAAGGTAAAATGGACCAAAGCATACAGAAAAACCGTTGGCAAAGAACTTGCCATCGATCCCACATTTGAATTCGAGAGAAGGCGAAATATCCCAGTCAAATATAATCGCGAATTGTGGTCCAAGACTGTCGAAGCTATGAAGAAAGTTGAAACAATCAGGCAAAAGAGGCAGAACACTCACATTATGCAGAGGTTGCGAGTCGGAAGGGAAGTCGAACAAGAGAAAAATATCAAACAGGTGCAACGAAATATCTCCCTTATTCGATCCCCAGCGGCTGGACTCAAGGAACGGAAGAAACTCGAGGAAGCTATGGAAGAAGGAGACGAGTCTATGGTTTCTGAACTCGCTGATGAAGTCGACATCACCGAAGTTCAAAGGAATATTTCCATCACGAAGTCTCCAGTTGTCAAGGAACTCAAGAAAAAGGGAAAATCCAAACAAAAAGTCAAAGAGAGCGTCCAGGAAATGGAGGCAGAAGAAAATTAGTAGAGGAATTTTACTTTATGATTCTGTTTCTTCCGGAAGAAAGACTTCTTTGTATATATTTAATAGACAGCAACTCATAATTCACATTTTTAGGGAATTTCTGATTCTCTAGGTTTATCCATTGCAATTTTCAGCAGAAATAAATAAGAAATTTGATAATAAAACCGAATTTGTGTGATTGACAATTTAAAAATCAATAAAAAAAATAGAAAAATAATTGTTGTAGTACAAAATTAAATTTCCCGCCATGTTAACGTAGTGCCACACTTAAACATAACCTCTGTTTTCAAATTTTTGCGTGAAATTTAAATATCGTTTTTCCAGTTTAAAATATTCTTATAAATAAATGGTAATAATATAATTATTGTGACTCATAGATAGATAATAATTTTGCTATTTTGGCCTCATTTTTCGTATAGTAGAGTATTTATTGGTAAATAAGAGATCGGTTTTGGGAAGATAATAAATCAAGTTTATGGTCGAGTTTATTTATAGAAATGCAAATAATAATGTCAGATTTGGTGCCAAAGGGTTGCCGCCGCGGCAAATTGAAGACGAAACGGTCGTCAGTGGCTTTGAGGTCGTCATCTTACGCAGTTCGCTACGCAAGTCGATCATGAAAACGAGGCGAGAAGAAGGGCCAGTAAAAATAAAAGCGTGAAACGCTTTCTAAATATTACCCCAGGTCTTAAATGCCTTCAAAATCTGCAAGAAGGCGAGACCGAATCGTCCGAACAATAAAGAATCGTTCGTCTAATTTTTTTCATTTTTTTGTATCTAGGTTTATTTTTTTTATTACGAGAAGTAAATTTTTCTATTACAAAAATATTCAAATGTTTATTTTTTACAAATAGGGATTTTATTACTATTCATATTTTTCATTTTTGCAATTACGTTACCGTCGTAGATTATAGGTATGCTTTTTTCCGTAGTTGCTAAAGTGCTTCAATTTTTATAAGTTTACAATTTGTAAAGATTTTCCATTTTTTTCTCGAAAGTCGATTGAATACTTTAAAATTTGCAAAGAAAAGTGTTATTACCAGAAAATCCAGTAATAACAATTGATTTTTCTGTAAATCTTGACCCCTAATAATTGTTTAATTAACGAAAACGCAAGCAGATTAAGAATAATGATCGATGCATGATTTGTACCGTGGATATTAAAAAAAATCGTTTTTTTTCACCTTTGCCCACGCACAGTGGTAAAAATGACTTATTGGTACAAAATAAGGTACAGCCCACATATATTTACCGATAGGGACGAAAAAATTAAAAAAATGGCAATTTTGTCTATTTGATGTTCCCGGTGTTCGTCAATAATACAGGGTGCACAGTCTTCCCCTTTTTTTCTTAGTTTCCCCTTTTTTCTTGAAATTCCTCTTTTCCACCCTATTTTCAAAAAAACTTCCCCTTTTTCCCCTTTTCTCTTTAAATATACGATATTTGAAATTGTACCCTTTATTGTATAATAATTAAAGCAATTATAGCATTCAAATAAATTATTTATGAATAAATAAGGTACCAGTCTTAAACCAATTTGAAGATGAAACATTTTAAAGCAAGTTGAAAATGTGAAAACTGGAGACAGAAGTTATTATCCAATATAAAATTGGAACAGTTACAAAATGTATAGTACTTTTTAAACAAGTATTAGAAGATTGACAGATTTTAGTTGAAATGTATAAAGTTAAATAATTAATTAAAAAATGGAATATTCCCAATTCATCAACTGCAATTTTTGAATATTCTAACTTGAGCAATTTCTAATTTTTCTTAATCTTAACTTGAAAATTTAACTATTGTTGAAACTTTTTTTCGTTGAAAATTTATTTTTGTAAACTTAATTGAACTATTCCATTTGTGTAATATTTCTGATGTTATGGTTCTGACCAGATAAATTGTATTAATAATTTTGATGTTGATTGTTTTTTTTTGTCTACGGTCTAAATCAATATTTTTCAATATTGATTTATTTTCTAAATTTCGAAAAAATTGCTCTCTAGCTTAGCTGGGAACCGAACCCAGGTCTTCCAGATTGCCGGTCTGGTGCTCTACCCACTAAGCTACTGAGAGACGAGAGAAAATTTTTCACAATCCCTACAAGTTGAATTCCGACGTCATTCCTTAACTTGTAAGATTTTATTTTCCAACATTTGAATTTTTATATCTTTGATGTTATGGTTTTGACCTGATAAATTGTATTAATAATTTTGATGTTGATTGTTTTTTTGTCTACGGTCTAAATCAATATTTTTAAATATTGTTTTATTTTTTAAATTGTGAAAAAATTGCTCTCTAGCTCAGCTTGGAACCGAATCCAGGTCTTCCAGATTGCCGGTCTGGTGCTCTACCCACTAATCTACTGAGAGACGAGAGAAATTTTTTCACAATCCCCACAAGTTGAATTCCGACGTCATTCCTTAATTAAAAAGCTTAAAAATTCCTTTAAAAAAATTAAAAGCTAGAAATTCCTTAAAAGCTTAGTGGGTAGAGCACCAGACCGACAATCTGGAAGACCTGGGTTCAGTTCCCAGCTGAGCTAGAGAGCAATTCTTTCACAATTTAGAAAATAAATCAATATCGAAAAATATTGATTCAAAAGTTATATTTTTTGGCGGAAAGTTGGTTAAAATTTTAACGATTTGGTTGAAAATATACTTATTTTGTTAAAAAGCTGTCTTTTTTGTTGAAAATCAAACAACTTAGTTAAAAATTCATTTTTTCACTTTCACATTTTTTCATTTCATTTAAATTCAATTGCAATTTTTGATTGAAAATTATTTTTTGTATTGAGAGCTCGTATTTTTGAGTTAAAAATTCGAATATATTGTAGAAAGATCTTTTTATTTGGCTCAAAAGTTCAATAATTTGGTAGAAAATTGGTTTTTTTATTTGAGAATTAGTTTCTTCCAATGAAAATGTAACAATTCCATTTTTTGTTGAAAATTGATCTTTTTTGTTTTGAAAATTCAAATATTTGGTCAAAAATGTATGTAATTTGTTGAAAATTCGTCCTTTTTTGTAGAAAAATAATCTTCTTGCTTTAAAATTCGACAATTTGAATACCCTTTTTTTTCTTTATTGAGTAAAAAATCTTTTTTGGCTGAAAACTTAACTCTTGTTGAAAATTCGTGTTTTTGGATTAAAGGTTCAACTGTTTTGTAGAAAATTTGAATTTTCTCCGGAAAATTCAATAGTTTAGTAGAGAATTCAACCAATTGATCGAATTTTGAACTACTTTGTTAAAAATTCATTTTTCAGTTAAAAATTCATCATTTCAGTTGAAGTTTTTTTTTGTTTGTTAAAAACTAGGGTTTTTAACTCAAAGTTTTAAATTTTGGTTGAAAATTAACTTTTTAATTGAAAATTCATATTTTCATATTGAAAAATCAACTGCATTGTAGAAAATTCTTCATTCAGGCTTCAACATTCAACAATTTGGGAAAAATTCAGTTTTTTCAATTGGAAATTAATTTTTTGGAACGAAAACGTATCTATTCGATTTTTGGTTGAAAAAAATGATTTTCTTAATTGAACAATTGAACTATTTTGTTCAAAATTTATTTTATTTGTTGAAAATTTAAAAATATATTTCTTGCTCAGGTACAGTTTTTTGAAAATGCGCAAATACATGTTTTTTTTTAATCATATGCAGACATTTTTAAAAAAGTTGAATTAGTCGGACCTGAAATTTATTTATCTTGAACCAAAGAAACATTTTTTTATTTTCGTTTTTCGGAAAAAAAATTTTGTCGTGAGTTAGGATTTTTGGGATTTCATATTTTTTTGCGATGTTGGAACGTTATAAACACCACGAAAAAAAATGTTTCCTATGAATAAAAAATAATAACATGTTTCTTTGGTTCAAGCTGAAGAAATTTCTGGTTTGAATCAATCCAAAAAACATGTCTTAGTACATAAAAAAAAAAATTAATGAGACAATTTTTTTTTTAATTATTACAATTTTTAATTGTAAATTTAAAAAAGAGAACAGAAGATATTCACAGATTAAAAAATGTTATTCTTCACTTAGCTTGGAATTCGACACACTAATTTCTATCCCTTAACCTTAACTCAAATGATTTGATTAATTTTAGTATTTTTACTTCGCTCTAATGAAGAGAGTTGTTTTAAATTTACATTGAAAGTATCCAATTTTTAAACATAAACTCTTTAATGGCAGAAATCATTGAAAAATCATTGAATTATTTTTTTTTAAATATAACATTTGTTATAAAAAGATTGTTTTTTCTTTTTAACATGTGAAAACAAATGTTTAATCTTTCCCCTATTTCTCCCTTTCTTCGTGAGAAAATTACCCCATTTCCCCCTTTTTGAGCTCATTTTGCGCTGTGAACCCTGATAATAGGAAAATTATTGTAATCGCCTACATTTCATAGATTTACATTAGCTAAATATATTCCACCGTGATACAATAAAGAAAAAAGTAATTTATAAACGAATTTTTTGTGGAAAATTTGTTTTCTATAATTTTCAATAATTTGACGTTTTTTAAAGTTATATTGCCAGAAATTTGGATGGAAACAATATTATAACGAAGAAAATTTTTCTGAAGATTGTTCTTGTTAATATTATAAACAAATGCATTATTCGGACATTTTTTGAACCGAAAAGTTAGTTTTTTTCAATGCCAGTCTTTTCAAATTGAAACTTCATGACAATTATAGCATAATTCATAATTAGTTTATAATTATGTCTTATTAAAATACGTTTAACATACAAATGCATTATTCGGGCATTTGTCGACAGAAAAACTGTTTTTTTTTTTTTTAATTTTAGTCCTTTTAATTGAGAAGACAATGATAATTTCAGCAAAATTCATAATTAGTTCATAAATTTAGAATTTTTTAAATCAAATTTAATTTAAAAATGCATTATTCGGGCATTTGTCGACGGAAAAAACTAGTTTTTTCCAATGTCAGTCCTTTTAACTGGGAACTTCGCTATAATTTCAGCAAAATTCATAATTAGATGAATAATTTTATGTCTCCAATTAAAAGGAATTAAATTAAAGACCCGAATAGTGAATGTTTTAACTAAATTTATTATTTTCAAAACATAACATTAATCAATAAATTATTAATGTTGTCGAAATTATAATGAAGTTCTCAATTAGAATAAGGACTGATTAAATCGAGAAAAAAAACTAATTTTTTCGTCGACAAATGCTCGAATAATGCAGTTGTTTATTAAATTTGTTTAATGAAAAGAAACAATTTATCAACTAAGTATGTGTGTTCACGAAATTATCATTGACTTCCCAATTGAAAGGACTGACATGGAAAAAATACAATTTTGCCGTCGACTGATACCCGAATAATGCATTTGTTTTTTAAATTTGTTTTAAAAAATCATAAAATTTATGAGCTAATTATGAATGTTGCTGAAATCATCTTGAAGTTCTCAACTGAAAGGACTGACATTGACAAAAAAACGAATTTTTCCGTCGAAAAATGCCCGAATAATCCATTTTTAAATTAATTTTGTTGAAAAAAACATAAAATTTATCAAATAATTATGAATGTTGCTAAAATTATCATGAAGTTCCCAATTAAAAAGACTAGCATTGAAAAAAATACGAAGTTTTCCGTCAACAAATGCCGAAAAATGAATTTTTTTTATCAAATTTGTTTAAAAAAAAACATAAAATTTATCAAGTAATTATGGATTTTGCTAACATTATTACGAAGTTCCCAAGTAAAAAAACTAGAATTGAAAAAACGAATTTTTCCGTCGACAAATGCCTGAATAATGCATTATTTTATTTTTGTCTGTAATATTAATAAGAATAATCTTAAGAGAAATTTTCTTCAGTATGATATTGTTTTTATCCAAATTTCTTTCAATGTAACTTGAAAACGTACATTTATTGAAAATTATAGAAAACTAGATCAACAACAATTTTCCTGTTATTGATGAGCAACCGGGAACCTAAAATAGAAAAAAGTTGCCATTTTTTCGTCATATTTGTTTATCTATAAAAAAATTCAAAGATTAAATTAAAAATTTGGCTCGATAATTTCTTTGACATTTTATTAGCTTTTTTCAAATTGTTTGGGTCCAAATATTCAATATTTGTGGTCTGTATTTTATTTTGAACTAGTTTTTGGGGAAAGAAAAGAAAAAACTTACTCTTATGAACTAGAATAATTATTTTTATATTAAAATCTGAGGCCCCCCCCCCCCAAAAAAAAAACAAAAATAAAACTTTACAAAGTCAATTGAAATATAAAATTCTGCTAAAATTATAGAAGCATGTGACACCCAAGAGCTCTACATTTAAAATGCGTTTTTGATAAGTTATCTTTGATGTGCCCAAATACCGAAAAAAATATATAGAGGAAGTGCGAAGTGTAGGAAAGAAAGCGCGAAGAGGAGAGAAAATGTTACTGATGAAATTAAAGAAATGGAAACATAAGAGGAAGGAATGGTAAGGCAGAGAGCGTTATATGGAAGCTTGAAGAGAATAGAGGGCGATTTGACATGGGAAGAAAGGAATATGCAGCATAAGTTAAGGTAAATAGCGGAAGAAAATAAAAAAGAAGGGAAAAAGAACGTGGTTTTAGTATGGGAGAGTACAGATAGAAGGTAAGGTAACGGGGGATTGTGAGGGAGGAAAGTAAGAAATATTAGGCAACAAAAAGAGACGAGAAATGGAAGAATGGAGGACATGTTATTGGAATATAGCAGACTTGGAAAGAAAGGATAGGGAAGTTGTGAGAAATTTGGGACAATGGGAGCTAGTAGTAATAATGGAGACGTGGCTAAATGAAAAGGGATAGGAAAGAGTAATGGGAAGGTTTCCAAGAGATTAAAGATAGCAGGTTCAAAATGTAAAGAGAAATAATAAAAAAAGGCAGAACAATATGGGAGGAATGGTAATGGGAGTAAGGAAGGAATTCATATCAGGGAAGGATAGAAAAGAGATGAAAGAAAAAAAATTAATATTAGAAGAGGCAAAGATGGGAGGAGAGAGGTGGAAGATAGTGGAGAAGTATGTGAATGGTGATATGCAGGAGAAACCAGATGAGATATGAGAACTGATGGAAGAATATAAATAATGGATTTAGCGTATAATAGGAGAAGATTTCAATGCGAGAACAAGAGATAAAGGAGGATGGTGATGGGGAGGAGAGCGAGGTAGAAAATCCAAAGAGAACATACTGAATGGGAAGGGAAAGAAATGGTTAAAGAGCTTGGAAGAGATGGGAGGGTTAATCTTGAACAGAAATATAGAGTTGGATGAGAAAGGGGAATATACACGCTCAGAAGGAGAGAAGGGAACGATAATTGATTATCTAATAGCGGACAACGAAATAAGAGAGAAAGTCATGAAATTAGAGGTAAGAGGATTATATAGATTCGGATGATTTTCCCATAATAGTGACATTGGAGGAAGAAAATAATAATAATAATAATAAGGAGAAAAAGCAAGTAAAGGTACAAAGAACAGGAAGATGGGATTAGCCACTGGAAGGAAAAGAACAGTTTAAGGAAAAGATCAAGAATATCAAAATAGAAGGAAATGTACAGGAAGAGATGGAAATAATGATAGGAGAAATAAAAATAGTACCCGTGGGCACAAGCAAAAAAGAATTTAGTGAGGATGGGGGGGGGGGGGGGAAGTGGATGGGACGAGGAATGTAAAGAGACGAAGAAGGAATTTAAAAAGGGAATTAGGAAAATGGAGAAAGGGGGAAATTTCTGGAGCAGAATATAGAAGAAAAAAGTACTAGATGATAGATAAAAAATAAGAGGAAATAAAAGGTTCAAAGAAGAGGCGAGAAGATGCTAAGACGGGAGAAGAGGTTTGGAAGGATGTCGATAGAGAAAGAAAAAGAGGGGAAAGAGTAAACCAAGATATTGAGATGGTAGAATGGAAAAAATATTTTATGGATTTGCTAGGAGGGGTATAGAAGAAAGTTAGGAAAGGGGGAAAAGGTGTCAGGACAAAGCATGAGGAAGAGGGCATGCCAGGAGAAGAAATAGTCAAAGTGGTAGGAATAATGATAGATGTGAAGGCACATGGTATTGATGAGATTTCAAATAATGTCTAAAAATATGAGGGGAAAGAACTGAGGAGATGGGTATGGATAATATGAAATAGAGTGTGGAGAGGAGAGGGGTGAAAAGATTTATGGAAAGAAGAGGTAGTGGTACTGGTAGTGCCAACACTGTATAAGTTATATGTAATTGTTTCATCAGAAAGGATAAAAAAGTAAGTTTAGGAAAAAAGATGGTGCCACCGAATCAGACAGACAGAAAAATATAATATTTTTTCATTTTTGTCGTTGTTTGCGAGAAAAATGAGGAAAATCGATTTTATGAAACAAAATTCTCCTGGCAACAAAAGTTATTTAGCCCACATAAAACTTACAAGATGTCTTCCTTATGAAATTACAAATTCATCAAGAAATTTATGAAAGTATAGGTTATAGAGGTTTAAAAAAGAATTTTTTGTTAAACAAAGCACAAAATTCAAACACGCAAAACTTATCGCCTAAGCCTAATTTCAACATATTTTCTTCCCCAGAAATTCTGTGACTTCAGGTATAGAAACTGCCTGCTTTGAAATGAATTCGGTTAATTATATTTTTATTAATTATTTATTAGCAATTATTATTTTTTGCGCAAATGATTATACGTGGAAATTATACTCTTGAAATATTTGAGTATGAACAATTTTGCAATATTTCAATCAGAATTCATCAATTTAAATAATTTAATACACAATAACAATTGAAGAGTGGCAGTACAGAACAAGCATAACCAAAATTTCTTCGAAAATGGGTTCATTGCTTAAAAGATTCTTAAAAAATCAAATACTCGTTGTGATAAAAAGATTTATGCAAATTCTCATTGTAATTTTTTTTCTTCCCTTCACGATATTTTTGAAATTATTATTGTTTATTTTCGAAAAATTCTTTTTTGGTCCTTTCACCGAATAATCGTCTGTTTCTGTGCGATACCGTCACAATAAATTTTGTTTTTCTAGGAACAGAATATGTAATTTTTTTGTATCAAACATTTGTTATTATTATTCAGCTTCCACATATCTCGGGATCAAGTTTTTATTTATTTTTTAATTGAAAATTCAATTTTCAATCACTACCGATTAGAAGGGGTTAGAATAAGGAGAAGAAGGGCGATAGAATTACCGGAATGGGAAGAAGGGAGTTTTTTGTGCTAGGGATATAGGCGAGGGGACTTAAACTATAAAGAATAATTGGAGAAAATGGGCAGTGAAAGACAGTTATTAGAAAGGTAAGGGATGATTGTGGAACCAAAATAGAATAGATGGTGTAAGACTGTAAGATGGTGAAAAAAGAAGGAGTACCAAAGTATTTAAAAAAGGGATGGGAAGAGAGGAGATAGACAAGAATAGCAAGATGTAGATTGGGAAGCAAGGTAAGTAATGGGATGTATTATAGGAAAAGAAAGAGAATAAAAAGTGCCGAATCTGGAAATAGGAAGAGGAAACATAAGAGCATGTATGGGCAGAATGTAGAAGAGAAATTGAAGGTAAAAAAATCTGGCAAGAGAATGCGGTAAAGATTTCAGGGAAGAATAGATTAGGTGAGGAGTGAATAAAAGATTTGAGGTAGAAGAGAAGTGGAAGAAAAAGTTAATGAAATTTGTTTAGAAGTGTAAATATTTGTAAGTAATGGTTGCGTAATAGTTGTAAGAAATTAAATAAAGAGGAAAACATCTGTATAAAGACCAAATTTATTCCTATAGACATAATAACAGAAAATTGATGCAAAATTACAGAAGTATGTGGAGATATTTGACAATCTTTTAGGATGGTGAAAACATTTTTTTTTATTTCCGTGTAAAAAATGGAACAATGAATAGTTCGACAGAAAAATTTCCTGCCTTAAAAAGAACTACAAAATTGACTTTCACGTCGAGCGTGAAGCGCGAGTATCAAAATGAGTTATAGTCGCAATGAGTTATATTGAATTCTAAAACATTATGCGATTATGCGCTTCTCTTAAAAAGGGGTTTCTAATTATTGATTTATTTTGTAGAAAGCCTTCATATCCCATACACTTTCCAGAACAACTTCTTTGTAGGAAGTTTTTGTTTCCTCAAACATACCTCGATAGAAGAAGTAATTGAATAATTTCGTTAAAGTAATTTTTTAATAGAAATACACTGAAACCTCGATTTTAGTAAGCGGTTCTTTTGCGTTCCTAGACCTGACGTCCTTTACAGTTTTGTAATGAGGACAACCGCAGGTCGGAGAGAGAGGCGATGCTCAGTCAAGCGTGACAAACAGTATGAGGGCCGCACTCTTAGCACACGAGTTGCATTAGTTTTTTATACCATTAAGCCATTTCCATTACTTAATTTCATTAAGTAGTGTTTCTAGGTGAATTATTTATTACTAGTACTACTAGTGTGGGCTCACCACACCCACGACATTAGTTTAATAGTTGAGTTGCACAAATCGAAGTTCCAGTGTAATATTCGGAGATAATTAAAATGTTATGTTGACGTTATCGAATTTTCGAAAGGGGCAACAACAAATATTTGTTTACGAATGAGGGTCGAGGGATAGTATCGAATAGAAAAGAGAGTATTGATGATTGAACATTTTTTTTATTAAAAATTTTATTACTTGGTTGGAAATTAAACTATTTTGTTAAAAAAAGCAACATTTTTTAACGAAGCAATCCTCTTTGTTTAAAAATTCAACTGTTTTGTTGAAAATTCATATTTTTTGCTTGAAAATTCAAAAGTTTGATAAAAATTGTTTTCCTTTCTCAAATCCAATTTTGTTTGTCTTTTATAATTCAATTTTTTTTGACATTCGACTTCTGGAAAATACATATTTTCTTGTAGCAATTTCATCTTTTTTATTTAAATATGCAACTTTCTGTTTAAAAATTAATATATATCGATTGAAAGTAGAACTACTTTGTTAAAAATTCATTCTTTTACGTGAAGATTCATCAGTTCAGTTCAAAATTAATTTCTTTGTGGAGAATTACTTTTTTTAAACTGAAAATTTTGCTATTCCATTTTGGCAATTCAACTGTTCGGTAGAAAATCTATGTGCTTTGATTAACATGCTTTTTCTTGCAGAAAATTAATCCTCTTGGTTGAAAATTCTACTTTTTAATTAAAGTCAACTTTTCTATGTTTAGTATTAAAAACCTTTATGGCTGAAATATCAATTATTACATTTTTGTTGGAAATACATCTTTTTAAGTTGAGAAATAAACTGGTTTGTAAAAATTAATATTTTTGGCTTGAAAATTTCACAACATGGTAGAAAATTTAACTATTTGGTAGAAAATTGAACTATTTTGGTGAAAATTCTTTTCTTTTATTGAAAATGAATTTTTTCAAATGAAAACTTGATCATTCCATTATTCGTTAAAAATTGATCTTTTTTAGCATATAAATTTAACTATTGGGTTGAAAATGTATGTAATTTGTTGAAAATTCTTCTTTTTGGTAGAAAATTAATATTCTGGTTTTAAAATTTAACGATTTGTAAAAAAATGTATGTATTTTATTGAGAATTCGTCTTCTTTGGTATATAAAGTTAATCTTCTTGATGGAAAATTAATCTACTTGATTCAAAATTCAACTATTTGGTGGAAAAGTCAACTGTTTTGGAGAAACCTCGTCTTTTTAGCATGCAAATTCAACATTTTAAATGATTTTTTTTCTCATTGACTGAAAAATCTTTCTTAGTTGAAAATAAAATTTATTTAAAAATGCATCTCTTTTGGTAGGGATTTCATAATTTTTTATTTTGGTTGAAAATGAATCTCTTTTGGCTGAAGGTTCAACTATTTGGATGAAAATTCATATTTTTTGGTTATTTTTGGATGACGCCTAAATAAATTCACGAAAAAGATTGAATCGGCCAAATTACGTAAGAAGATTAATTGTTAACGAAAAATCTTGATATTTGATATTTCATCCAATAAAAGATTTTAGTTTCAAATAAAAAACAATTGGATTCAACCAAAAAAGACAAATCTTCAGAAAAAAGTTAATTTTTAACAAAAAAGTGCCACAATTAAAGAAGCAGTTGAATTTTTAATAAAAAAATATTTAATTCTCAACGAAAAATGTAATAGTTGATATTTCAACCAAAAGAAGATTTTATTTTAAATATAAAGCAGTTGAGTTCAACCAAAATAGATAGATTTTTAACGAAATACTTGAATCCTCTAACAAAATAGATTAATTTTTAACTGAACAGTTTCATTTTTAACCAAAAAAGATAATATTTCTAACAAAAAAGATAAATTTTTAAACCAAAAATACGAATTTCCATAAAAAAATAGTTGAATTTTTAAACCACATAATTCAATTTACAACTAAAAACTACCAGTTATCAACAAAAAATGAAATAGTTAAATTTCTAGTTGAAAAAACTGATTTTCAACCGAAAAAAAACGAATTTTCAACCAAATTTTTCAATTCATATACAAAGAGATAGGTTTTGAATTAGTAAAATTATTTTTTAACAAATTAGTTTTACTTTCAACCAATCAGTTGAATGTACAATCAAGAAGATGAATTATCTACCAAAAAAGATGAATTTACAACAGAATAATTCAATTTTCTATCAAATAGTTGAATTTTCAACTCAAGACGATCAATCTTCAACCAATAATGGAATAGTTCAATTTTCAGATAACAAATTCATTCTCAGAAAAATTGTTTAACAAAGTAGTTAAATCTTCAATCAATAAAATTAATGTTTAAAAAGAGATGAATTCTGAACCAAAAATGTAATAGCAGACTTTTCAACTAAAACAATCAGTTATCAACCAATAATGGAATATTTACATTTTCAGTAAACAAAATTAATATCGAACCAAAAAAGAATGAACCAATAAAATAAATTTACACAAACTAGTTCAACTTTCAAACATAAGTAATTGAATAAAGCAAAAATAGAATAGTTACATTTTTAGTTGACAAACATTATTTCTCAACTAAAAAAAAAATAATTTTTAACAAAATTGTTAAATTTTCAACCACCGAGATGAATTTTCAACTAAAATGATGAATCTTCAATAAAAAAAAATTCAACAAAAGAGTTTTAACATTAAACTAAAAAAAGATTATTTTTTAACCAAGCAAATTAATTTTGTAAAAGTAGAATATTTAAACTTTCAACCAAAGAGTTTTAAAAACCTTTATTCAGAAAAATGATTTTTTAATAAAGATAGTTCTACTTTTAGTAAAGCAGTAGAATTTTTCAACCAAAAAAAGATTCATTTTCTACCTAAAGTGATAAATTTTCCAACCAAACATTTGCATTTACAAAGAATCGAACTTTTATCCGAATTGTTGTACTTTCTATCTACAAAGACGAATTTTCAACCAAATGGTCGAATTTTTAAGCCAAAAAGATGAATTTTTTTGGAAGAAAGTTGACAGTAGCTGAATTTTAGGACAAAAAAAATGAGTTTTTAAGAACACAGTTGAATTTTCAACAAAGTAGTTGAATTTTCAACAACAAAACATTAAATTATCGACCAAAAAGTTAAATATAAAACCAAATAGTTTAATTTTCAACCAGTGGGGATGAACTCTCAACAAAATACTAGAATTTTCAACAAAATATTTGAGTTTTTAACCAAATAGTGGAATTTTCAACGAAATGGTCGAATTTTAAAACATAAAAGATAGAAATTTACAAACAATATTTCAATTTCAAATAAATATTTGAAATTTCAAGCCAAAAATCATTTTTTTAGTTGACAGTAGAATTTTCAATCCAAAAGAACAAATTTGCTATAAAAAATGAATGATCAACAAAACTATTAAATTTTTAACCAAATAAGGTAAACGTCCCAGTAATCGTGACCTTAGTCCCAGTAATCGTGA
>CAKNXH010001088.1:237069-252458 GCA_932178445.1 Andricus quercusramuli
TTATGTTCTAGAACTGCATGAAATTCATAAAAAAGTAACAATGTGATTGATCGTCTCATGTATTAGAACTACATGAAATTCAGAAACAATAAATGACAATGTGATTGATCGCCTTATGTTTCAGAAGTGCAGGACATTCATAAACAAGTAACAATGTGATTGATCGCCTTATGTTTCACAACTGTACGAAATTCGAAAATAAACGAAATGTGAGTGATCGTCTTATTTTTTAGAACTGCATGCAATTCAGAAACAAATGACAATGTGATTGATCGCCTTATGTTCTAGAACTGCATGTAATTCATAAACAAGTAACAATGTGATTGATCGTCTCATGTATTAGAACTACATGAAATTCAGAAACAATGAATGACAATGTGATTGATCGCATCATGTTTTAGAAGTGCAGGAAATTCATAAACAAGTAACAATGTGATTGATCGCCTTATGTTTCACAACTGTATGAAATTCGAAAATAAACGAAATGTGAGTGATCGTCTTATTTTTTAAAACTGCATGCAATTCAGAAACAAATGACAAGATGATTGATCGCCTTACGTTTTAGAACTGCATGACATTTTAAAACAAATGACAATGTGATTGATCGCATTATGTTCTGGAACTGCATGCAATTCATTAAAACAAGTAACAATGTGATTGATCATCTAATTTTTCAGAACTGCACAAAATTCAGAAACAAATGACGATATGATTGATCACCTAATGTTTTAGGTCTGCATGAAATGTATGAACATGTAAATGTGTGATTGATTGTCTTATGCTTTAGAACCGCATGAAATTCAGAAACAAATAACAATGTGAGTGATCCTCTTATGAATTAGAAATGCAAGACATTCAGAAACAAATGACAACGTGATTGATTGCCTTATGTTTTAGGACTGTATGCAATTCATAAAGAAGTAACATTGTGATTGATCGTTTTTTGTTTCACAACTGTATGAAATTCATGAACGAATAAAATGTGAGTTCTTCATGGAGGAACAAAAACAAATCGACCTGTATTTTATCTCAAAAAAGTAAATATATATCTGTAAAAAAATGGGTAAACAATTTTTTATTGAAAATATTAATTGCAAATATCTGTTAAAGTAGACCTGATAGCAACAAACGGAAGCTAGATTCGTGTTACAAATGACATAAGTCATTTTTAATGATCAGTGAAATTTAAAAATGCATTCTTTCTGTTTTTCTCGAAAAATATTGATTTTAGAGGAGAACTGTGATTACAAAAAATATGGGTTTGACAACTTTTATGTACAACATTTTTATACTACATTAATATTTTTCGAGGTTTGAAAAAAAAACGGTTTTTTAATTTCCTTGAATTTCTTAAATTCTTCTGAATTCATTTCACTTTTACTGAATTAATTTTTTGATACATTCTTTAGATTCTCTCTAATTCTTTAAATTCTTGAATTCAGGCATCTGGTGTATATCAAAATTGCCAGTTGTTAATTTCAAGGAGACCCCATGGACTTATAACTTGCCCATGAAATCGACAACTCACGTGTGAAAGTTGAACAGCCTAATTATTTTTTTGCAATTTAGAAATATTATATTATTGTGCATGATAAATATTGCAAAATACATAGAAGGAAAACTTGTCTACTTTAGTAGACAAAATTTTTTGCTAAAGTGGAGAAATATTTTCTCTCTTATTTTCTGAGTAACTTATCCGAGATCTCCGCAAATAAAAAAATCTCATTTGTTAGAGTCCTAAGAAAATAAGAATTTGAAAAAATAGATTCAATTTGTCTGATAGAATCCGAATAATCCTGTGAAAGTTAAAAAGCTCCGCTCCCGATGAAGCGGCGGATTAGACGATGCTCTTGAGAGCCTGGAAAGTGGAATAAGGGGCTCTTCTCTATACAAACAGAAAACAGTTTTACGAAATACGATTGTGGCCAGACAACCATAAATTGAAGATGAGTCTGTCTGAAATTCTTATCACAGAGAAAACAGAAAAATAAATAGGGGAAAAGTGTTTCTTTAAGAAAAGAGTCGAGAATTTTTTTCATTTTCTTAGTAAGTGGGCAATTTTATTTCCCTCACAAATTGAGAAAAAAAGATTGGGTAGGAATTTATGAGGCCAAGGTAAATTGCGGCTACATTTATTCTAGCGAAATTAGATGAAATATTTTTATTTAGCCTGAAGACGAAACCTTTTAGCACAGACTCGAACCATAAAAGTCGGTAAACTTAGATAAGAGAAATCTCTATACGAGAAAATAAGAAAATTTGAAATCTGAGAAAATTATCATGAATTCTTTGAGAATCGACTAATAGCGATCGATCCCAAAGTCGCCATCGACTGTATACGCCTCGTTTACGAGATTTCTTATCTCTTCATCTCGGAACCCGTTTTGACTCGTATCGCGAATTTTTTAAGTCCATCGGACAGCTACTTTAAATGGCACCAATATAACTCCCGCGAAATCATGCCGCGTCAGAGAAAAATAATACAAAAATATGTTAAAAGTATTGGCTTCCGATCCCGACAATTCATCATTTATTAAAAAGCGCATGGCGCCATTTTCGATTATTTCTCGAACCATCTCGAAATTACTCGAAACAATTTGAAACTATTGTGGTCGGGAAACCCGTGTTCATGATAAAAAAGTCTGCACACTTCAGGTTTAGGAGAAATATAAGGTTATCTAAATTATACATTCAATAATAATAATAATCAATGTAAGAAAGGTGTCCAGTATTTTGATATACAAAATGTAATTTGTAGATTTTTGAAGATTTCAAAAATGAAGAAGCTTTTTAAGAATTTTAAAAGGCTTCAATTAATTAAAAAAAAAAATTAATTCCTGGGGAATTTTTAACTGATTTTAAATTTAAAAAAGAGTTTAAGAAAAAATTGACAAAGATTTTAAAACATTTTTAATTATTTCTTGAAAATTTGAAAAAGAATATAGACGAATTTAAAGGCTTCTATCAACCAAATTACAAAGATTGATAAAAAATCCGATCAAGTTTAACAAAAATTTAGACGTTTTAAAAAGAATCAATATTTTTCAATATTTTGAAATAAACATTTCTTAAAATTCCTGACAAAATTTAAACTGACTTTTTATTTTGGAAAATAAATTTTAAGAGAAAATTGACAAATATTTCAAAACATTTTTAATTATTTCCTAAAATTTCGAAAAAGAATGTGAACGATTCTGAATAAAAAATGATCAGTTAGCAAGATTACAAAATTGTATACAAACTTTAAGTAAGTTTAGGAGATATTTAGGAGTTTTAAAAAGATTCAAAACTAATTTAGAACTCAAAAAGTTTTTTTTTAACTTGAAAATGTACATTTTTGAATATTTGTAAATAAAAATTTTGAAGCTTCTTAAGCATTTTTAAGAGTTTCACCATAATAAAAATATTTCTTAAAATTCATGGAATAATTTAAACTGATTTTTTTAATTTTTTTTATTTATTTTAAAACAAATTTAATAAAAAAATGCATTCATGGGGCAGCTGTCGACGGGAAAATTCTGAGAAACTAGAACTGAAAGGACTGAGATTAAAAAAAAAAACTTATATATATGTTTATTAAAGTTTTTTCTAAAACATATAATTTATCAACTAAGTATGAGTGTTAATGAAATTTTCATTAAGTTCCCAATTAAAAAAACTGACATAAAAAAAAAAAAAATTTCCATTGATATAGATGCCCAAATAATGCATTTGTTAATTAAATTTGTTTTAAAAAATCCTGAAATTTGTCAACTAATCATAAATGTTGCTGAATGTATTATGAAGATCCCAATTAAAATGTCTCACATAGAAAAAAATTTCCGTCGACAGATGCCTCAATAATGCATTTGTTTTTAGTAAATTTGTTCTTAAAACATCATAAAATTGATAAAGATATTATTGCTGAAATTATCATAAAGTTTCTAATTAAAAAAGTTGACATCGAAGAAAACGAATGTTTCTGTCGAAAAATGCCTGGTTAATGCATTTGTTTATTAAATTTGTTCGAAAAAAACATGAAATTTATAAACTATTCATGATTGTTGCTGAAATTATTTTAATATCATTCTTTTGTTATAATTCAGAGTGTCTACTTAAATCCTGGAAAAAATTCCCTGGCATTTCCAGGTTTTTCTCAGGTAACTCAAGTTTTTTCCAAGTATAATTTTTCGTAGTACGAAGTCATTAAAATATTTCGATTTTTTTAACAATAGACTCGAAATATGCATACAGTTTCGCGAGTTTATTATAAATAACACAGCCACACAACAAAAAATCTTTTTCCGGATCTGGCGGTCAGACCATGCTTACTATATGTTTTTGGGGTCGCTGAATCTGAATCCGCGGTCCGAAAAACTCCAGCACGTCAGGGTTCTGAGATAACCTCAAAAAACCTGATAAAAAATCTTTTTCCGGGCCTGGAGGTCAGACCATGTTTGCTATATGTTTTCAGGGTCACTGCATCAGAATCCGAGGTTCAAAAAACCCCAGCACGTCAGAGTTTTGAGATAACATCCAAAAACCTCATACGTTTTTTTTCGAGTCCAGAGGAGACCATTTTTATTATATGCTTTTGGGGTCGCTGAAAAAATGGTCTCTTTTTCGCATCCCTGACGTGCTGGAGTTTTTGACACTACAGATTCGAATTCAGCGACCCCAAAAACATATAGTAAACATGCTCTGACCCCCGGACTCGGAAAAAAAGTTTTATGAGGTTTTTTGAGGTTATGTTAAAACCCTGACTTGCTGGGATTTTTTGGACCTCTGATTCAGATTCAGCGATCCCAAAAACATGTAATAAACATGGTCCAACCTCCAGACCCGGAAAAAGATTTTGTATTATGTTTTTTTTAGGTTATGTCAGAACGCTGACTTTCTGGGAGGTTTCGGACCTCGGATTAGGATTCAGCGACCCCCCAAAAAATATATATTAAACATCGTCTGATCTCCAGACCGGGAAAAGGATTTTTTATGAGGTTTTTTGAGGTATGTCAGAACTCTTGACCTGCTGGGGTTTTTTAGACTTCGGATTCGGATTCAGCGACCCCAAAAACATATAGTAAACATATTAAATTCGGTTTAAAACGCTTCAGGTTCCTAGAAATGTTACATTTTGAACAAGATAGATGATATTTTCCAACCAAATAGCTGATAGCTGAATTTTCAACTAAAAAAGACAACATTTTTAAACAAATCGTTCAATTTTGAACTAATGAAGATCAAGTTTCTACCAAAAATGGAATAGTTGAACTGTTAGTGAAAACAGTAATTTTGAACCAAAATGATTAATTTTCAACTAAAATTATGAATCCTCATCTATAGTAGTTGAATTTTAAACAAAAAAGATGAATTTTCAACTAAAATGGTCAATCTTCAACTGGCATAGTCGAATGTTCAACCAAAAAGATGAATTTCAAACCAAGAAGATTAACTTTTACAAAAAAAATGAATTTTCGTCAAAATACATGAATTTTCAACTAAAAAAGATAAATTTTCAACCAAAAATTGAATGGTTAAATTTCCAGTTCAGAAAATTAATGTTCAACCAAAGAGTTGCAATTTTAATTAAGATGATGTAACATTCAGTTGTAATAGTTACATTTTCAGTTTAAAAATAAATAATTTTCAACAGAAAAAAAGTAATTTTAAACTGAAAAGATGAATTTTTAACTAAAATGGTGAATCTTTGACTAGAATATTTGAATTTTCAACCCGAATGATTAATTTCCAAACAAGAAGATTGATTAAAACTGAAATAGACGAACGTTCATTTAAAAAAAAATGTTAACAAAAAATTGAACAGGTGAATTTTTAGTTAAAAAGATTAATGTTCAACTAAAGCGATGAATTTTTAACTAAAATGATGAAATGTTCGACTGGAATAGTTATATTTTCAGTTAAAAAAATTAATTTTTAGGAAAAAAGACATTTTTTAAGTTGGAGAAATAAGTTTTCATGATAATAATAATACTTATAATAATTTTTTATAATAATAAAATAAATTTTCAATGAAATAGATAAATTTTTAACCAAAGAGATGAATTTTCAACCAATAAGGTGAATTAGTCACCAAGAAGAATAATATTCTACCGCAAAAGACAAAGTTTCAACGAAATACATACATTTTCAACCAAATAACTGAATTTTCAACTGAAGAAGATAAGCGTTAAACCAAACTTGAAATAGTTAGCTTTTCAGGTAAAAAATTAATTTTGATTAAAAAAATAATTTTCAACTAAATAGTTAAATCTGTAATCAAAGAAATTAAGTTTTAACTATAATAGTGTATCTTCAACCAAAAAAAATGAATTATCAACCCAATAGTTGATTTTTCAACCAAAAGATAAATTTTATACCAAAAAGGACAAATTTTCAAAGAACTAGATGAATTTTCAACAAAATAGTTGAATTTTCAACCAGACAGATGAATTTTCAACCATGAAGATTAAATGTCTATCAGAAAAGATAAATTTTCGATAATGAGTGGAACAGTTAAATTTGCAGTTGAAAAAATTAATTCTCAATGAAAAACTAATTTTTAATAAAATAAATGAATTTTCAACCAAAAGATTTGTTTTCTACCAAAAAACATGGGATAGTTTAATTTTGAGTTAAAAAAATTAATTTGAAAAATATAATTTTTGTTTACAAAATAGTCCAATTTTGAACAAAAAAAGGGTTTTCAACTAAAATGATGAATCATCAACCAAAAAAAAAAAAAAATAATTTTTACAAAGTAGTTCCACTTTAAACTAAGCATTTGAACTTTGAACCGATATAAGTTATTCTCGTTTTTCTCCCAGAGTTTCAACTTTTGAAGTGAAATTTGTCGTATTGCAGAATCATGGTATTAAAGCGAAACTCAAATTTTTAATAGAACTAGCGAAAATTAACCGTTTATGATAAGTTTTCATTTTCAAAACTATTATTTTGATTTAAATAATGTAATAAAAATATAGAAAAATGGTTATTTTTCATTTGATGCATCAATACAATTTTAACTATCAATTGAGAATGAAGCTACTTAATTGTGCTCGTCTTAAATATAAATTGAAATACACTGGAAACTGGATTTGTGCACGATATCGGTCATGGCCTTCGACACAAATTCAGGGACTCCGAACGTAAACAGGTAGGGGCGCGTGAAAGAGTTCTGTTGGATTTGGAGGCATAACGCAACTTGACGCAACTAACCCGGTAATATTGCGGCCCTCAGGCTCTTTGTCCCGCTTTGCTGAACACATCCTCCCCTTATGGCCCCGCGGCTCCTCTCTTCACGAAACCTCCGAGCGGCATCAATAATTCTCGGAACGGACAAATCTAGTTTACGGAAATCCAGGTTCCAGTGTACTATTGTATGCGTCTGTATTGATTAAATGAAATGTTACAATATAGATCTCGAATTTTTCTCAATTTCATCATGCACATAAATGTTCTATTTTTCTCACACTTGAACTTTAAAAATATAATTTTGATAACAAAAAATGTAATACATCTATGTCACAAATATGTTCAGAAAACGTGGTAAACGGAATCTTAAATCTGGAAATACCTTGAAAATGTATTTTTTACGTTTTTTAAATGTTAAACAAATATTCAGAATACGGTGTCGGATAATTCCACCGGCGGCGATTTATATTTTGGCAATAAGAAAAATAATCTGCTAATTTAAAATAATTGTAAATAAATATTGAATTACTGAAATTTTCACTCTATAATAGAGTAACTTCTGCAAATCATAGACAACGTTTTCAAATCATATACGATTTTCTGTGAAATCTATAACAAAATGTTGGAAAGAAAACGTGATTAGTGCGGGCATATTGTTCTAGTTTTTCAAAAATAAGAGGAAAGATAACAAATAATTTGTGGAGAAACTCTTTTTCTACTCATGTACTTCTGTACCGAGAGTCGTTATATTAGATTGTATACTATAGTTTTTACCCGAGGATATTGATAATTGTGTTAATTTTTTTCTAAATGCATAACAAAATCAGAATAATAACAAAAAATGAAAGGAAGGAATATAAGTGGAAAGATATGGCAGAAAAAGCTGAAAAAAATTGTTTGGTTAAAGGATTCCTGATCAAAATCGATGATCTTGCCTTCGGGAGTTTGGTCCTGGACATAAACATCTCTATCTCTCGATCGCTCGGAGATCGACCCTTCTCGATTTCAATCTGTATTAAGTAATACGCTTTAAAAACTCGAAATTGGGGACAAATTGTTTTGTCGGAAAGCTATTTTTTTATTTTCTGGGAAGGAATGAAGAAATTGCTAAAGATTTGAAAAATCGATGCTAGATATTCATAGAATTCTACTTTCAAAATATTCAAAAATTGAAGGAGGTCAGTAATTGGGAAGGCATTGATCCGATCCTATTTTTACTTGCAATTCAATTGTTTAATTATTCTGGATTTCCGTTTAACCTACTTTTTATTTTTCCGAACTATTATCATTTGTCCCAAGTTTGTAACAAGTAATGTAACAGTAATTTTATTTTACATAAAAAAGATGACCGAATCGTTTGCATCGTCCGCATACAAAAAAAAATATATATACCATTAGGCCATATCCCTATCGGCGAAAGTGTGACTAACTCGGTGAGAAGGGAGTATTGGGGGGGGGGGAGGTATAGAATTTTTAGATTGATCCAGAATTCCTGTATAGTTTATTCAAATTGCACGTTCGTTCCGCAAGACTGCTTCGACCTAGGTCGCTGATCAATCTCTCTAGCGATCACCCCAGGCGAAGAGCTTCACAAGGTCATCATGTGAAGCTCTCCACTCGGGCCCATTAGTATCCAAGGTCTTTTGTTTCAGGCATCATTCACTCCACTGGCACTCTTCCTCATGCATTTCTTATAAACTATATTTGACGCCACACTTTTCTGACCTGGCATACCTCCTTAGCTTCGTCCATGTCCATGCATTTCTTTCATTCCTTCCAAATAGTGGCTCATCTATACCACATTCTTTGCGGAATCTTACGTTACTAACTTTGTCTATTAGCGCTTTACCGCACACCATAGACAGGTATTGCATGCCAACCGCGTCAATTTTACTCTCATCCTCTTCCTGGTATGTCCTGGTCTCGTTTCCATACAGAAAAGTGGTTATATAAAAGAAGTATATGTATCGCCATTTTAGCTTTAGCTGATATATTTTTTCTTCTGACAATAGATCCCGCTCTACCGATAACTTTCTTACCCTCATTTATACGCCTATCTATCTCTCCATCCATCTTTTCCGGCATGAAGGAATAGACTACCAAGATATATGTACTCATCAACTTTTTCTATTGTCTCATCATTCGGGATAATATTGCATATTGTTTCCTCACGTTATGTATGAGCATTTTTGAATATATTTCATTTACGGTACTTAATAAGCTGATACCTCTGTAATTATTGCAGTTGCTTTTATCTCCCTTTTCTTTGTATATTGGTACGATAATCGCTTTTTCCCAGTCATCTGGAACTTCTCCCATCTCGAAACATAAATTTATCAATTCGCACAACCTGTGAGGTATTAAGTCGCCACCGTATTTAGTCTTTTCAGCGTTTTACTGTCTACACCAGCAGCCATACCGTACTTTATGTTCCTTATTATATCGCTAGCCTCAGAGACACAGACTCTTTAAATTGGGTTTTCTATAACGTCTCGTGTTCTATATCGTAGATGTGGTGCCCTATATCTTTACATCTCAATAATTCCTTAAAAGAGCGTCCCTCAAAGCGTCTTTCTTCAGAGTCGTTTTGCGCTTTCTTCTCTTCTTCGGTTATGATTTTATTTTTATTTTCCTTTACTAGTAGTTGTACTTTCCTCTTTTTGTGTCTGTAATTATTTTCAAGTAAATTTCTCTCCACATCGCTAAGGGCTGTGATGTTCAATTTTCTGTAATATGCTTGCTGCTTTTCGTTGGATCTAAGCGGATCTCATCATTCCATCACGCATCACCAGACATTCTTCCTACAACCGCAGTACCACACACTTCAGTCGCACTCTTAACAATGACATCCCAGAGCATAATCGATGCAACCTCTATATCTTTATTGTTTATTAGCGCCTTCCAACTTGCCTGATCTATGAGTTTATTTATCCTATTCTGAAAATCTATTCGCACTTCCGGTTTCTGCATCCTCAATCTCGATTCGCGTTTGTTTCGTTTTTTTTGTTTTCTTTCTTCTTCATCACTGACGAGCGTGAGCTGATCCGTGAGCTGATCCGAGAGCTGATCTGCGAGCACTACTGGCATTGCTTCATGTATAAAGGCAATGTGTTAAAAAAAGGATGGAGCTATGCTCGGTCATACGTTATCACATGGAATGATTTGCGTTTGCATTCGAGCCCGGGAGGCTTTCAAAAATATTTACGAATTTTAATTTTTGAAGACTATACCTAGATGTAGAATTTCATTCCGCATTTTCTTCCATAGACAAAAAGTTGTAGCTTTCGATGTGTAAACATCTTAGACCTCGATATGGGGAGTAGCGCCTGAGTCGAGTGAAACCATACGGCTCGAAAATGTAAAGCAAGCCTCTGACACACACGTTGTGTCGTGTCAGAGACAATGAGCCCTTCAGTTATTCTCTTTCTGTCTCTGTCTCTATCTCTATCTTTTTCTATCTCTATTTATCTCTATATATCTCTCTCTCCATAAAAAAATTGTTATTTCCGAACTTATTGATATTTTTTGGAAGCATTAAAATTTGATGTTTTTTCAAACAACTTCTAATAAAATTAACACATACTGCCTTTCATTTGTACATACAGATGATTTCACTTCACTGTGTATGTATAACCCGCACCCTCATGTGACTTTATTAGAAGTAGTCGCTTTTGCCTGGACATTTGGCTAGAGGAGAGGAAAATTGCAGAAAACCACCTTACGAGTTCAGCCGGCTTTTAGCTAGTCGACTTTGAAGGAAGACAATCAATCCTACCCATCGAATGCATACAGTCATCCTTGACAGCAAAAACACAGCCCGATCGTACGTCGCAGATGGTCACCCATCCGAGTGCTATGCGCACTCGAAATGGCTTGACATCTGGACTCTTCTTAAGTGGAGCACGCGTATGAGATTCTAGTTTTAATAGAAAGTTAATCTGCTTGGTTGAAGATTTATCTTTCTGGTTGAGAATATAATTATTAAATTACATCGAGGATTACATTCAATTTGACAAGTTCTTTTAAATCATTAGGGGAGCCCTCCCCTTCGCACAAACATTCGTTGAAGAAAATTCACAATCGACCCTTCTGAACAAATTTTCTGGATCCGCCTTTGATAGGCCGACATGTTCTTCCCCTCATTTTTTACATTTTGTGATTGAATTGTTGTTTATAGTACGTGTGCGGTTCAGTGCAAGAATAATTTATAAGTGGTAAATAGGATTCGATTCGCGTTTCTTTTGCCGAGACACGTACTCGTCAACGCTTACATTACTCGTCGCGATGGACTCGAGTTACATTGAAGCGTCGTAACATCCGGTGCCGGTCTCGTGCATGAACGTAACGCCTCGATTGGCTTATTCGATAAGCCATACGAGTGTTTGTTTGCCGAACTTCATATCTTGATCTAAAGTGAAGAAAAAAAAATACAACGGACTCAGAGAGATAAAAAGCCTCCGTGTGTGAAATGGTATTTGGCGTACGTACAGGAATGCTCAATCTGCCGCCGTCCGCCGCATCTTCAAGGGAACGTTGTACTTTTACAACCCAGTAAATTCCACACGCACGATTGAAGAATCAAACATTGAAGAATTTTTCTTGTCTACCTTCAAATTGCTGTTTTTTTTATTTTTAATAAAAGAGGCTATTCTAAACCCAAAAAAATTCTTGATCGCATAGTGGGCTGGGAGACCACCGAAAGTGGCCAAAAGTCGAATATTTTTTGGATTTATATGAAACTTGGTATAAGGGCGTTTTTGAGGTCGCTGATTTCGAATTTGACGTCAAAATTAATAAGTTCAAAACGGCGGATCCAATTTGGCGCCTGAAATTTCTAAAATTTTACATATTCATATGAAACAGGATACGAGGGGGGTTTCTGAGGTCGCTAATTTCAAATTTGACGTCAAAATTAATAAATTCAAAATGGCGGATACAATATGGCGCCTGAAATTTCTAAATATTTACTTATTTATATGAAACTTGGTGTGAGGAGGTTTCTGAGGTCGCTGATATCGAAATTGACATCAAAAATCATAAATTCAAAATGGCGGTTCCAATATGGCGCTTGAAATTTCTAAAATTTTACATATTCATATGAAACAGGGTACGAGGGGGTTTCTGAGGTCGCTAATTTCAAATTTGACGTCAAAATTAATAAATTCAAAACGGCGGATCCAATATAACGCCTGAAATTTCTAAATTTTCACTCATTTATATGAAACTTGGTGTGTGGAGGTTTCTGAGGTCGCTGATTTCGAAATTGACGTCAAAATTCTTAAATTCAAAATAGCGGATCCAATATGGCGCCTAAAATTGGTAAATTTATTGTTTTTTTTTTCAATTTGTCATTTGAAATGAGTCCTTTTGCCTCTCATTAAATATTTCCGACCACGTCAAACTCTTCTTCGTCGGTTAATTCGAGTTCTTCTAAATAAAAATTTAGAAATGTCAGGCGCCATATTGGATCCGCCATTTTGAATTTATGCATTTTGACGTCAAATTCGAAATCGGCGACCTCAGAAATCCCCTTATACCCACTTTCATATGAATATGTAAAATTTTAGAAATTTCAGGCGCCATATCGGAACCGCCATTTTGAATTTATGAATATTGATGTCAACTTCGAAATCAGCGATCTCAGAAACCTCCTTACACCAAGTTCTATATAAAAAAGTAAAAATTTAGAAATTTCAGGCGCCATATTGGATCCGCCATAATGAATTTATTAACCAGTTAACTGGTAGGTTCGAAATCGAACTTATGTGCCAAAACTAGTAGAAGCAAATAATTCCGTATTCATCATGAAAGTTCATTTTCTAAGAGGTTTTTAGGTCACTGCTGACGAATCCAGGGTCAGAATTGAGAAATTTAAAATGGCGGATCCAACATGGCGGTCTAAAATACAAAAGTCACGTGACTTGAATGAAAGGCAGTACTAAAGAGTTGTTAAGTCGCTGATGACCAAAAAAACCACTAAGTACTGACTTTCATTCAAATCACGTGACTTTTGAATTTTCGTTTACCATATTGGATTCGCCATATTAGATCCGCCATATTGAATTTCTCAACTTTGACCCCGGATTTGTCATCAGCGACCAAAAAACCTAAGGCAAACCAATTTTGATACAAATCCATTGAGTTTTGTGGTAGTTATTCTATAAGTGCGCATATATGCGTCATTACCAGTTTTGTTCCGGATTTTTTCTGCGCATATATGCGTCATTACCAGTTAAGTGGTTAATTTTGACGTCAAATTCGAAATCAGCGATCTCAAAAACCCCCTTATACCAAGTTTCATATAAATCCAGACAAAAATTTGACTTTTGGCCACTTTCGGTGGTCTCTCAGCCCACTGTAAATTCTGTAATTTGAGATTCTGTAATCACTGTAAAGTGAGAGGATTCAAAAACGTGTTAAAATTTTGATTTCATTTCTATAACATAATTATATATGACCACTCTCATAAGCAGCAATGATTGTAACATTTTGGTTCGTTACATTATGGATGAGTTTTTCAAATATTTTCTTCAAAAAACAGTAACAAAAAAAAATCTGCCCGCTTCGCGGGCACATTCTCATCGCGCGCTTCGCGCGCGGCTCGCTTCGCTCGCTAGTTTGAGCGCGCCTAGGGCGCGCACCTGTTGTATCTCGCGCTTCGCGCTCGATGATATGTTTATCTCGCGCTTCGCGCTCGATAATATATTCACCTCGCGCTACGCGCTCGGACACATTTGCCTGACGCTTTAAGCTCGGTTCATCTTGGTTTTCGCACTTCATGTGCTTACTATTGCGCGCTTGGCGGGCTAATGCTCTCTTAGTTAGCTTCATCGTTATGACCTGCGTTTGGTTTAATTATGTTAACTTTACATAGAAAGAGGAACTAATTTACTTAAGGTTCTATCGACCTTAAGGAATACATTCTCATCAAGACACTCGCGCTTCGCGCTCGATATTTCGTTTACAAATCATGTAAGTCTTGCGCCACGCTCGTTTCTGTTCATCGTTTAATGTAAACTCAAAAGTTTGATCGCGATCACGGCGCGCCATTTGGTTGTCGCGGTTCGCAATGACAATATTTTATGTTCAATGTTCTTCAAATAAAAATTATTAAATTTGTATTTGCTTTAAAATGAAGAAGGAACTTCCTTCACTTCGGCGTACATTTTCGTATCTGTCTAATAAAAAATAAATCATACAATCAGAAAGATTTCTTCCAACTATCTGAAAAGGGGCCAAAAAAAGTATCTAAGTTGTTTTTGGAACATATATATGATACATTTTTGAATGATTATTGAAAAATGGACATTTGACACAAATGGGGGGAGGGGTCAAATTTTACACAAATCTAATACCTTCTCTGGATGAGAATGTAAAAATAGAATAAATTGTTCGAATTTTCAAGTACCATGAACATTAATTATTATTATACCATTAGGCCATTTCCCTTTCGGGGTAGGCGTGAATCGCACGGTTGGAAAATAGTAATGTGGGGAAGGAGATATACATGTTTTAGATGGATCTAGAATTTGCGTGTTATTTATTTAAATAACACGTTCGTCCCGCAACATTGCTCCGACCCAGGTGGCTGATCAATCTCTCTAGTGACCACCCCAAGTGAAGAGCCTCAAAAAATTATTGTGTGTGCGGTCCCTCACTTGGGCCTATAAGTGTCTAAGGTCTTTCGTTTCAAGCGTCATACACTCTACTCACATTCTTTTTATAAACTATTTGTCGCCACACTTTTCTGTCCTGGCATACTTCTATACCTTCCTTCACGTCCATGCATTTTTTCATGCGAGCTCTCGTGTTTCTATGGCTTCTTATGTATCTTCGAATATCCCGGTTTCTGTAAACTTTTTATCTTGTTTCGCGTTTGTTTCGTTTGTTTGGTTCTATTTCTTCTCCATCCCCGCCCTAAGCTCATTTTGGAGACTAGAAGGTGATGGTCAGTATTACATTCAGAGCCCCTCATGACTCTTGTATCTTTGACGAGTTCTCTTGTCTTGTATCCACAATAACGGTGTCAATTATAATGTGGCTATTTTCTTTACGCCAGGTGTAAATGTGGATCATTCTATGTATAAACCAAGTATTTGTAATAAATACGTCCTTTTCTAAGCATAAGCTAACTAACTTTTCCCTGTTATAGCTTTTTCTTGTTGGATCCCCAGAATTTTTTAGCACCCTTTTTATATTAAGGTGGGGGAGGGGGGGGG
>CAKNXH010001088.1:252558-264778 GCA_932178445.1 Andricus quercusramuli
GGGGGGGGGGTGCAAGGAATGGAAACCGAGAGACTCACAATTGGTTGACGTCTTATTCTGAGAAGTTCACCAGCCCTCAGCAGCGTTGTATTAGGTAGAAGTTCCCATGTTTCGATCGGCTAATTCCCGGCCAACCTCTAAACGACGAGCCAATAACTCTTTTTTTTTTTTTTTGTTTTTTACGCACAAATTTTGTTTCATCGTCATTTGTCGTATCTTGCATATTTTTGCCGTAAAATTGAATTTTTGGATTTTTAATTATTTTTTGTGCAATAAAAATGTGAATTTTCGATTTTTCGAGAAAATTCAAAAAGTCGTTATGATAATCTTGTAGGGCGTTGAAAAAGAAACACTTTTCTTGTCTCGACTTTTTTTCGTATAGTGCGTTGTTTGGCTGAAAATGTTAATTTTCGTTTCTTTTTTTGGATTTTGAAAATGCCGTAACTCTGAAAATTTTGATTTTATCAAAAAATGTTATTCCTGATAAATTGTTTGAATTTTCGATGACTATAAGCGGCCGTACATATGATTTTCAAATTTTGAAAAAAATGGTCTAAAATTATTTTATAATGTCCTAACTTTTTGAATTTTCATCAAAAATGGCTGGTTAACGAACTCGATCTCTCTTTTTGGTCCCAAAAACTGTGTGCGAAAGCACAATCCAATCCGATTAGTCTTTCAAAAGTTATCCGATATACAGACGACGACAACGACAACGACGACGACAACGACGACAACGACGACAACGACGACAACGACGACAACGACGACAACGACAGACAGACAGACACCGACGTAAAAACCATTTTTTCTGACTCAGGGGGCCTCAAAACGTCGACATTTGATGAAATCCACGAAAGTCATTTTTCACATAAAATCAATACCTTCTCATTATGATGAGAATGTAAAAAGAAACATTTCTTCAATTCATAACGCTCTACAATTAAGAGGACTAGTTAAAATATCATAAAATTTGGTGAAAAGTTTCTTCAACTCATCCATATTATGAAAAATAATTCTTCCGTTAATAACTGTGAAGTTGACTTTTGGCCACTTTTGGTGGTCTCTCAGCCCACTGTGGATCGCAGTCCTCGAATTCACCATCACACTATTGACAATTTTTGATGTTTCTTTTAGCCATGACACCATTTTTCTACTATTTTGAAAAAAGACACTAAAGACACTATTTTCTCATTATTGCCCGCTAATTCCAATATTTCTTCACTATTCCTTGAAAAATAAGCTCCTTTTTTTTGTTTGTTAATTTCTTATGAAGCAACAAAGTAGTTCAACTTTCAACCAAAAAATATGAATTCTTAACCAAAAATGGAATAACTGATATTTTAACCAGGAAAACATTTTCATTTTAAATAAAAAAAAACAGTTGAGTTGAAACAAAAAGGACGAACTCATAATAAAATAGTTGATTCCTCTACCAAAATCTTTACCAATAGGGATGATGTTTCTACCGAAAGAGATCAATTTTTAAATCAAAAAGACGAACTTTCAACTAAGAAAGATTTTTCGGCCAAGATAGGAAAAAAATATGAAAGGAAATAAAAGTACAGAGTTTGCCAGCATGAGAAATAGCAAAGGTTGAAATTCTATATGATACAGACGGGATACGGTGGCGAGCATACATATACCTCACAGATTATGCGAATTGATAAATTTTTGTATCGAGATGGGAGAAGAGCCAGATGACTGGAAAAAGCGATTATCGTACCAATATACACAGGACAGGGAGATAAAAGCAACTGCAATAATTACAGAAGAATCAGAGGTGGATAGAAGTAAACTTTGGGAAGTCGTGGAAGAGTGAGGAATCAATGGATGGCTCCTACAAGCAATAAAAACAATATATGCTGGTAGCAAAGCCAGTGTAAGGGTTAATGGGAAATTGAGTGACAAGTTCGATATAATGCAAGGTGTAAGACAAGGATGCGTTATGTCTTCATAACTATTTATTATATTCAGAAACAAGTGTCTATGAATGGCCTTCTTCGACGAAGAGAATGTGGATCTCGAAACAGTGAAGGTACGTGGGTTAGCGTTCGCAGATGATATGAGGTTGTTATGGTAGAGCCAATCGAAGACTTGCAGAGAATGTTGAACAAACTGAATACAAAATGAATGTGCAACATGCTTCTGAATGGTTAGAGAATAGAACAAATAATGGATAAGTACGTATATCTTGGCAGCCTATTTACTAGCGACTGCAAGATAATGGGGAGTTAGATAGGCGTATAAACCAAGTTAAGAGGGTTATCGGTACAGCAGGGCCCATCATCAGCATTGCAAATATATAAAGTAGAGCTAAAAGGGCAATATATAAGTCTATGTTTGTACAGACTGTGTTGTACGGTAGCAAGATCTGGACCTATGAAGAAAAGGATGAGAGTAAAATTAACGCGATTAACATGAAATTTCTGCGCGTGATATGTGGCAAATCAATGATGGACAAACAAACTTTTATTATTCATTCATTTTATTATTTATTCAACTTTTAACCAAGTAGTTGAATTTGGAATAAAAAGATTGAGCGCTGTGAGCTTGGTCTTTGTATTCCCCCCACATTTATTTACCTTTCAAAATTTAGATTAAAGCATCGACTACTGTAATTTGACGATTGTGAATTCTCTTTTGTTAAAGCCCCTTCGGCTTTAACGAACACATTCTCATAATTGGCATTACTCTTTATTCATAGCTATCCTAAAAAATCTATCATTTCAATACATGTATAATTATTATTACAATTCATAATATGCATTGATATTGAAACAGACGTATTTTCATTATCTTGTTTCTGTAACTTAAAAAAGTGCACGTCCTATCAAAGAAAATAGACAAAGCCAATTTGTAGATATAATTTAGGCGAATTATTTTGTAAATTAACATTTTATTGTAGCTTGTGTCGTTTTTCTAAAAAAAATTATATCTTATTTTTATGTTATTTTTTACGATTAGAATAAAAACTATGCGCCCTGTCAAAAACTAATCTTGTTTCTGTAACTTAAAAAAGTGCACGTTCTATCAAAGAAAATAGACGAAGCAAATTTACCTATATAATTTAGGCGAATAATTTAGTAAATTAATATTTTTTGGGTACCTTGTGTCTTTTTTCTAAAAATTGTGATGTTTCTTTACTATTATTTTTTACGATTAAAACGAAAACTACGCGTCTTATCAAAAAATAGTTAATACTAAGTTTGTTGATCCTTTTTTTTTAATAAACAACTTTTATTCATTCATTTTTTTAAATCTTGTGTTGTTTATCTAAAAATATTCATTTTTTTAAATGATTTCTCACTATTAAAACAGAAACTACGCATCCTATAAAAAGTGATTAATAATAAATGTGTAGATCTATTTGGATGAAAAACTTTTGCCTTTCCATTTTTTTCGTGTGTCGTGTCGTTTTTCAAAAAATTTCATGTTTTACATTTTTAATGTTATTTTGTAGACATTTTTCGGATAACAAATTTTTGTCTTCTCATTTATTTCTTATCTTGCATAGTTTGACTGCAAAATATAATTTTCTATTTTTATGGCATTTTTCACGATTAAAACAAAAAATACGCGTCTTGTAAAAAAATTATTTGAACAAAATTTGTTTATCTTTTTTAAATGAACAACTTTGCCTTCAAACATTTTCTCATATCTTGTACAGTTTTGGTGGAAAATTGAATTTTCGATTTTTTTAAAAACATTTTTGATGTATGAAACCAAAATCGTTGGTCAAAAATGGCTGGTTAACAAGCTCGCTCTTCTGCCAAAGCTTAATCCAATCTGATTAGTCTCTTGAAAGTTATCGTGGCTACAGGATACAGACACCTTCCTAAAAATCGTTTTTTCTGTCTCAAAACCGTCGAAGTCAAATTTTCCATAAAACTAATACCTTCTACTCAGGATGAGATCATAACACTTTGAAAATTGTTAGTTTTCAAACGATTTAAGTGTACTTGAAATAATTAAAATTGCAAAGAGTTTGAGAATGAAAAAGTCTCAGTATCAGAATTGTAGGTTCCCTGTCATTTCCTGACTTTCGGGTCCAGTTTCCACCCTGTAAAAGTAATAGAATTTTAGAAAACAACGTATAGAAAAATTATAGAAGATGAAAAGAATACGATGTTCATGTCATTGTCCGAAAGAATAAAAGGGTCTGGAATTTATTTCCATTAAGCGTAACGCGTCTTGCATAAATTCCCTGATCGACGAGCACCCAGTGGAATTAAAATCCTTGGATTCCAAAAACGTTGCAGACGTCACGCCACGATATATTGTTGTTTAAAACATAGATTTTATCCACAGCATCTACAGCTTTACGATTTCGCGCAAATTTTCGCTGAGCTTTTCGAATTTTAGGCAGGTTTTTCGGGTTTCAAGAAATTTCTCAAGACTGTAGTGAGTGGAATTATAATTTGAAATCTTGATCTTGTCTCGGCATATAAGAATGATTTCTCTTCTGCTGAAGGGAATTTTGGCTCTTAAGGTCTAAAATACACTGGGAATCCCATTTAAGTAACTCCCATTTAAGCCGTTCCTAGAATTTCTGACCTCATAATTTGGTAATAAGGGACAGCGGGACCGAAAGAGTTTGTATTCAAGCGTAACAAATAGCACGAGGGCCGCACTTGTAACTGTAACTAGTTACAGTTACTAGATGAAGTAACTTTAAGTTACCTAAAAAGTAAAATTTTTACATTTTCATAATTTTATAATTTAAGAATCGAAATAACTAAGATGATGATACATAAAAACTTAACTTAAAAATAAATAGGCATTAGTCGAAGTAAATAAAAAAGACACAATATATTTATTTAGAATAAAACTTCGTTTAATTTTTTTTATCAGCTACTAAAATTGATTTTTCATATTAAATTTCAAGATGAAGTCATGACCCGTGTATTCAATTCTAGAATTTTAAGTAAAAATATATATTGCATTTTCAACAAGATTTTTAACAAACTTGTTGAATTTTCAAGCAAAAATATGAATTTTTAACAGATTTGAAGGGTAGAAATGCAAAAGGAGTCAAGCGCCAAATTTTCGAAAACGGGTTTATTAGCTCAAAAAATCAGATAAATTCTATTACACAAGTCTTCCAAAGGATTTTTTTGGGGCATCATTTTTCAAAATTTGTGTTCTTGTATTCACAGTCCGAAAAGCTTTTCTAACCACAAATAAAAATCAAATTTAATTTTTCTCGGCACTGGCTAATTATTTTTAATTACTATAGGGTCCCTTACGTTCAGCACTGAATAACATAAAACCCAATATCTTTTTTTTTTTGAAATATGCCAAATTATTACTGCTATCGTCATTATTTTGAATTTGAAATTTTAGGTTTACACCATTTCGAAGTCATAATTGGATTTTCAAATTTCGCGAAACAGCATGATTTTTTTTAAACAAACTTTTTGGAAATCAATTCGTCCATTCAATAGCTAGAATTCAAATTTTTAGTTTTTTCTTAAACTGCAAATTGACTCCACAATGAATGTTGAAAGATGTTAAAAGTCGATACGGACCCAAAATCTAACCTCAAAACGTGACCTGTTTTATTCAATTTCTCGAAACCGGATAGCTTTTTGTCAGCAAACTTTTTTTAGTTCGATAGAGCATGAAAGTATCTCGAAAGAACTTTCTTATTTTTTTCTAAAATGGTCCCGCTGAATTTACAACATGTTTTTAGTCTCTCCTGAAAGAAGTGAAAAATGGTGCTTGACTCCTTTTGCATTTCTAACCTTCGTTTCCAATCAAGAAAAACTTTTCAGTCACCTTTTTCAACCAAACAATTGTATTTCTAACCAAAAAATATGCATTTTTTTCTACCGGAAGAAATTAATTTTCAAACCAAAAAGAACACTTTTGAACAAAATAGTTGAGTTTTCAAGGTAAAATTATGTATTTTCTACCAAAATAGTTAAGTTTTCAACAAATTATATCAATGTTCAACTAAATGGTTGAATTTTCATACCGAAAATATTAATTTTGAAGTATATTCAATTCAAATACCAATTTCAAACCAAAAAATGATCTTTCAATGAAAGAGTTAAATTTCCGACAAAAATGTTAATTTTCAACCTGATAATGGAATTTTTTAGCAAAATATTATAATTTTCTGTCCATAAAAAAACAAATTTGAAACAAAATAGTCGAATTTTCCACCAAAGAAATAAATTTTCAACTAAAATTATGAATTTTCAACTAAACATTTGAATTATTAACAAAGTAGTTCAACTTTCAACCGAATAGTTAAATTTTCAACCAAAAAAGACAAGCTTTCTATAAAATAGCTGAACCCTTTACAGAAATTTGTTTACCAAACAAGATGAATTTTCAAATTAAAACAAAATTAAAACAAAACAAATTCAACAAAAGAGTTGAATTTTCAATAAAAATTTTGGCTATTTTATAACGAACTAGTCGAACTAGACCTTCCTATGAAAATAGTTTAAATTCCAACCAAAATAGATGAATTGTCAAGAAAAATATAATATTTGATATTATTTCAACAAAAAAGATTTTAATTGGAAATTAAACAAAAAATCCTTAATCAAATCAGATTAATTTTCTACCAAAATGGTTGAATTTTTAACAACAAACAAATGAGATTTTTTTACCAAAAAAAAGTCCATGAATTGTTCAATTTTTATACCAAAAAGACGAATTTTCTACAGAGCAGTTGCATTTTAAAGCCGAAGATACGAATTATCAACAAGAAAGATACTTTTCTATAAAACTGTTGAAATTTGTACTAAAACAGTGGAATTTTCAACAAAGTACATGAATTTTTAATAAAAATAGATGAATTCTCAACGGAAAATATAATAGTTAATATTATTTCAATTATAAAAGAATTTTATTTAAAATTAAACACAGTTGAATTCAACCAAAAAAGACGAATTTTCAACAAAATAGTTGAATCCTTAATTAAATCAGATTAACATTCAACGCAAATAGTTGAATTTTCAATAACAGTAAAATGAGATATTTTACTAAAAGATGTAAATTTTGAAACGAAAAAGCCAAATCTTGAACCAAGAAAGGAATAGGATTTCCACTAAATTTGTATTTTTTATCCCAAAAAGATGAATTTTCTATAAAACAGTTGCATTTCGAACTGAAAATATGAATTTTCAACAACAAAGTTACTTCTGTAGAAAATTCTGGAACTTTCTACCAAAACAGTGGATTTTTCAACAAAATAAATGATTGGAAGTCAAATTTTCAATCAAAATAGGTGAATTCTCAACAAAAAATCTTGTTCTTATTATTATACCATATTAAGCCGTTTCCCTTTCGGGGTAAGCGTGACTCACTCGGTGAGGAAGGAAGTAATGTGGGGAAGGGGGTATAGATTTTTTTAGATTGATCTAGAATTCTTGTGTTATTTATTTAAATAACACGTTTGTTCCGAAACACTACTCCATCCCAGGTCGCTGATCAATCTCTCTATCGATCACCCCAAGTGAAGAGCCTCACAAAGTCATCATGTGAAGCTCCCTAATCGTGCCCATTACACAGTAAAAACTAGGCATTCATTTTTATCTGGGATCCTTTTTTGGGCGTTCTAATATGATCTCACAAATAGTCTTATTTTAGTACCAATTTCTGTCTTGTTTAGTTTGCTAACTTCAGATTGATAAATGATCCGAGATAGCGAACTAAATTGATTCAGAGGGTGCATTGTTTCAATTGTTCCAAACTTCACTCTTACAAAAAACAAAAAATAGATGAAATTAAAAATTCGTAAAAATTAGTGTGAACCGTCACACTCAGACGTCGCGAACTTCAGCCCCATGGAGAATAGACATAAGGAGACCAAAGTAGTGTAACCGAAAATGAGCAAATTTTTGTTGTATGATAATGTTTACAATATTTTCCGTTCCCGTGCCAGGCGCTAGTGTCGCACGCGTATTGAGTGGCGGCTGTTTTTGTTTTGTTGACATTGACAGATTCTGAATTATTCACGATTGTAATATGTGATTTACAGAGAGGTAAATTGTTATTGACGCAAAACAAGAGTTGAATAATTTAAATAATTTTATCCACCGCGAAACATCTTTTTTTGAAGTGTGTGTTTGTAACTGATGTAGAGATCCTGCTATGGACGAGGTGGGTACTTTTGAATTATTGCGCTAACGAATTAATATAACCTTTGCGTTATAAACATTTGAATAGAGAATAATTAAGATTTTGATTTCAACGTGAAAGTCAGGATTATTTTATTTGATCAATATTGAACTTTTCATCAGTTTAAAATGCACCAAAGGTTTCCTTTTGAATATACGACTCAACAAATTGTTCAAATGATTTAGGAATTTTGTTTTTATGCTTGAGCCTTGGGGTTATATTTACACGAACCATGACGGCGGCCATCTTTACGCGTACCACACTAGCGCCGCGCTTGAGAAGATCTAGCATTTCGATGCGTTATTGTTATTGTACATCCGACAGAAAAATGCTCGTTTTTGGTGAAGTCAATGTACAGGACTTTGGTCTCCTTATGTCTATTCTCCATGTTCAGCCCTATGGGTTACGTTGGTTTCTAAACTTGACAGATTAGAATTTGTTTTATCAGATTCAGTTATTGACAGATGATCCTCATTTCGAGCCTATTTCAATCCACAAACCGACCTTATTTTATTAGATTGGCGGATCAAACTGAAGTGGGCTTGTTTTATTGCGTGAACTGTTTTAATACCGAATTAACTTCTAAATCGAATCCTAGTTTTTACAGTGTAGTGTCCAAAGTCTTTCATTTCTGGCATCATACTTATGAACTTGTTCTATTCTCTCATCATTTAGGTCAACGTTGCACATTGTTTTTTCACCTTTTCCTTCAATCACGATAATTTTTGTTTTATTTACCGTAATCTGCGAAATTAGTTAATTTTAAAAATAGTAACGAAGTTACACTAAAAATTACAAATTACGTAACTTTTCAGTGAATAAGTTACTTGTAACAAGTTACTACCAAAATCTGGTCCAAATCCAACATAATATTGTATCTGAATTTATCACAGACCCAAACCCGCGGTGCCGTGAATGTCGGTAACAGGAATCTTGGGAGAAATGTGCTCAAGAGTGAGATTCCAAATGACCTTTCAACTACGTACGAAGTATTGCTAGTTTTCGCGCCAACTACGGTAGTTAAGGTCGATTTCGATGTAAGGTTTGCATCCGGTTTTGAATTTTTCTGATTTTTCATAATGGAACGCGTGCCTTTTGCAGCGTGAGAAAACGGGGTGGTTCTTTGTAGGTCTTCGGATCGTGCCCATGATTCGAAGGCTTTTCATTCCGTATTCGAGCCACGAACGTAAATTAGTCGTTCGTGTCAGGCGTGAAACGAATACCCTCTCGGTATTCTGGTAGAGATTAGGAGGATTAGGAACGACACCAAATATATTGGTTTAGAACATTATTTAACAATTAAGATTCCCGATTTAGGAAATAGCTTCACGCCCTAAATCCTCCCGATAAAGGGCTGAAGGACACGACACCTTTTTCAGTAAATTATATCAGGGTCAAACACCGTACAATAGGTAGGACAAAATTCAAGAGAATTTAACTTCACCAGTTTGTAAAAAGTAAGAAAGATTCTCGTATTAAAATAAAGCTTACACATATTCAATTCACTATTCCCAAAAAAAAGTATCGGGAAGTTAGTCAAGTAGGAAACTTATTTAAATTACGTATCAGTTCAAGTGGGGGTGCGGGGGTGGGGGGGGGGGGGCAAGAGATTTTGTTACGATTTTTTACGGCCAACAACAATTTTTGAAAAGGTCAGGGAATTTTATTGGTCAGGGTAAAGTCAGGGACATGAAAAAAAATCTTGCTAAAGTCAGGGAATTTCTATATCTTTAAATAACTGTCCAGAAGGATAAATCTGAAATTGTTTTATTGTGTTCATAAAAGATTCTAGGTAAAAATGTTACAAGTTTAAGATTCTGGTTTTTAAATATTAATGTTCAGGGAAAAATTAGGGAATTTTTAAAATGAAGTTTTGCGGTAACCCATATAAAATATTCTTGTTAGTATGTAATTCATTTATCTTCTATTTCTATTTCTATTTTGTTGTTGTTGTTTTGTCCTGAAGATTATATTTTTGGTTGAAAATTTTATTATACGCTTGACAATAAAAAAATGTAAAATATATATGATATTTATATATATATTATATATAATATATATATATATATATATATATATATAATAACAATTTTCTTAGAACCACTTTACGCTAGGGTGTGTACGCCTGGTTTAAATCGGAAAAAGAAACATTAAAAATAAACAAATTAAATAGTCAGAAAAATAATAAATGAAATTTTTACTATATTTTGCAATATTTGAATTAGCAATCCCATGGGATTGCTAATTCAAATATTCACTGCAGGCTGTGGTACAGCAATAAATATAATATACATTTGATATAATGGTGTTGAACCTAATGTAGAAAAGTTTGCATTTTGCACAAAATTGAGTGCGAAGTGCGAGACATGTGATGAGAATGTGTTCGTTAAAGCCGAAGGAGCTTTAACAAAAGAGAATTCATTGTCACCAAATTACAGTTGTCGATGCTTTCACCTTTAACTTCAAAAGGCCTGTGCACAAACATACTTTTTGAAAATTTGTCTTTTTAATTTAAATAATCATCTATTTTAGTAGAAATTGCATCTTTCTTGTATAAAAATGCCACTTTTTTATTGAAAATTCAACAGTTCAGTTAAAAAGTAATCTTTTTTGGATAAAAATTCAAATATTTTGTAGAAAATGGATATTTTCTTTAAAATTCATATTTCAGTGTTGAAAAGTCAACTGAAATCTTTTTTGGATATAAATGTAACTATTTTTTTCAAAATTTGTCTTTTTTAATCTAAATAATCATCTATTTTAGTAAAAATTGCATCTTTCTCGTATAAGAATGCCACTTTTTGTTGAAAATTCGATAGTGTTGTTAAAAAGTCATCCTTTTTGGTTGAAAATTCAACTATTTCGTAGGAAATTGGATTTTTTCTTTAAAATTCATATTTTGGTATTGAAAAGTCAACTGATCTCTTTTTTTGGATTCAAATTCAACTATTTTTTTTTTAATTTGTATTTTTTATTCAAAATTTAATTTATTTTAGTAGAAGTTGCATCTTTCTTGGATAAAAATGCGACTCTTAGGTTGGAAATTTGTCTTTTTGGCTTGAAAATTCAAGCATCTTCGTAGAAAATTTACTTCTTATTTAAAACTCATATTTTGACGTTAAAGAGTAAAACTGAAATCTTTTTTGGATGAAAATTCAACTTTTTCTTCGTTGAAAATTTTTTTTATTTTAAAAATTCATCTGTGTTTGTATAGAAATTGCATTTTTGGACAAAAATTTCGTCTGGTTGAAAATTCAACAATAATTGTGATAAAAAATCATCATCTTGGTTGAAAATAATCTTCTTTGCTTGAGGATTCAACTATTTTGTTTTAAAATGTTGGTTAAACCACATTGTTAAGAAATAATTTTTTGTTGAAAATTAATATTTTTAGTTGAAAATGCATCTCGTTAGTTGAAAGTTTAACTAATTTCTTGGAAACTGATCTTCATTAATTGAAAATTCCAGTGTGTGGGTAAAAGTTGAAATACTCTGTTAATTTTTTGTTTGAATGTTCGGCATCACATTTGTTTGAAATATCTATATTTCTGAAACCATTGAACGAATTTTAACAAAAATTGTAGGTGTTGTAGATAAAAGTATTCGCTTCAAATTGAAAATTGCAAAAAAAATTTATCATAATTTTGACCAAAAAAATATCCAACAAAATTTTGAATTCAGTTTTTTTTCAAGAAGGGAAAAATTTCTCTTTTCTTGTTAAGAAAACTCAGATCCTTATAATTTCACCTTTAATTTAAAAAAAAAATTGATGGTGACTCTTCTAGATCACGAGATAATGTCATTTTAGTAGGACCACCGTGCGCTGCCACCGCGCTGCTCTCCCAGTGTCGCACAGTGGGGAAAGAGCACATTTTTGGACAAAAGCGCCCGACACGTACCATTAATTTAACGATTTTTAAATTGATTAAAACCTGATATAAATCGATGTAATAACTAACTAAAAATTATTCTCAGTCGGTTAGATTAACAAAAAAAGTACTTTCTGAGTGAGTTCCCCTTGCCTCTCACATATCGGGGTGCTTTTTGAGCGAGTTCCCCTCGTCTCTCACATATTGGAGTG
>CAKNXH010001088.1:264788-281525 GCA_932178445.1 Andricus quercusramuli
GGGTACTTTCTGAGTGAGTTCCCCTTGCCTCTCACATATTGGGGTGCTTTTGAGCGAGTTCCCCTCGTCTATCAAATTTAGGAGTGCTTTCTGAGAGAGTTCCCCTTGCCTCTCACATATTGAGGTGCTTTCTGAGTTGGAAATTCATCGTTTTAGGTCAAAAATTCAATTATTCTGTTGAAAAATTAAGTATTTTGTTAAAAAGTTATGTCCTACGGTAGAAAAGTTATTTTTTGTTTAAAATAAATAGATAATTTCATAAAGAAATAAGTTTTTAAAAGATCCTGTGTTAGAAATATTACAAGATTAAAATGCTGGTATTTGAATGTTAATGCTCAGGGAAAATGAAGAAGGAAAAATGATGTCATTTTGAAAATTAGGTTTTCCTTAAATTTCCATTAGTTTCAAGTCCCATACACGGAAAAAAGTGGATCGTTAGAAGAACTCTCGAAACCACTAGTTCTAACTATTTTAAATTGAACCGCAGCTTTTTGTCGTGAATTTTGTTAAAATTACTATTTTTTGTTCAGGTATGTTAAACTGACTCTTTAAAAGAGCAAGATGAACAATTTCAAATAGTAGGATGCACTGCACCACTTGGTAACCATCAATACTCAGCGAGAAGAAGTTACTATTTCGTGTAGTAAGCTTTCCTTCTGTGAAGAGTAACTTTGCCGATTTCGCATCGTAACGCGTTTATGTATATGTATATATGCACTGCACGCATCCTATACAAAACAAAAATGATGTACAATGTCGATCGATTTGAGGAGGAAAAAAATTATGTTATATATCATCATTACTGCACGTAATTTACGATTATTCTTACACAGTCGCACGCATAGAGTCTTACACATATGACCGCACGCTCAAACGCTTTGAAAAATCGCCCCCGCTGGGGAATCGAACCCTACCTGCCTACCTAAAACCTGTCCTAAAACCTAAATATAGCGCACGCCTTAGTCAAGTGAGCTACGGAACCGCTTACATTTTTCTGACAAAGTCTCGATCAAGCGGTTGAGAAAAACGTGGCCAGCTAAGAAAATAAATGTCTACTTACAATTTTTTAAATTAATCTCTTACAGGTGATTTCTAATAAACTGTAACGAGCTAGGTAAAAATAGTTTGCTTACAAGTATCAACTCACACAGTAAATATATTATTAGTAATTTATATGTATTATTATAAAATGATTAAAATTACCATTTTTAAAAACTACATATTTTGTATTTTTGTAAATCAAGACTTGAAAAAATGATTTGGAATGAAATCTTTGGAATTTTTAATTTTGCTTTATTATCATCTGCCTTCATTTGAAACGTAACATTAATTTACATAACTGAAATGTGTTTGAATAAAAAAATAGTTTAAACATTGTGATAATATATCAAATTCAAAATTGAAATCACTATTTTAAGATGAAACAAACATTGAATAGTGATTCAAATTTAAATTTTTTGCAAAAATAAAATTTTTCTCATGAGATATGGGGATGCTGAATTAGAATGAAAACTGTTTAATACAAAAAAAAACGGTTTCGAGAAACGAATATTAAAGATCGCGATATCACAGTAGAATTGCAGATTTTATTTTTGTTAAAAATCTTAAGAAAATGTGAAAAAAAAAAATTTTTAATAAATGATATTGATTTCTACAAACATCAATGTGAAAAGGTTGAAAAAATTATTACTTCTTTAAATATGGAAATTAATTTGAACTAAAATTGTATTACAAATTATTCTTTGATGACACATGCATGATTTCAGCCCTTTTCAACGCCTATGAAGCGGGGCTAAAGCTCTACTTTTTACTCTCTAGGGACTCAAAAGTGACGTCAGAGATGAATAATGAAAATTATGCAACTATGAGCTCGCATTTTATGATTATCAGCCCACTCACAGTAAAAACTGAGAAAAAATTTTGGTTTCAGATAATAGAATTTTGCGGTTATTTATGGAAGGTTACCATATATACCTGTAAAATTACCATAAATTACCGGAATTTGCCATTAATTTCCGGAAGTTTATGGAAGCTTTTCATAAATTTCCGAAAATTTATGGAAATTTTTGAAAATGAATTTTGGGTAAGTTACCATATTCACCCGTGAAATTACCACAAATTACCAAAATTTTCCATAAATTTCCGGTGATTTATGGCAATTTAAAAAAATGAATTTTGGATAATCTATGATAAGTTACCATAAATCACCTCTAAAATTACCATAGATTAAGTTAACATTAATTTCATGCTTTATTATACAAAATCTAATATGGACTGAAATCATGACTGTATTTCGAGAAATGTCTGAAATCATCCATTTGTTATGAAAAATATTTTATGCGCCAAGGGGGAGAGGCACTTTTTTCCCCCTAGGTGCATAATATACTATTCAATTATTGATTCAAAAAATGATATGTCGAAAACAATGCATTATTCTACTAAAAAAAAATTCTTCCAAATAATATAATATTCGAACCTGGGTGGCTAAATCAAGTAAGATCTCAATCATTTTTATTGTTATAAGGAATTAGAAATATCATAAGCAAAAAATTCCATAGCAGAAGTAATGTAAAAAAAAGTATTTTTTTATATATAATTTTTCATAATATTTTTATATTCTGAAAATTTGGTACGAAACAAAAAAACTGTATCGAAGTATAGAGTTATTCACTATGTTTATTTATAACAATTATCTCAACTAATATTATGAAAAAAGAGAAACCATTATAAAATAGTTTCTGACAATTTATTTCCTTTTGTAAAATGTCAGTGGGTGGTCTGTCTTATAGATTGAGAAGCGAAAATCTGTTGTTTTACTGATAAGCAAGTTATAAGTCGTCCTTCTTTTTTAATTTCAAGCGGACCGCCTAAAAAATTTTTCGGAAAGGGCCTCCACGATTCTAGTTATGCCACTGAAGTTACTCACAATTTCAAATAGTATAGGGCTAACAATCTCGCGCAGTGCTTATTGCAATGCGAAAAAGGAGATCGAACTCACTTGCAAAAGTCAAACTCACAATGCTTTGCTTACTATGTGAATTAGTTATTCATACAGTTTACATGTTCAACTGTACTATTCCAAATAGTTATTGAAGCTACTTGTTCTTAGTAATCTTTCTTTTTACAATTTGAAGTAGTAATGCTGACTTTAGGTTTTGTATATTTTGAGATTACAATCTCATTCAGTATAAAAAACTATTTGAATTGTTTCTTGTACAATGTGAACAAGTAAACTTAAAGTTAACAATACATGAAAGTGAATCTAACTATATACTTTTTTCCGTGTATCTTATTATTTCTGGCAACGATAAATTCCGTACAGAAGGGGCTATTTAAGTATTACTTAAGCATTTTGAGTGGGAGGGGGGGGGGTCAACGATTGGAAAAATTATGCTTACGTAATACTTGAACAGCCCCCAAGATGGGGGTAGGGGGTAGAAATATTTTGTTAAAGTTTGCAGGTTAGAGGGGGGTCTTGGAGAGGGCCTATAATCCGTTACAAAATTTCTATCAGTGCTAAAAATTATATCTTTTCCCGGTGACTCCCTAAAACAACTGCAATTTCTGGGCTTCTTAATAACCACAAATTTACAGTTTTTCAATTTTTTCAATTCGTCAGACAGTACGTTATACTAATAAAAATTATCAACCTTTGTTTGCCAATTCTTCAGGTAATCAAGATTATCGACTATAAATAATTATCTATTGCAGGGTAGTTTCCCCTATATACAAGGTTTTATCAGGCAAGTTTTCTCCAGCAATATCTCATCTACTAATTAGTTTTACTTTACTATGTATCAAAATATTTTCATTATACCATAAAGCAATTTCCCTTTCGGGGTAGGCATGACTCGTTCGGTGAGAGAAGGAGTAATCTGAGGTAGGGGGTATAGATTTTTAAGATTGATCTAGAATTCTCGTGAAATTTACTTAAATGACACGTTCGTCCCGCAACACTGTTCCGACCCAGGCTGCTGATCAATCTCTCTAGCGATTACCCCAAGTGAAGATCCTCACGAGGTTGTTATGTGAGGTTCCACACTTGGGCCCGTAAGTGTCCAAGGTTTTTCGTTTTAGGTGTCATTCACTCTGCTGTCACTCTTTTTATGAACTATTTGTCGCCACACTTTTCTGTCCTGGCATACTACTCTAGCTCCCTTCTCGTCCATGCATTTTCTCATACAAGCTCTTGTGTTTCTACGACTTCTTATGTCTCTTCGAATTAAGGTCTCATTCACACATTCTAAACATTCTTTCGGCGGTTTACCTCTGGGCAATCTTCCATTTACTTGACCTTTATACACTTGTTTGGTCAGTCGTTCATCTTTCATTCTTTCAAGATTTCCGAACCATCTTAACTGATTTCTTTCCCAGGTGTCAACTAGAGTCTCTTCTGTACCACATTCTTTGAGGATTATCTCGTTTCCAACATGACCATCAGTGTTTTCCCGCATATTGTGCGCAGAGGTTTCATGTCAAACACGTTAATTTTACTCTCATCCTTTTCTTGACAGCTCCATGTCTCGCTACCGTATAGCACAGTCGGTACAAATATAGAATTTTGTATTCCCATTGTAGCTTTTTTTGATATATTTTTACTTCTGAGAATGGACCCTGCTTAACCGATAACCTTCTTACCCTCACGTATGTGCCTATCTAACTCTCCATCTATCTTTCCGTCGCTAGTGAATAGGCTACCCAGATATATGTACTTGTCAACTTGTTCTAATCTCTCATCATTTAGAACAATGTTCCACATTGTTTTCTCACATTTTCCTTTGAACACCATGATTTTTGCTTTAAATACTTCAATTTTAGGCCCATGTTCTTCATGCTTGTATTCAGTTTATCAAACATCTTTGCAAGTCCATAAATATGATAAATATCCATAAGGATATAACGCATTCTTGTTTCACGCCTTGCATAATATCGAATCAGTCACTCAGTTTCAGATTAACCCTTACACTCGCTTTACTACCTGCATATATATTGTTTGTATTTCTTGTAGGAGCCATCCATTGACTCCGTATTCTTTAAGGACTTCCGAAAGTTTACTTCTATTCACCTTGTCAAACGCTATTTCTAGGTCAACAAATGAACGAAAAACTTTCTTCTCTACTCTAAAACTTTTTTCTTTGATCTGTCTTAAACTAAATATTTGATCTTTACATGATCTTCCTGGCATGAATCCACTTTCGACTTCCCATATATTTTCTTCTGTTATTTTCATTACCCTGCGAATAAGTATTTTTGAGTATATTTTACTTACGGTACTCAATAAGCTGATACCTCTGTAATTGTTGCAGTAACGTTTATCTCCCTTTCTTTTGTATATTGGTACGATAATTGCTTTTCTCCAATCGTCTTGGACTTCTCCCAACTCGATACATAAATTTATAAAATTCGCACAACCTGTGAGGTATGTACTCGCCACCGTATTTTCACAATTGGGTTTTCCAATGCATTATGTTCTATGTCGCATTTGTGTTGCCCTATAGCTTCACCTCCCAATAATTCTTTAAAGGAGTCTTTTGAAGCGTCTACCATCCCGTCTGTATCATATTACATTTCACCTCTGTTGTTTCTCATGCTGACAAACTCTATACTTTTACTTCTCTTCATCTCTTTAGATAATAGTTTCGTGATTCCTTCCAAGTCGTTTTGTATTTCCTTCTCTTTTTTTTTGTTCTAATTTTATCTTTACTCTCCTATAAATTCGATTAAATATGAATAAATGTCATTCGTTAATGAGTCACTGACCACTTTTTTCAAATGTATGGCGTTGTATCTTTTGAAATGTTAAATACACCTATTTTTCAGAAATAATCGCATAATTTTAACAAAAAAAGGCTTTATCCTCTTTAGTTTCAGAGTTTTAGTCAATTTTGAAATATGCTGAAGGTTATTCAAATTCAATAATAATTGAAGATTATTGAATATACCTTAATAGGGCAGTGCCTATTTCATTGCCGCCCGTTTGCTCTACGCCGTCTACCCAACTTTCTCTCATTAGCTATAAGGGATCGCCAGACGCTGTCACCGACCCTTGCCAAAATCCATGCATTCTTCGTACTAATAAGGAATAAAGTAAGAAACATATTAAAAAAAAATTTTCAATCAGTAATTTAGAAATATTATATTCAAAATCTACGTTTTTTGGTGATTCCAACGATATGTTAGTTGTCTTAATGAAATTAAAATTAGATTAAGTTGGATATGTTATTTGTCGTTATGAATTGGAAATTTAAAGTGCTTTTCAGGTAATATATAGGTTCACTAAAATTCGACTGCAATAGTTGTAAATGTTCCTATTATCCGAAATTTTAAATTGTCATATAGCAATAGATTGACTTCTTCTACTTAATTAACAATTATGGCTAGTTGATGCAGATTTTAGTTCATGTTAATACATTTTATCTGAAAATTCCGAAACTTCCAACTTTCAGGGCTCGGATTTAAATGTTAATGAAATATAAAAATAACACTTCTATAAATTAGGTTTAGAGTGTACATAATAAAATCTTTTAGAAATTCAAAACACCACTATTTCTTAAAATGTATATGAAGCTATAAACACTATTTTTGGTCTCTGAAGCGGTTCCGTGTTGTTTATTTAAATAACACGTTCGTTCCGCAACACGTTTCAACCCAGGTCGCTGATCAATCACCCTAGAAAGTACCCCAGGAAAAATAGTAGTAAAATAGTGGTGTTTTGAATTCCTAAAGGATTTTATTATAGGGTGGTACACATTTTTTTGTCGAATTTTCATGCATATGGCCCGGAAATTTGTTCGAAAGCACGAAAAATATAAATACATTTTTTTAAAGTACCTTCAAATATTTAATACACAAAAATAATAATATTTAGAGTTTTTGTAAATTCTATTCAGAATTGTCAATATTAGAGGAATCGAGCTGAAACTCAACATTTCGCTTCACGATTAGCTACAGAATAAGTCTGAAATATTACTTTTTGAATATCACCCCTATAGGTCTGTTTTATAGGGTCCCAAAAAACCCACATAAGTGAAAAAATGGGTTTCACAAGTTTTTGGCGCTAATTATGATTTTTTGCGGTTTTTATTGCAAATGGTTTCTAATACATAAACGACTACTTTATACTAACGATTAGATGCTCGAATCACTTTTTAAAACAATTTATTGTTGTTTTTAGCAATTTTCTCTTACATAGAGTAAGAAAGTCGCAATTAGTAATTAGTAATTAGTAATTATTGTTAAAGATAGTCTCTTAAAATAATGCTAGAAAATTGCAGTTTTTTCATCAATTTTCCACTTCTTGTCCAATTTCCAATTTGAGTGGGAAAATGACTAAATTGGAGTTAGCAAAATTAATTGTTTAAACAATTTATTGTTATTTTGAATAATATTCAATCTGAATAATGCTCGAAAGTTGCGGTTTTTTCTGAAATTTTCGACTTTTTGTCTACTTTTCACTTGGAGCGAGTTAATAATTAATTCAGTTTAGCAATAATAAGTAGTTAAATAAGTTGTTATTGTTTATAACTATCTTCTACTTTATTAATTCTAGATAGTTGCCGTTTATTCTGACATTTTTATCTTTTCATCCACATTTTACTCAGTAAAGTTCTAAATAGTGCAAGTTAACAAACACAGTTGTTTAAATAATGTATAATTTCATCGCGCATATTGATAAAAAAATTAGGAATAATAGTCTGCATGTATGGTCATAACGAACCGCCATGCTGACCAAGCAAATCCTGAACCCACGTACCTTAATTAATTATTGAAAAATTAATTTTCCCAGAAAATTAGCTTGATCGCGGAATTAAAAAAAAACTAAATCACGTGATTGGCAACATCGAGCACTCATTGGAAATATATGTCTGCCTGCCCTTAATCGGTGCACAATAGGGCGTATCGAAAAAATCAAAAAAATAAAGTTGATTGCGCAACGTTTTAATAGTAATGAAAACTTTCTTTTGGGAGTCAAAAACACTCCCCTAAAGTTTCATAAAAAATTCCTTCTGTCTCCGCATCGTAGATGTAGCTAAAAATCACAAAAGACGAAGCACTTCTTCAAATTTAAACAGAAAATTTTTTTTGAGAGATTTAAATTATCAATAAAAATAGCTCAAAGCAAGTCGATTTATACCTGTATAGCGATAATTCCATTAAAATATTTTTTATCTTCCCTAATTGACTTTGAAGTTTCAAAAAATCAAAAAAAGTATATTTTTTCGCTATTTTTTTAGACTCATGGTAAATTACTCGACTATTTGACCATACAATGTGTGATATAAGTTAATCAGAATGCATTTGCGATATCTTGCAACAATAATATATGAGGAATGTTGACATTGAAATAATTTTCATTGACTTTATATTACAAGAAAATATTTAAAAGTGATATATTGCTCTTTATTTGATAATAAAATTAATTTTCGGCACATAAATCATCAGAAAAAATAGTTCGAAGCAAGTGGATTTGTAATTACATAGCAAAAAATGTTCAAAAATTTTTTACCCTACCTAAGTGACCTTGAAGTTTCAAAATATCGGAAAAAATCGGCTTTTTCGCTATTTTCTTAGGTTTACGGCAATTTTTTCGAATATTTGACCGTGAAATGTCTGATATACGTGAAGAATAATGCATTTTCAATATATCACACCAATAATATATGCAGAATGTCGATATTAAAATCATTTTGATTGATTTTGGATTACAAGAAAATATTTAAAAATGATATATTGCTCTTTATTTCACAACAAAATAAATTTTCGGTATCTAAATAAGGTAAAAATGTTTTCAAGTGTACCTAGATTTACATTTGTACATTGAGGAGGTAATTTGAATAATTCTTATCCCGCCAGAATAACGTAGAGGATTAAAAAAAAACAGAAATCCATTTTCTTCGTTATTTTCTTAAAGTTATATGACTTATCAACCATGTGACCATCATACCATCAAATTGAATTCTGTTTTTTTTTTAAATCGTCTACGTTATTCTGGCCGGATGAGAATTATTTAAATTACCTCCTAACTGTACAAGTGTAAATCTAGGTACATTTAAACACATTTTTACCTTATTTAGATACCAAAAATTAATTTTGTTGTGAAATAAAGAGCAATATATCACTTTTAGATATTTAGAATATTTAGAATATATAGAAAAAAAAAATTGAAAAAGAAGCTGATAAGATTTCTAAGAGAGTTTCAAATTCTGATTTTAAAATTAGTCTCTCTATTATTTTATAGATAGATAAACGTATATTTTTCAGCCTGCTGGCCTTAAAAAATTGACTTGCTTCCATTTTTACAGATTTTTCTTAAAACTAACCCTTAAAAACTAACATCCATCCATTCCTTATCTCTGTTTCCGCTCTAATACCTACGAAGTCTCTATTTTTTATAAATAAACAAATATAACGAAAAAATGGCTATTTTTTCTATTTGACGTTCCTGGTGCTCGTCAATAGCAGAAAAATTGTTAAAGTCGCCGAAGTTTCATAGAGTAACAATAGTTGAAGATGTTCCAATATTGTATAATAAACAAAACAAAATTTTTGAATACATTATTTTTTAAAGAATGTTTTCTACGATTATTCATAATTTTACGTTTTTATAAAGTTTTAGCGGCGGCGAATGCGGCGCACATAAAGAAAAATGCACGATTAAAATTTAAATATGAAGTAAAATATTGTAATAAAATATATTGTATTGTTTGGACCAATATCTTACCATTGCTTTATGCATGAGGATAATTCAGTTGAAAATTATTAAAAGAGTTAATTAATGTGTTTTCCAAAAAGTGTATCTGCGCCAAGTTGTCCTATATCTTGTTTTGTCATGTGTGGCGCGTTTCGATTTGAATTAATAATTATTAAATAAAAAACCCATTATGAATGAAAATTAATCAAATCCAATGAAAATAAGATGAATATCGACGCCTCCATTCAATACAAGTCTATATGCTGACAGCGCCGTCTCTGAGACTATATGCGAAATGGGCCGTGTATGAGACTATATGAAATTTGTACCGAGTATGAGACTATCTGCATTCTAGCAACTTTTCAGGAGAGCTGTTTGAAGTTTGAAATGTTTAAAAAAAGTCATAGGTGCACTCTAAAATAATGAAAATTGTTGCTTATGTTTACTCAACTTCTAATCTCAATATTTCCCCCCAAATTCTGTCAATGAACGAGTTTGAAATCAATAAAAAGTTGATAATAAGTAGATGACTTTTCTCAGAATGGATATAATTTTAATAATAGCTAACTAAAATGAATAAATTTGAAATATATAAATCACTGAAGTTGATGTTTGAAGTATATGGATGTTTTTTAATAATTTGCCTGTATGCAAATTACTTGAAAGCTGTAGGAAATAAAGGAAAAGCAAAAAGCTTATATTCGAGGTTATGTTATTATATATAACCTCCAAATGTCAGATAGTATCCTTGGTGTGGATACAACATACAGGGTTGCCACCATTGCATTAAAAAACCATACCTCTTATTTAATAACAAGAAAGTATAATTCCGTCGATAATTGTATTTCGACTGTGACTTTTGAATAAGATCATATAAATGGAATTTCCTGTGTTGTGTTTTGAAAAAAAATGTACTTATTGTAGGATATTTACATTCGATTGCATATTTTTAATTTTTTCTTATTTTGTCGCCCTTGCTTCGGAATGTCTGGCATGCTATAGATCCATAATGCACGCAAAATTAAATAAAAATACTAATTTATATATTCCTTTTTATTCCTTTAATACTTTACAGACTTGTAAAATATTTTAACAAACGATGCAGGATAGTTTACACTATTAGAATATAATAATAACTCAAAATCGTCAAAAATGCAGATAGTCTCATACTCGGTACAAATTTCATATAGTCTCATACACGGCCAATTTCGCATATAGTCTCATAGACGGCGCTGTCAGCATATAGACTTATATTGAATGGAGGCGTCAATATATATTTACTTTTAATATTATTAACATTTTGTCAACATTTTGTTACTCTATGAAACTTGGGCAATTTCATCAATTTTCCTGTTATTGGCGAGCACCAGGAGCGTCAAATAGAAAAAATTGCCATTTTTCTCGTCATATTTGTTTATTTATGGGAAATTGAAAGCCTTCTTTAAAAATCAGGCTCAAAAACTCTCTTAGAAATCTTATCAGCTTCATTTTCAAATTTTGTTGTCCAAATCGGTCATTATTTGTGGGCTGTACGTTATTTTGAACCAAAGAAGTCACTTTTTCCCACTGTCCGACCGCGTGCGATAAAACCTGGCCAAACAACTTTATTTTTTTCGATACGCCTTATTGTGCACCGATTAAGGGCAGGCAGACATATATTTCCAATGAGTGCTCGATGTCGCCAATCACGTGATTTTTTTTTTCAATTTCGCAATCATGCTAATTTTGAGGCAAAATCAATTTTTTAATAATTAATTAAGGTACGTTGGTTTAGGATTTGCTCGGTCAGTTTGGCGGTTCGTTATTACCCTACATGCAAACTATTATTCATAATTTTTTAATCAATACCCGCGATGACGCAAGGTCCAGTTTCGCTGGCTCTTGTACTATATCTAATGAGAACTAAAATGCGGAAAATAACATTTTTTTTAATTCAGCGCTTGGTAATTAATAATTATAATGTTCCAAATCTGCGAATTATATCGATTCCAACGATATGTTATTTAACTTAAAAAGTTGAAAATGAAAGAATAATTGTTCAAGTTTATGTGAAATTTCATGGAACATTTTTCATTATATTTCACTTAAATCCACTGCAGTAGCTTACATTTATTAGTGCAATGTTTTACTTAACTTGGGAAATTCCGGAAACTAAAATTTGGCCACATTTGAAAACTTATCAACTAACATCATAAATTTGGTTTATTTCTCAAACAATCGTAGTTCTCAAAATTATCCTTAAATAATTTTGCACTCCCAGTCCAAAAGTATGAATAGTGTCATTCCTAGCTTAATTTGGAAACTCATTAACAAACGTCATAAATTTGTTCACTGCTTAACCAATTTGTTTATGAAAGTTAATTTAAAATACTATTTTAACACATAAAAAGCAGAATATAAAGGATTTTCGTGCAGTCAATCTCAAAAGTGTCGTTTTTCAAATCTAACTTTAGAAATTTTGAACAGGGACCAAAACAGAAAATTGCATTTGCTTAAGTGTCGCAAAAAATTTTGAAACTGAATTCGGCAAATTTTGAAAATAATTGTTCTTCCTTTCAAAAATAATATGTTTGATATTGCTAGCTCCAGACGTTTTACTATTAATTTTTAAACCAAAAAAAAGGAATTTTCAAAACAGAGTTGAATTTTTAACCAAGAAAGATTTTTTAGTCAATAAAGAAAAAAATCGCAGCCAAAATATTGAATGAGGAGTCAATCGAAACATTTATAAATTTTCAAAATTGTATTATATTTTTCAAAAATTAATTAAAAAAAAAATCGTTTCAAGGCCGCAGAGTTGTTTGAATAGGGTTTCAGCTACTTTTTTTAGATATTATTTTCTAATAACCCTACTGGAAGTAAAAAGATAGAGTTCCTATCTTTTTGAATAATTTTTAATCTTTATGATAGAAAGGTCTTATCGCTTCATACATCTATCAACGTTAAATTACCGTATTTCTTTTTCATTACGGTCTTTTCTATCTCATCCTATCCTTTATCTATCCACGTCAATATGTTTCTATCTCTCTGTAAATCTAAATTTCCGCCAATCTTTTTTAATCTCCTATTCTTTATCTCACCGTATCCAACATCTATCAACGTCCATATTTTTCTATCTCTTTTGACCATCTAAATTCATTTTTATCTTATTCAATACCCTCTTCTCCATCTCATTCTATCCTTTGTCTATCCACCTCAATCATTTTTCATCTCTTTGTCAATCTCAATTCACGTATAACTTTTTTAATACCCTCTTCTCTATCTCATCCAATGCATACTATTGATTATTTTGGAATTTATTTTTGTGCGTGAATGTAGGGGAGGCCGGGGCGAGATGAGCATAGTTGTAATTTGCAGTGAAATATTTGAAATCTTTAGTAGTTTTTAAAAACGTAAGTGGTTCTATACATACTATGAACCTTCATCTATCAATTTTATCAAAGACTCAGTGTTCCAAAAATAGTAATTGCGCTAAAAATATGCAACTTATAATTTGTGCACATATCTCATATCGTCCCATGCTCTGGGGCGAGACGAGACACGTATTGGGGCGAGATGAGACACCTAAACTATTTATTAGTTTTTGTTAATAGAAGATTATTTTTCGTGTTTTTCATACACATGAAAGATTATTTGAAGTATTCTAAGAATGGAAATGAGTATCATGACAAAATATAATTGTTTTCACAATTGAGCAATATCATTATTCAAACCAATTCATGATCTGTAAAATGTTTAACAAATAATTTTGTGAGGTATAATCAAGTCTTATTACTTAGGGAAAGAGTTTTATAAATATTTGAAAGTATAAATGCATTTAATGGTTAATTACTTCAAATTTTTCCTTTATGATATAACTTTTATAATTTCAAGCCGAATTAACATTTATTTCAAATTTTTCATTCATAACATATTTCTAAAAAAAATTTTTAATAATTTATAAACTGTTTTCATAAAATTCACACCTAAAAACTATAATTTTTCCCTGCATAAAAATGGGGATTTTTCTGAAAAATTGAATGAAATGATTTTAAATATAAATTTTAAAATTCTTCTGCAACTTGTCATTTTCAATATAAATAAAAATTTCGGTTTGAATATGCTGAAAGAACAATTCAAAAAATAAAATGTATAAACAAACCCAATTACAGGTGCTCTGACACTAGAATTTCTTCAAACATCAGCTTTTACAATATCAGTCATGGACTCTTCTAACCACACATGTCAGTTTTTCTTTTGTAACTTTCCACTGTCGAAACTCTCCTTTAAATTTTTATCTTTTTTCAAAAATTTGACTATAAACGACTCAAATCTTGCGAACAGAAACTCTCATCTCGCCCCACGAACTTGGCTCGTTCCGCCCCAAATCACAATTATGATTAAAACTTTAATATTACCTGTTTTTATTAATTAATTGTGTATAAATGCGTTAGTACGTTCAAGATCGATGAATAAACTTCACGACAAACCTTAGTTTACAAATATTATCTGTTATTTTCAATCCTTTCTGTTCGTTTTATTATATCATAGAATAACAGGATTCATGTGTTGAAATTTCAATCATCTTTATTTTTACTTTATCTACTTTATTTAATTTTTTTTCTCTTTCCGATAAATTCGATATCATTATTCATGCCATTTCTGAAAAGAACAACACTAAAAATCACATATTTTGAGAGAAAATTCAGTGTCTCATTTGACCCCGTATGCTCATCTCGCCCCGGTCTCCCCTAGTTTTCAATAAGAATCAGGACTGTGATAATTTTTTACGTGATCAGTGCACACTGAAACTTGGGGTATCAAATTGGTGCAGCTATTTTGATCTCGAATTTTAACACAATATGATTCGCTTTAGAGAATCAATGAAAATTAAGGAGAACAACTTCAAGGCGTATTAGCATCAGTATACAAAACAGAATGACAGTTGACGATTTTCGAAAAACATTCCTATCTGCCAAATTCAAGTTCTGCAAATCGATAATCGATCCTTGATCGAGATTAGCTGATATTTGTAAACAAACATCCATAACCCCAGTAATCATAAATTTAAATAAACGAAGCTAAGTGAATTATTTTTTCTAAAAATTTGATTAACAATCTAATTTTAAACGAGCATCAATGATTGATCATCATTCAGGTAAGAGGTTCAAATAATTTTATAATGTGTTGAGTAGTTGAAATTTTATGTCAGATAATTGATCTCGAAATTTAAATCAAGTTGATCATGAATATGAGGTATCAAAACGTTGCATCCTTTTGATCCATTTGCCGCATCAATTTGATATCTGGTACTTTTGTGTGTGCTTATTATCAAGAAAAAAATGGGTCGGGCCTACGTTTGCTGCAGCCCGTTGGGAAAAGACAATCATACATGCGTGACAAATAATTTGTATCCAGTAAAAGGATAAGTGGAGTACAACATTTGAAAACTATGTTGGTTTGTACGCTTGCAAATCTTGTCGCACAGCGTGCTACTTAGAAAAAGAAACTTTTGTTCCCGGGCATGCGGTAAATTCGTCATCAACTCAGAAGTATGAAGATGAAAATGATCTTTTTTATCTTCGTCTTCATACTTTTGAGTCGATGACGAATTATCCACATATGCCCGGGAACAAAAGTTTCTTTTTCTAAGTATACACTGAGAAAAAAATATTCTTCATTTGAGAGTATTCCTCTTATTTTGATGCAGTTTTTCCTCTACAATATGGTATGAAAATTATTCCTCTTAATTTGAGAGGATTGTCTTCTCTTGAAGAGAATTTTTCTCAAATTAAGAGGATTTTCTTAAAGAAAGAGGAAAAATCCTCTCAATTAAAGAGGATCCTCTAATTTGTTTTAAATTTAATCCTCTCATTTGGAGGGTATTTCATCTAGGGTAAGGAGGGGCAGCGCCAACCGGTGGGGCAAAGGCGACTTTGCTTATAACGCCGCTATTATTTAACAATTTTTATATTACTTTGCATTAAATAAATCTATTATATCATAGAGATAGTGTTACGTACTAAAATCTTGAAAATTGACGATGTAAAAGAAAAATGATGCAGAAAACAGTTTTGACAACGAAAGAATGGAAGATTCGCTAGCAGAAATATAAAGTTTTCAACATTAATGGCAATACTTACAGTATGAAAATTTTATATTTTGACAGATTACACAATATCACATTATTTCATTATCATAGTTGAACCTAATTCAAGTCCCAAATATTTTAAATATCGTAAATAAATGAGGCCTCATCAGTAGGGCAAGCATAACAAAAATAATAGCTAACACGTGCTTAGGTTATAAACGTATCATAAGTTTTGTCGATAAGTGATCGGTAATGTAAAACAGCCACTTATCTTCTGGGCTACATGCAAGAAACTATTAAATATTATTATTTTAAATCCGGTCGGTAGAGCGGGTGTTTTGTATTGATACGGTAGAAACCTTTGCTGGAAATGTTTTAAGGTAATTTTTCCAGTATATAAAATACCACAGAAGCGAACCATCATGTTTTGCCATCTCCAGATGTTTTGATTTTCATAAAAAGCTGCGGTTGGCTTTGCCCCCGCGTGTGGGGCAAAGCCGATGAAATACAGCTTCTTGGTAATAATTGAATTATTAAATCATTGCTTCATTAATGTAATTAATACTTATAGAAATATGATATACAATAATGTAGGGCTCGAAATAAAAAAAAAGTGGATCGTTTCGACATCTTATTAACTTTAAAAAAAAATCATTGGTTGGCGCTGCCCCGCCTTATCCTACTTCTAAAGATGATAGATTATATATGTTGGATTTTTTTTCAAATAAATACATATACATTTCAATGAAAATAATATGAAAATTTATTTAAATTACTTAACACTTATTAATATTAATACAATGAATTAACTAATCATAACACTTGATGCGTGTGGCCTCTTCCAGTGTCCAATTTATTGATATTTGTTGTTAAATCAAGGCATTTCGAATCAGGTCTGAATCCTTATCAAGATTATTTTTATTTTGCGTTAAACATTATCGAATTTATTGCATTAAACATTATCGAATTTCGTGGT
>CAKNXH010001089.1:9690-53637 GCA_932178445.1 Andricus quercusramuli
GAATTTTTCTAAATGTTTGGAAACCTTTTCAAGCAGTATCTTAAAATTAATTTTTCAAAATGAAAAATCAATAAAAATTCTCCCAGGAATCTTAAGAAAATTTTTCACTATTTTGACATTTTTCAAAATCGTTAAAATGTTTCAAAAATTTATTTCACAATCTACAAAAATCTACATCTTGTTTGAAATTAAGAAGATATTGATTCAAAAAGTATTGGAATTCATCCTGAAATATTTTGTTAATTGTTTTAGAATCGTCAAGATTTTTTTTTTTACAATTTTAAGAATGTTTTGAAATTTTTAGAAATCTTTCGAAATATTCCCTTAGAAATTATATTTTAAGATAAAAATTCTTTACAAATTTTTATTTCAAGAATGTATTTTGAAAATTTGTAAACTTTTAAAATTAATTTTATTTTCTAGATGCTTATCAAATTATTTTTTATTCTATCGATATTTTGCAAAGTTTTCAAAAAGCTTTGAAGTTCGTTTCAAAATCATCAAAACTTAACCTTTTGTTTTACATTTTTGAACATTTTTTTCTCTTTTCAAATTAAATTTGTAGGGAAAGTTTTTTATTTTCATGATGCCTTTCAAAAAAAATTGTAATTCACCTTTTGTTTAAAATTGGCTGAAATCCTTTTAAATTTTAAAATGTTTTCGGGAATTTTTTCAAAACTTCCAGATTTTTGTTTAACGTTTTTAGAAATCATATGAAATGTTTTCATTTCATTCTCTTGATATCTTTCAAACTTTTTAAAAAGCTTCGGAATATCCTTTTTCGAAATCATCAAAAATTAAAATTCCTTCTACAGTATTCTTTAAATTGCTTTAAAATCGTCAAGATTCTTTTTTGACAATTTTGAGAATGTTTTGAAATGTTTAGAAATCTTTTTAAATATTCTCTTAAAACTTATTTTTCAATATAAAAAGTTATTAAAAATTTTCTCAGAATCTGAAAAAAAGTTTATTTTCTTGATGCCTTTCAGATTTTTTTAACAATGTACCTTTAGCTTAAAAATCATACGAAATTTCCCCAGGAATTTTAGGAAAATTTTTGTATTCTCTCAAATGTCTTTTCAAGTTTTCAAAAAGAAGTGAAAACACCTTTTTTCAAATCATCAAAAATTAATTTTTTTAACATCTTTTGAAATATTTTCGAGTCTCTTAAACAAATTTTTTGAAATAAAAAATCATTCCAAATTTCCCGAAGAATCTTCAGAAAAATGTTTGATGTTATAATACCTTTAAAAATCTTTTAAATATTTAAAATCTTCAAGAATCTACATTTTGTTCAAATTTTTTATAAATATTTCCAAATTTTTAATTATTTTTGAAATTTTGTCAAAACTTCCAAATATGTTTTAAAATAGTTCGATTTTTTCCTAACACTTTGAAAATTATTCTAAAATTAAGAGAATCGCACCATCGCTGCTTTCTTATTGGGTCCGTCGGCCGGGCTACTCGTCTACCCACTGGTCTTCACTATCCTAGTTATAACATGGCCGTCTTCTAATTACCTCAACATGGCTGCCTTTCCATTGGCCTAAAATGGCCCTCTTCTAACTACCCTAACATACAGGGTCCTCTAGCTACGTAGTATAACAGGGTTGGTTCGGTGTACTACGTGCTGCCTCCCATGTTACGAGTGATGTTTAACGGTGTGGCAGGGCGGGTTTGGCTGGGTCAACTTCATAATACTGTTACTTGCCGCTGGTATCGGCGCTGCTTGCCTTGTGTCGACAGCGAAACATGGTCGCCCACTTCGCTCTCCCCACCCATCCGGTGGAGCGTGATCGTCGGGTACAGTGGTCGTAGACGGTGCTGCACTCTCGGTACTTGTGCGGGACTGCTGCGCCGTGTCGATTGAGTCCCCCCCCCCCCTCACATACTGGCTCCATGGTTTACGGTCGGTTGTCACTGCTCTGAATCCTCTGCTCGTTGTTTACGAACGGTCAAACTAGTATTCAGCTCTGGCACCGACCCGATACATGTTTTTATCGGAAATACTCAGGGATCACTGAGTTCTTGTATTAAGAACGATGGTGTCTTCTGTTTCTACCGTACGGATTACCGGGATCTTGTTCGCCGAGTGCGACGGAGTATCTACGGAAGCGGGACTCGTCACTTGAGCTGTCCCCACTACTGACGGCTCCGTCGGCTCGGGTAATTATCTGCCGTCCTGTGGGTTCATTTCGGGACTGGGGGAAGAAGGGATGGCCCCTAGGCCTTCTCCCTTCTTCTGTTTCCCGGACAATTCCCGGACAATTCGCACTCTTTGGTGGTGACGTCCTCTTTACCGCACCGACGACAATAATTATGCCTTCGGTTCTTTGGACAGCCGATTTGGAAGTGACCCTTTTGTCGACAGTTCCAAAATTCTATCTCCGAATCATCCCCCTTCTTACCCGAAATGGATGACTCAGAGCCCCGTTTTGGAGCCTGGTATGATTTACTGTCAGTCGACTTTGCCAAGTTCCTACGATTCCGAAGGTTCCTATCATTCCATCTGTTGGATTCCTCAGACTTGGGTTTATTCTTGGCTTCGCTTTTTTCCAAGTTCGCAGTTGAGCCCCGTTTTTCGCTTTCAATTGTCGCGATTAGGGCCTTAATTCACTGCGCTAACTCCGCCGGATTCTGCATGGTGTCGTTATCGACTAGAGTCGGGGCAATAGCGGCCACAGAATTGTTCTGTTTCGACTGTGGGCCCTTCCCCTTGTAGGCATATTCTGGGATAAGGGACTTTTCGGGGGCCGGAGGGGCTATATCCTCACCTATTTTGGATACAACGCGCTCATGTTCCGCCGCCAGGACCGCCAGATCATTATAGTCAGTAAATTCGTAACGTCTGATGGCCCTCCTAAAGTCGGATCTAAGGTTCGCGTATACTCTATTCATTTGGATCACGAGATCCATTGTCCTGGTTGAGAGCTGATGGAGCCCATACATGCAGGTCAGGTAATCTGATACCGGTTGCTCTAGGCCTTGCCTGCGGGAGAGGATCTGCTCTTCTAACCTTTCCTGGTAGAAAGCGTCCCCAAAGCGTGCTTGAAAATGCCGCTTGCAATGGAACACCGTGTTCCAACTTAATCTGTTCTGACGGAACCAGTGCCACGCAATATCTTTTAAGAGGAAGGGCATCGCAACTAACAACTCCTTGTCAGTGAGGAAGAGGCGGCTCTGTCCTCCTCGACCCACCACAAGAAGTCGTCCACACTTGAGCCCTTTTGTCCGTTGAAACTGACCTTCCACCCTTCCACGATTCTTGGCATGTCCCTTGGTTTGCTGAGGGGTCGCATGGGGCCTCGCCCCCTTCCCTGAGCATACCCATGACTCGTGGTGGCTTCCAGTTCAAATTCACGCGAACTCCTCGGCCCAAGCGAGTGTCTTTGCGCAAAGCCCTCGTATACTGGTTCTTGCTCCCAACCGTGGAAGTAGCTGTTCTGCGGGGCGCGATTCCGCTCTGTGCACTGCCGCCACGGCTCCCTTTGCCGTCCGTCTTGTCCCTGTCCGAACGTTGGGACGTACTGTTCTCTATTATCATGCCTGGGATTCAAACACGCGCTATGGTATTGTCATGTGGGCTCCTGTCCCCTATACCCTGTCGTGTACGGCCTATGCTTCTTTTCTCCTGGCTAGGAAAAATCTTGTGTCTCGTACCTATCGTAATACTCGGATCGACCCCTAGTTCGCCCTAGTCATTCTTGCTCGACCTCTTCTCCCCTGGCAAATGTCGGGTTCGTATGAGGGAAGAGGCTCGATGCCCGGTCGTGATGGGTGGTCCGGTCCGTTCGAAGCCCCTCATGTTGCCTTGGCCGTTGCTCGCGATGGTTATATGGAGTGAACTCTCGCGTGTGTGGCTCCAGATAATTTTCTGGGTACCGATAACCCTCTGGCGCTGCGGTCCGGCCCCAGTCTTCGGTCTCGCGATGCTGAGTCTTAATATTCAGGGGGGCTTTGCGGTTCTGACTATACCAATCGCTTTGGAGACGTGTGTCACTAGTCATCACGGTCGTGAAAATAGGCTGTGAGAAGGTCACCAATGGAACACACGTTAGGGCACTTACTGTCGGCGGGTAGTATACTGTGGGACCGATTGTCCCACTTGCCCAGGGTCTTGTCACATTCCGGCTCAGTGGCGCTGAGGCTTGATACTCTCTATCTCTCGGCGGCAGGTCCTGAGCCCTTCTGCGGCTCCCAGATCTCCTATCTGCCCCTAGATAATGTTGGGGGACTGCACTTTCTCCCCGAATTAGAGGAGCAAACTGTGGGGACGCGCCTCGTCGAGTGTCAGCAGCACTGGCCCTAGTCGTAGTTCCGCGTGGCCTAGTATGCACGTTCGCGAAACGGTTGTTCTCAGCTCGGGTGTTTCACACGCTTCCGCCCGCCTCTGTTATTTCTTGAGTAGGTGGTGCCATGGCCCCCTCATCCCGCCTCCGCATGTCTCTGCTGGGAGGCGAGATGTAGGTTGGCGATAGCGCACCCCTCAAGGCCTGGTCTCCCCCCATCCCTGGCCATTGTCGGTGCCCATGAGGGGTCGTTTCCAACATCGTAAAAGGATGGTGAAATCCGATCCGGTGCCGGGTACCTTCCGGTGGAGCCGTTATGCTGTCGTCGGTCCCTAAATTCCGTGGTACCTGCCCCTGATCGTCGTCGTCCTCCGGGTACCAGGGTACCGCCTGGTTACCCCCACGACGCGCGAAGTACGGCCCCATACGCTCCCTCATTACCTCGTCTACTCCATTCGTGTTAAGGCGTAATGCCCTTAGAATTGCCCTAAGAGCCTCCCCTGATAGGTCATTGGCCCAACTCGGTAGTTCGGCCATTATCGTCTCTAAACTGGCCCTAGTTTGCCTATGCTGCCCCTGAATCAGCCCTTCTACCGCGGCTCCGGCTACGGACTGTGTTTCGCTGTTAGCCGAACTTTTGGTAAACCGGGGTCTTCCCGATTGTTACCCTGCTCTAACTCCCCCTTCATTGGGTCGTTCGAGTCCATTACCCTATCTTATGTCGAGGTCTATTCTCTGAAAGAAAAAAAAACACCTCCAGAAATTTCGGTATGGGTGCGGACTCTCCATGAATTTTTCCGTACGTTTCCTATACTCATTACTAATCCCCTTAACTACTTTGAAATTTTCAAAATCCACGTATTTTCACTAAATTACCGAAAAACTTGAACCATTCATTCCCACTAGTTCCGAAAGTTACCGGTAAAAATCCCGAAAATTCTCCTAAAATCGGCGAAGCTACTAAGAAGTTTAATGAAAAAAAAATAATTTTTTCAATCCTGTAAATTCCAAAATTGTTTTCAATTTATGCAAAATAATTTATTTTTTTAATCGCCAAGATTCTTTCTTGAACATTTTAAGAATCTATTCAAATGTCAAGATACATTTTCAAATAGTCTCTAAAAATTAATTTTCCAAAATAAAATATAATTACAAATTTTCCCAAGAATCTTGAGAAACATTTTTTCTATTTTAATACTTTTCAAAATCCTTACATTTTCTAAAATTTAATTTCAAAATCTTAAAAAATCTACATTTTGTTAACAATTTTTAAATATTTTTTTTTGTATATTTTTTTGCTAAAAATTTACAATAACAAGATAAAATAAAACTATATACCTAAAAAAATATGTATGGTACTATAAATGTGTTCTGGGTCTCGTCCGGTGCCATTAAAAAATGTTTATTCTTTTATTTTTACATTGTTCTCTATACGAGGTTTTAAAAACAAAAAAAGTTTATGGATTTGTTTTTAAAAACTTTTCGATTTCTTCTGGCTGTAATAAAAAGTGTCAGCTATTTTCCATATTTCAACATTTTATGTATGAAGAAAAGAGTAGTGTAACACATTTCCTACAGTTTCTGTTGCATGAAGATGTAAGTACTCTCAAAAGAAAATTCAAAGAATAAAGGTGTCATCAAAGTAAAATTTTTGCACATTTTATATTTGCTAAGTTATTTATTTTTTCGAACATCTTTAAAACTAACTCAAATTATTCCTTATATTTAGAAAGCTCTTACACAATTCATTGTCGTTTGATTCTTTTTTGACAATTTTGAGAATGTTTTGAAATACTTAGTAATCTTTTCAAATATTCTTTAAAAATTAATTTTTCAATATAAACACTCATTAAAAATTTTCCCATGAATCTTAAATAAAGTCAAAGTCTTTTTTAAACGTACCTTTTGTTTTCAAACTATTTTGGAAACTTTTTCATGAATATTTTTTCATTTGTTTTAAAATCATCCAGATTCTTTTTTACAATTTTAAGAATGTTTTAAAATGTCTAGAAATCTTTTTATGTATTCTATAAAAATTAATTTTCCAATATAGTCATTAAAAATGTTCACAGGAATCTTAGAGAAAGTTTTTTATTTTCTTGGTGCCTTTAAAAAAAAATTTTAATTCACCTTTTGTTTAAAATTGGCTGAAATCCTTTTAAATTTTAAAATTTTTTCGGGAATTTTCTCAAAACTTCGAAATATCTTTTTTCGAAATCATCAGAAATTAACTTTTCGTTTTACATTTTTTGAAATCTTTTCGAGTTTTAAATTATACTTGTAATGTTTTCAAAACTTCTAGATATCTTTTTAAATGAATCGCCTTTTCCTCAAATTGTTTTCAATTTATGCAGAATAATTTTTTTTTATTCGACAAGATTCTTTCTTGAACATTTTAAGAATCTTTTCAAATGTTAAGAAACATTTTTAAATAGTCTTTTGCAAGTAATTTTCCAAAATAAAAAATAATTACAAATTTCCCCGGGAATCTTAAGAAACATTTTTTTCTATTTCAATACTTTTCAAAATCCTTACATTTTCTAAAATTTAATTTCAGAATCTTGACAAATCTACATTTTATTTGAAATTCTTTAAATATTTTTTTTATTATTTATGAAATTTCTTTCAAAACTTCTAAATATCTTTTAAAATGATTCAAATTCCTTCTACAATATTTTTTGGATTGTTTTAAACTCGTCAAAATTCTTTTTTGACAATTTTGAGAATGTTTTGAAATGTTTAGAAATCTTTTTAAATATTCTCATAAAATTTATTTTTCAATATAAAAAGTTATTAATAAGAACGTTCTCAGAAATCTGAAAAAAAAATTGTTTATTTTCTTGATGCCTTTCAGATTTTTCTTAAATTTACCTTTAGCTTGAAATTTTTTGAAATCCTTTCAAATGTTGAAATGTTTTTTGGAATTTTTTGAAAAGTTCCAAATTTTTGTTCACGAAGTATCTCATCGTTCCGAAATTCGCGATCAGTATTAAAAATCATACGAAATTTCCCCAGGAATTTTAGGAAAAGTTTTTTATTCTCTCAATACTTTTCCAAGTTTTTAACAAGAAGTGAAAATACCTCTTTTCAAATTATCAAAAATTAATTTTTTTAAAACATTTTTGGAAATATTTTCGAGTTTTAAACTATAATTGTAATTTTTTTTCTGCGCGAAATAATTTTTTTTTATATCCTCAAGATTCTTTCTGGAACATTTTGAGAATCTTTTCAAAAGATTAGAAATATTTTTAAATAGCCTCTTACACAAATGTTTTGAAATAAAAAATCATTACAAAATTTCCCGGAGAATCTTAAAAAAAATGGTTAATGTTATAATACCTTTAAAAATCCTTTAAATATTTAAAATCTTCAAGAATCTAAATTTTGTTCAAATGTTTTGAAAATATTTCCAAATTTTCAATTATTTTTGAAATTTTGTCAAAGCTTCCAAATATGTTTTAAAATAGTTCGATTTTTTCCTAACACTTTGAAAATTATTCGAAAATTAAAAGAATCGTTCAAGTATATGCCAGTTTTTGTTTTAAAATTTTTAACGATCGACTGAAATATAATTTTTTTAAATAATGATTAATTTTAAATTTTCGCATGAATCTTATTGTGGGTACCAGTAATTTTTTGGTGACCGGACCTAACAAAAAATTTTACGAATTAAAAAACATTGCCGAATTACAAAAATGTTAATTGCACAGTGGTGTTTTCTCCTTTAGTCCCTTTAGTATATACCTTTAATGTAAAGAATTCCTGAAAATAAAACAAGAATTCAATGATAAAATTTGGACAACCAGCACAAAATGCTCCTATTGTAATTCCTAAAAAAAGAAATTAAAAAAAAAAATTTGTTTCTTCAGACAAAAATAAAAAAGAGGAAAGAAAAATGAAAAGGCAACCAACCAAATCCCCTTTCTTCTCTTTTTTCCTTCTTTCGTCTTTTTTATTTTTATTATTATCAAATCACAATAAAAAGCATGCAAATGTACATTACCAACGTTTCGGTGCTCACACAGCACCCTTATCAAGGAAAGAAAATGAAAACAGGTGGGAGCAACGACCAAGCGACGATGCTATCCCTTCGATACCTGAGATCTGAATGTGGGTCAATAGGCCAATCCGTCAGAACAAACAAGAAATAAGAGAACGTCAAGACTCATGAAAACTAAATGTAATTAATCAAACTTGAATAACTTTTGTTTAATCTATCTAAGTCAACAAAACTCTTTAACAAATGTAAAACCTTGTTTGGGAAATCCTGTTGATCCAATATTGGAACTTTGTGTGTACTTGATCAACATCTTTGACATCTTTGATATCTTTGAAATAGTCAAAGATGTCGATGGGAGGGACCTCGACGGCCCTCCAGTGGCGCCCTCTACTGGAGACGAGCCGAAACCAAACATACCGCCCACTCACGTCCACTCCATTACACAAAAGCCTCCAATTGTCATCCAAGCTCTTCGAGCAGGAAAGCGCTGTGTCAGTGCCCATTGGCTCTCCGATGTTGTAAATAAACAAGCATGTGGTATACCTGACTGTCGAGGGGTTGCTGAATGACTTGTACTGCCCGTGGAAAAGCAGCCATCGTTGTAGTTGTTTTTCCACCCTACGTGGACACGACGTTGTGTTGTCCAGTGGCCGGCTACTATTGTTGTTGGGCTTGCTGCGGCTGATCATGCATCAATGCTCGTCGATTGGAGTGCGTGCGTTGACGGAAGCCCTCTCGATGTCTGCGTAGGAGGTTCTAAATCGTAGTCCGCATCTGGAGGCTGATGGATGAGTCCCATATGATTCTCCTGGAACTCAGCCCAATAATTCTCCAATAGCTTGAGACGAACAGCCGGTGTCACAGGTGTCGAGTCGGCTTCGGGATTGTCCAGGATTGTTGCGGCACATCGTCGCTAAACGTCGCTCAGCTCGACAATTGATGAAGCATTGACGGTGGGGTCGAATCCCGCCTGTCAAATGAGCCATAATCAATGAACAAAAGGAAGAAAAGCAGTGAAGTATGTGCAACGCGTGTGTGCATGCATAGAAGTACAAAGATGGTGAATGACCAACAAAGAAATAATATGCAAATACGAACAAGACCAGAAATATGATACGTCAAATAGAAAATTAAACATCTACATCAACTTGTCCATAAAGAATAAATGTATAATAATACAACATGCATACACATCCATAACACTTGCAATATATCCAGAACACACATATCCCATAACAAAATGTCTCGACAGTAGCACTAGAATTTCTTGAAGAACGAAAGAGATAAAGGTATGCATATGCGAAAGCTCTCAACCGTGTGTGCGAGATTGCTTCGAGAGAGAGAGAGAGAGAGAGAGGCATGTGTAGGAAGACCCTCGACCGCGTGTGATGGACAACCTCGACTGCATCTCCCACCCGCTCTCACGTCCATGGTTTATCATGAGAGACCACTCGATCATGAGATGAGAAAGCTCTCGACCGTGTGTGGGAGATTGCTTCGCGAAAGAGAGAGAGAGAGAGGCATGTGTAGGAGGACTCTCGACCGTGTGTGATCTACAACCTCGACTGCCTCTCCCACCCGCTCTCACGTCCATTGTTTATCATAAGAGATCACTCGATCATGAGATGAGAAAGCTCTCGACCGTGTATGGGAGATTGCTTCGACAGAGAGAGAGAGAGACATGTGTATGAGGACTCTCGACCGTGTTGATGACTCCTGGTCTCTGCTTCCAATGTCGGCTAGCCTTTGCTGCTCTCGACGCCACGATCACCTCCCTGAAGTAGCTGAATCCGGCTCGAAGGACCATGTTTAGTTGTGATGGAAGGAAAGGGGTGACGGCAGCTCAAGAAGCAATAGGCGTCAAATGGTGTTGAGATAACTGGTTTATTCGCTGACCTCCACTACGCTTCACTACACTATGACACTCTGACCGGTCGATCGCACGTAAGCGTTGGGTGACACTCGACGAGAAAATGAGCGGAGTAGACGCGCTCATGATCCAACCCACACCAGGTCTAGCCAAAAAACGTCCCATTTTCGTCCAAATCGCGCATACCAGCTTCGCGGCCATGTTGGTTTCCATTCATCACAGCTGCCAGCTGTACATTTATTCAATATGGCAGCGTAGCTGGTAGCGTTGCTGATTGGCTGCAATTTTTTTTACTTGCGCGTGGATAGACCTGGTGTGAATTGGATCATGGACGCGCGGCAGTCGATGGGAGGGACATTGACGGCCCTCCAGTCGCGCCGTCTACCGGAGACGAGCCGAAACCAAACAACTTCTGAATACCTTACGTAGGTGAAAGTCACCTAGCACGATCCAGATGCACATGACTAGCAAAATTGAGGCTTAGACAAGTCGACAATATTTTTCGCTCACTGTTTCAATACAATTTTTAATGTTTCTTAATCTTGTGCCCCAATTTATGAACCTTCCAATGATCGAAAATATTTTCATGGTGACTTTGTAATTCAGAAAAAGTGCATAATAACTTAGAAGGCCTAATGCACATGATTTAGTCGATTTACAATTTGACCCTACTCTTCACTCATTGTTCGAATGAAGAAGAAAACATAAAATAAAATAGAAGAATTGTGAGAATTTTTCTAACTTTTCTACTTCCGATCAATGACTCGTAAATACCATAAGTAGGTGGGGGTCACGTAGCATGATCCAGACGCACATGACTTGGCTGATTTACAGGTCATTGTTCGAATAAATTCTGAAATGTTTTTTAATCTTGTCCTCGAATGTCTGAACCTACAAGTAAACGAAAATATTTTTCTCATTCAGAATAGACGAATTGTAAGAATTTTTCTAGTTTTCATACTTCCGAGCAATGGCTCGTAAGTACCATATGTTGGTGGGGGTCACCTACATAGCATGATGCAAACGCACGTGACTTGGCCGGTTAACATGTCGACAATATTTGTCGCTCATTGTTTAAATAAAGTCTAAAATTTTTCTCAATCTTGTCCTCAAATGTCTGAACTTTCAACTAAATGAAAATATTTTCCTCATTCAGAATAGATGAATTGTGAGAATTCTTCTAATTTGTCCACTTCCGAGCAATGACTCAAAAATATCATATGTAGGTGGGGGTCACCTAGCATGATCCAGACGCACATAACTTAACCGATTTACAGGTAGACAATATTTGACGCTCATTGTTTGAATAAAATCTAAAAATTGTCTCAATCTTGTCCTCGAATGTCCGAGCCTCCAAGTAAACGAAAATATTTTCCTCATTCAGAATAGATGAATTGTGAGAATTTTTCTAATTTTTCTACTTCCGAGCAATGACTCGTAAATACCATATGTAGATGGGGGTCACGTAGCATGATCCAGACGCACATAACTTAACCGATTTACAGGTCGACAATATTTGACGCTCATTGTTTGAATAAAATCCAGAATTTTTCTCAATCTTGTCCTCGAATGTCTGAACTTCTAACTAAACGAAAATATTTTTCTCATTCGGAATATTTAGAACTTTTAGCGGTTTTGGAAATATCTAAAAGAAATGCACACAAAAATTTAAATATTTGAAAATTTCGAAAAAAAAAAAAACTTTCGAAGCTTTTTAGAAATTTCTCAAACTAGATAAAGGTGAAGTTTAGAAATAACGGAACAATTTTTAACGTTTAAATATATATTTTTTTAATTAACTTTTCAATATTTACAAAATTTCGAAAATTCTAAAAAATATGCAAGACTTGCAGCCAATTTTTTAATCTTGAAAGAGTTTTCTATATTATATGAATAATCTTAGTTAGTTTTTAAGGTGTTTGAAAATTGATCCTTTTTGATTCAAGATGCAACTACTTGGTTAAAATTTTACTTAATTAAAAAATTGTTAATTTAAAAAAATTTTAAATAATTTAAATTTTCTAAATTAAAAAACAAATCAAATATTATCTTAAAATTAATTTCCCAAAGTAAAATTATTAATATTTTTTTTAAATACTTACTGAAAATCGAGCATATTTACTATTAAAACTGTAAGAAAAATTCATTACATATTTATAAAACAGTATTCTCTATTTACAGATAATAAATATCTTTCTTGGTACTCTCCTCTTCACCCTGGCGGTTTTCTTCAATTCTATTAGTAATTATCATACAATATAATATCTTATCTATAATTTTAAGTTTTTATTTTTAATCGCAGTTAAAACGATAATTTACTGATCGCTATAACCCTCGGTTCTTCATATAAAATTTTATAAATTCTTATCAATTTATATTCAAATCAATGTCTTTGGTTGAAAATTAGTTTTTTATTAAAAATGAATTTTGTTAACTGAAAGTTTAACTATTCCATTTTTTGTCGAATTTTTTTTTATAGGTGTTACGAACCAACCTGCCTTCGAATAATTAGATTTTATTTCTTTTTCAAGGACTCTGAAAATTAGGTAGTGTGGAATTTAATTCAATGATTCGCCCGGAGGTATTTCAGACAATCACCTGAGATCACTCTCAGGTGTTTATTGTTATTTTTGTGGGATTCGTTTTAATCTCTGCTTCCTAGAAGTACTTTGGCATACGCCTTAGAAAATTTTTGAAATTGGGCTAGGGTCGATAAATAACATTCAATTCATTGTTATATAGTTCCAAACAAAGTTGCACAAGTCCTAAGTTTATTAATTTGACCCAAATTTTACATGTTTGTCATACCAAAGGAAAAAGCAAGAATATAAGTGTTAAACAACCCTTACAATTACCGTCTAATCCCCGAGCTCAAAACGTATGCAAAATTTCGAAAAACTGTCGTTTTGGTTAACGTGACCGGGACGCAAGATACAGAGAGAGACAGAGAGCGAGGGATCGTCACAATAAATAGTGGGTAATTTACTTTTGATCTTTTGTTCTGCATGGTAAATTAATCCTTGTTTTTGTCCACTCCTCACCATTCACCACTCACACGCGTCGCCCAGCCGCCCCGAAGGTTCACAAAACCGAAACTATTGTGTGTCGAGATTTCCCATAGTTGTTCGATGAATTTCCTACGGTATTTGATCGATGCGTCTTTACATCAAATCACCCCGGTTCCACACACGTCGACTTACGAAACGGCGCGATTTGATTGCAAGTCATTCGATCACTTTTCACGATCACGATTCACTTTCTAGTTCTTATTTGAAACGCCGAACTGATTTCGAAAGTCAATAATCAATATGGGGTAGTTCTACATTAGCTTCCCTTAGAATAGGACTATTATGGCTTGCTATCGATCACCAAAATCTTAATATGGTTTGATCGGTCCCAAAATTTATAGATAGGTGGACGGAGGAAAGATCGCGGCCACGGCATATCAACGAATTGACGCGAAGACCATGAGAACTAGCCATCAATAATTAGATTGCTCCTGCTCATAGGGTCTGCCGTGACAAACCCGCCCTGAAGTAGAAATGATCGTCCCTGATTATTACCAGTGTCCGGGATCTTCTCTCTTCCCAGGCCTTATGGTTAATTCTTATAATCCTTGAGTTGTTTCCTTAAATAAACGTCGCTCTAATTTGTATGTCGTATGCCCAAAAGCTTTTATATTAGGTAAAGTGCACATATTGTTAATCATACAGCGAATAAGTTTTTTTTTTTATCTAGGTTTATTGTAATTAAATCTGTCCACATGACAGGCCTTAATTATCTTTTATTATAGTCAATTTATAACATCCATCCATCAATCCATTCCAACACTATTTTAGGGACTTCATTCCCATGTACCACCATTGATCACGACACTACACTGATTCAGCAGGCTGATGTTGATGTCTTGTTGTCATTTATCTTTCATGGAGCATCAGAACAGTGTGGGTATAAGTCAGATTTTACGCCCGTTGTAGCGTTTGTTTTGGCATTACGACCCTTGATGACGGGGTAACTTCCTTGTTGGCCGAAGCCTCAATGGTATCAGTTGAGGTGAAATGTGGCTGATCTTTAAATTCTCCTTTAGGTGTAGGGACTGGTTTCCTCTCGTCATGGCTTTTTAATTCCTTCAGGTTTAATGAAAGCTCTGAACAGTCTATTCTCTCTTGGGTTGGCCTAACACTCGATGTCACTTGTATCTTTTCCTCATCGATTCCCAGGTTCCTTGGCTTGCGATTGAAACAGGTCCAACAACTAGTCAGGAGCAATAGCATTTTAGTACGACCGATGTAACCAAATATTAGTATTGCAAGTAACCCTGATCCTGCATAAGATCCCTGTATTAGTAGATGCTGGGTTGTCTTATCCTGCCTTTGCAAACTGAGATCATACAATTGTCGCTCTACTTGTTCTAGCGCTTTTTCGCCTTCCTTGATAAGTTTAAGTGTATGTGAGGTTCATAAATTGCTACCACAGATTCCCTCATAGGTTGCAAGCCTGGTAGAGTTACTTCTGCTGTTTTTAAGTGACATCCAGGTGCGATTCGAATTAGACCGAGTCCCTGAAGTCGAAGATGATGAACGGGCTGGCCGACACAATTTAAATCTGCAGCTAGCTCGTTGGACAAGGAGTAGATCCAACCACTCAACGATGGCAAGGCCTTCCAATAAGGTTGGCTTTCGTAAGATATTTTGATATCGCACGACTTGAATGATGCCATTGTTGGCTCCAGTAGAAGTTGTGATTCACAAGTTTTATAGTGCGAAACCTCGTAAATAGGGAACACGCCTGGGCAAAGGATGTAGTCTTCCAGTTGGTTACATTGGACTTGTTCGACACGGGTCACTAATATGTAGGTTCGCTGCGTGTCTTCCATCGCGATGCATGCAAATTCTGACTTCATGTATGCTCGTCCAGATCCGTTTCCAAGAATAGATTGCTGCACAGGCAGTGGGTGCATTTCGTACATCGTATATTCTGCGCGCTCTAATAGTGGAATATTTAATAGAACTTGTAGTGTTCTGTTTTTACAAATTATGGTTACCGTGGCAGTCTTGGCTAATTTTTCTATATCCACCCGTGGTCCGGGTACTGGAAAAGTAACCTCAGGTGCGTGATCCTGAATGTCTCGAAATATGGGTTGAATTTGTTCCGCCGTCAATAGGGAAGGATGAAGTTCTCCCCTCCTTGCGGCGTGGATGACATTCATAATGCGATTTGCAGAACGAATGTACTTATCTATCCCCGCTTCGAAAGCCTGCAGTACTCTGATGAATGCAGATGTTAAACTGATATCGTGGATTTCTTGTCGGTCTTCGTTGACCTTTTGAACGATTCGAAATATTTGGTTACGAAGCTGATCCTGTTGTTTTTCGTAGTCTCTAACAACCTCGTGTATATTTTCTAATTGTGATCGGATGATTTGTTTGTTTGCTTACTCATCAGATGGCATAGGTTAGCCTGCGCGTGGACAAGCTCATTGATTTTTGAATCCATTTCTTGTCCAACATTGTACGTTAGCAGTCCCGCTACGGGTCAACGATCTCTCCTAAGAATCCAAGCATTGGGGTTGTTCTTCGTTTTCTCATGCCTGAAGGTGAATGGTCTGGTAGATTTTTACTGGTATGGTACGATAGTTCGCCAGTTTCTTGCTCGATGTCTCTTCGAAGTCCTTCTGCAACATCCAGTTTGGGTTGTATGTCGTGGTCTACGATGATGTTGCTGCAGTCAATTTCGTGCTTCGGTCTGCAGTATTTTGCCGAAATGCGAAGCCTTGTCTGCCATTCTGTGAGCAACTCATGAAGTTCAGCTACATGCAGAAAGGTATTGATCCTCCAATGACTGAATACCCGACGCACCGGCCCTGAGTGCTCGTAGAATATTCCAGTGCTCTTTTGGAACTGAAGGTTCTTGAAACGTTCTTCGGTGGTGCTGTGGACCGTCCAATGGATTTAGCATAGCGACAATAGAATCAAGAGTGCTGCGTGGACGTACATGATTTGCTATCCGATAGATTTCATTCTAAACAATTAAACGTTTGGCTATTAATTCATTATACCGCCTGCATGCATAAATGACCAAAGGCTTGTAAACCCTTAGAATGACGTTCGTTCCCCGCATATGTAATCATTATGACCTGTAGAATAGCATTATCAACCGTATGTGACCATAAGTTTGTCAGTGTGCTTGGTGAATCTTGTACCATCGTCGGCCTCAAGGATAACATTATGATTTTCCATGAAGCCTACTATGGTATAAGTGCCCACCGCTCGTTTATAAAATTTATCTTTATGTACGTTTTTGAACACTATTACCTTATCGCCGATAACGGCATTCAGGGGCCGGGCCTTTTTATCGTATTGTAACTTGGAATGTTCTTTACTCCGAATTATGTTTTTAGCGGCAATCTTTTGAATTTCATTCAGCCCGATGATCAGATCCCGAAGATAAGACCCGTATGTTTCTTATTCATCTGGTGATGGGAGTGAACTAGGGGTTCGTGCTAATCTTCCATGAACTAATTCAAATGGTGTAAAGTTTGTTCACTCATGAACAGAAGTATTGTACGCGAATTATGCGAACGGCAACAATCGATCCCAGTCATCAAAACCCTCTGCATAGTGTTCCATGTAGTCCGTGAGTACAATATGACTACGCTCTAGCGAACCGTTAGTCTGAGGCCGGTATCCCGAGGTGGTTAAGTGTTTAACCCCGAATATCGACCCTAATTTGCACATAAGTTGGCTTATGAAGCATCCCCCACTGTCCGTGAGGATACAACGAGGAGCTCCGTATTGAGCGAACAGATGTTGTGCCACGGCGTGAGCTACTATAGTGGAGTTCATAGATGGAATGGGCACTGCATTGCATAACTTGGAAAAATTGTCTTGCATTGTAAGTATGTACCTATTGGCGTTAGGGGTGCTTGACAACTTTCCCACAATGTCTAGAGAGACTTTATCAAACACCCCCAATGGTGTGTCAGTTATTACCATAGGTTCACGTGTACTTTTCGCGTATCCGATTGTACGTTTTCGTTACCCCTTTGTGTCCCCCAAACAAACTATCGTGGTTTTCGGATATAATTTTCGTACAAATCTCCACGGGAGGAACCTCTACTTTTCCATGGCATATAGTGATAACCGGAGGGCCCTTTTGCAATATGTCCGACAACAACTCCGCCATCCCATTTTGAGGCATCCTACCTAATAGGTCTCCTGAATTAGGGATCCGACAAGTTCCGTGCTGTTTGCATTCTAGTGTTATCTTTAAATTCCTCAATCCTCGTTCAACTTCATCCCAATCAAAACATCGTCAAAATGGTTCTGCTTAATAACTATTGAATAAATGTTGTACTTCCCTGAAGGGGTAAATAAAATTTGACCCTTCTTGGGTTGTTTTGAACATAAATCTTGAGGATTCTCACGATCTGTTGCAATTAATAATTTGAAAATTTTATTAACGGGCTCGCAATCTTCTGAAATAAAATGTGCATAATGATCGCGGCGGTATGTTATCGGTTCGGTCCACTCATGTCGGATGGATGGGACTATTTTTGGATCTTGTATTTTTGATAATTTTGTTGTTGTTGCGATTTCGTTTACTTATTCTGCTGAAGAGGAAGAGTCCGGGTCCAAATACGGTATCTCCACGTTGATGGGTGATCGGACCAGTGACGCTTCTGGATCCCTCTGATCTTCGCAAGGAACGGATGAGAGTTGAGAAGGCCCCTGTGTCAGGCAATCGGGAATTGGGCCCATTGTATGGTCCTTCTCTCCATCGACCGACAAGGAGGTTTTTTTATTTCCTTTTAAAGCAGGAGTTGATCGTGCGAAAGGAATAGGTACTACTGTTGGAGTTTGAAACAACGATCTTCGTGAAGGTTGCTGACCTAATATTGGCGAGGCCAGTACCTCCGGTGTTCCCTTAAAACGTACAGTACTTCGTCGCCGATTGATCCCCGTAAGTGCATCTTTAGGTTGTTTTGTTTATAATTCCTTTTCATCTTTTTCATTTAAATGTTTTTGAAATGACTCTAAAAATTTATTCACTCGGTCTGGTAAAGGGTCATCGGTCCCTACGCAAGGATACATGTTCTTTAGATGGAGTAGAAGCTCCTAGTCGTCTTCTCCCTCCGAAACCGCAGTAACATTCACTTGAATAGGTCCATCTGGATATGATTGATCTAACCCTTCCTTATCCCAGAAATAAGATTGATGTTCTGTAAGCGTTTTATCGAACTGTGCTCAAGATTTCTGAATTGCTCCATTCATGTCGGGAATCCTCACCATCTTTGCTGATGAACTGTCACTGTCTGCGCTACTGGTGCAGTTTGGACTGAGGTTCACTATGACTTCGGACCTTCTTGAAGGTTCCTCAGGCATATCCTTGTGGAAAGTTCCGGCTTCTAGTAAAGCTGGAGCAGCTAATCCACTTTTCGTAACTCCATCCCTAGCAAGTTGGTCTGCTTCTTCATTTCCTTCGATTCCCTGATGCCCGGAAACATGATTCCAGGTTACATCCAGAGGATTTTAGTTCTTAGGATTTAGTTCTTCGAATTCTATTCTATTAACTACTGGTTTCCCATCGGCGGTCTTCCACCCATTGGCTTCCCAAGCGGGTATCCACTTAGTGCAACTATCAATGAGAAATTTATAATCTGAGAATATTGATAATTTAGTGACTCTAGTTTCAGTAGCCTTTCTGGCTGCAGCTTTTGCAGCTTGTATCTCTGCAGAGTTGTTAGTTTGTCGCCCTTGAGCTGGTTCAGAAATATTCCATGGATGATTAGGGCCAAAACACACCCCTATGCCTCCCTTGGGCTCTCCTGTCTGATTGTGAACGCAGGCCCCGTCTACATATACTTCAGCTGGTTGAACGTTTTGAGCAGGGAACCATGGGTTTGGTAAATAAGGTGGAGCATTCTTTGCTGCAATTTCTTCCGATGGAAGTACAAGAGTTGGTTTTAGACTTGGAAGCACGCTATGATCTTTTCTGAAAACGGGCGCGTTGGAGTCTTCGCTATCTTCGGATGAAGCATCCTCAGAAGACAGATTTTCCTGGATATAAGCAAGTGGTTTAGGCTCGTTTCCCTTGCGTGACCTTTGTTTCAGTCTAGTTGCTATCGAACTTCTGTCCAAAGCAGGCTCTTTATAATAGGCAGGGGGTTGATATGTCTTGTCCGAATCATCTACGGAAATTCCCGGTAGTCTCTTTCTTCGTCCCCTTGCGACTTGAGTCACAGATTGTTCTTGTGAAGCCGGCAATGTTACTAATGGTTTGAGGGCTCTTCTCCTTACTGTAGGTTTGCCCTTGGTTTTAGGCAAGGTGGCACCTGTAATAGAAGACTTTTGTTTTTGAACCGTGGATTTAGTGGTTAGACCTGAACTAGTTGATGGTTGTAACAACGGTGAGATTTGAGATCGTGTTTGTGGTTTATCTTCCTTTGAACCGCTCGCCTCAGTTGAATTTAATATAAGTGGTAATACGCGGTGTGCAGACAACATCGAAGGGGATTCCCGGAAAGGGCTTCGACACCACGGTTCAATTTCCCCTTCTTGTATTCAAATTTAAACTGATACTCCTTTAGTCTGTATCTCTGGATTATCTGCATAGGTAATCCAGTGGACCGGCTCATGGTCGCAGGCCAGAACAAATTCCCTACCATAGAGATATGGTCGAAAGTTATCAATAGCATAGACTACTGCGAGACATTCTTTTTCTGTCGGTTCATAATGTTGTTCTACACTGGTCATTATTTTAGAGTAGTAGGCGATCGGCATATCCATTTTATCTATTTCTTGGGTAAGAACCGCTCCTATTGCATACTCGGATGGATCTGTGGTTAATTTAAAAGTTTTGGAAAAGTCCGGATATTTCAATATGGGTTCATGACATAGTGCGTCACGTAATTTATTAAAGCTTTCTTCTTGAGCGGTTCCCCAGACAAATTTTGACTCGTTTTTCAGTAAATTTACTAAAGGTTTTGCTAACTTCGCGTAATTCTCTATAAATCTTCGGTAATACCCGGACAATCCCAAGAACTGACCTACGTTGCGTACAGTTTTAGGTCGCGGAAATTCCTTAATCGCAGAAATTTTAGTCAGATTTGGTTTCACCCCATCGCGTCCGATGATGTACCCCAAATAGGCTACTTCAGAGTATAGAAAATCACACTTATAAGGTTGTAATTTTAGGCTGGCTTCCCGTAATCGTTTGAAAAGTCTTCGAGCCTTCTTATCATGCTCTTCCAGGGTTTCTGAGTATATAACAATGTCATCGAGGTAAATGAACGCCTCAGTTCCTAGCATTCCTTTGAGGACCGAGTTCATCAGCCGTTGGAAGGTAGCTGGGACGTTTTTAATACCCATAGGCATTCTTTTATACTCAAAATGACCCGTTTGAGTAGAAAACGCTGTTTTGGCTCTATCATCAGGATGAGTTTCGACCTGATGATAGCCGCTAGCAAGGTCAAAGATCGAGGAGCTTTGCCTAGTTTATCTAATATGTCTGTAATATTAGGCAATGGATAAGAATCGCCCACTACTTTTGCATTTAATGCCCTATAGTCTATCACCACACGATACGTTCGTTCTCCGGATGCGTCTAGCTTTTTCGGAATAATCATGACAGGTGAACTATACGGAGATTTTGATGGAACTAATATTCCTGCTTTCAGTTGCTTATTAATTTGTATAGCCATTTGCTCTTGTGCTTGAGGCGCGTGACGATATTGCTTCTTTGAGATAACGATATCGTCAGTTGTCGGGATCCTATGTTGAACTTTGTTAGTTACGGTAAGTATTTCCCCGTTAAGATGGAATATGTCAGAGAAATCTCTAGCCCAATCAAAAACTATGCTCTTTTCAACTTCATTTAGGTGTGTTACGTGCAGGCTACTTTTGAACCTTTCTATTCTATCCGCAGGATTGTTCGTCTCTCCGCTCCATAAATAGTCTTCGGGACTCGATTCCTCGGAGCATGCTCCTGGAAATTCGCAGTAGTCAAAGGGGACAATCTCCTGTGGATGAATCTCAATGTCGACATCCTTCTCCGTGGTGTTGTAGGCATACGAGAAGCTTATACCGTCATGGTTCTTCACTATCCCTTCCCCTATATATATTCCTTCTGGTGTTTTTACCCGGGGTAGATATCCTTCAGATAAATCTCGATTAGCTACATCGATAGGCACCAGTTGCCTTGCACGTGCTTTTAATTTTAAAACTCGCGAAAACGGTGTAATTTCTTTTCACAGTTCTTTACGAGCCAGACATGATTCATTATCTATGAAAGGTATCGGAGTAATGGGTCTTGAGAGGACTACGAGGGTGTTATGTCTGAATGACAACTGTGCTTGCGCTTGGCGAAGATAAGGTCGACCTATTATTCCCTCAGCAGAGATGGGGAAATCGTTAGGTACCACATGAAATTCTACCGAGTCATCACGTAATTTAATTAAGATTGTCCCGAGTGTTTCAACTAAATCTTTGGATATACCTGAAATTCGGATCACGTCATCGCTTAAATGACTTAAATTTAACAACTGGGGAGTCCTCCTTTTCGTCTCCTGTTCTGAGGACTCGTTTGGGTTCTCCAAGAATGTTACTCTTTTCGGACGCTCTGGTCTTCGGACCGGCTTTGGTGACATCGGTTTGGCCCGGATTGTAAATGGGGCTGAGGCCAAGGAATATTAGATGGTACAGACATTGCAGTAGGATACTGCATCGGAAAAGAATACCCAAAATTAAATGGATACATGGTGGGATACTGAAACTGAGGTGGATAATGTGAAAGATATAAATTCGGCTGATTTGGAAAAGCCGAGTAGGATGTAGGCGGATACTGCATGCTAGGCGACTGTGTTTCTGCAGTTACTTTATCTGCCGTTTTAGGCTTACTTGTATCTTCCAGTTGTTTTGAATATGGGCTTGGCGATCTAACCCTTTCGGGAGTTATATCCTGTCGCGTTACATGATAGGCCGAGGCCGAGGCCACCCTAGCTTTTTCGGCATATTTTTGTCGTTTCCCCACATGGAGAACGTATTCAAAAGCGTCGTCAAGGTTTTTCGGACTCCTTGTATCGACGAACGTGAACATCTCATCCGGTAGTCCACATCTAATGCACAGTCTGTGACTGGCTTCATCATCAGGGTAGTATCATTCTTTTTGCTGGCATATTTCTCTTCTAAAGAGTGTTTTGCTCCACTAAGAAGTCCCAGTGTTCGATCATAATAATCACTCACACTTTCTGACTGTTTGATCCGCAGGTTTACAATAGCATTGAAATACCACTGGTACTTCTTTGTGGGTGCAAAACGTTCTTTTAAATGCTTAACTAGTTCTTGTAGATTTTTAAACTCTTTGTCGCGTACACTTTCACGCGCAGTTCCCTTCAAGTTACTCAGAACAATTTTAATAAATGAGGGTTCCGTGGACTCCGTCATGTAAACTGCCCCGTTTACAATGTCTTGCAGAAATTCTTTTAGCGCGGGCGATTTACCGTCGAACGTAGGAATATGGTGGGTACTTTGTTGCAATGTCATGCCCTCAAGGGCTGTGGCCATTGCGACGCTCACGTCCATGATAGGAGTAGTTTGATTTGATGAAGCCAGAATGTTAGGGGTTACCCCTATGATCGATTGTTGCGATTTCGATGTTTCGGGAACTTGATCCTTATCCTGCGATTTGTCATGCGGCATTTCACTTACTGTTTTCGTTCCAATTAACAACGCGTAACGGGAAGGGGTAAAAATCACCGCCCCTGAATATGGGTTGTCAAACAATTTTTTGAAAATGCGCTAAAATTTTTCGACCAAATATTGATAAAGTTTCTATCCTGTTGCTGTGTTAACTATAAGAAACGAGTGTCCAGACGATGCGCGCGCAATTAAAAACAATCCGACCCGTGCCGTGGGATAAAAGGCTGAAATTCATTTATAACGTGGATTTAATGTTTAAGGGTTGCATAGAACGAGATTTTTGCCCCTCATTTCCACTAATAGCTGTTCTCAATACAGGATAAGTGTCCTATCGCTGCTGTCTACCCTGTCGGAATCGAATCATTGACTGAAGGCATCAATTCGCAAATTCATAAAAATTTACTTAATATAGAAACATATATAAAACATGTAAAAATCACCGCCCCGGAATATGGGTTATTGCAAAGTTTCAATAAATTCCTGAAATAAACACCATCGGCAATTGTTAATATAATGAAGTCACGTACCTTGATTTACACCTGACATGCGTAGAAAATCGTATACAATTATATACATATATAGCAATAATTCGTCAATAATATATCGCTAGTTATCAAGGCCTTGGCCATTTAAATTCGCATTTTTCGTCTTTAATGACCAAAAAGGGTATTGTGATTCAAAAATTTGCATATGTTCTTACACTTTGGTTACTTGGCCTGCCTAGGCTTATTCACTGTTTATACGTGGCACTCTGATCTCTATCTCTCTCTCACCGTCTACGTGTATTTGCTAATCGGATCATTAAGCAAGCAGCTTTATTTTCTAAAAATGTTGAAAAATAAGAATTTTCAGTACTAAGTCATATTTTATGTATTAGAAATAATTTGCATTAAAAAAACCGCAAAAAAAATCATAATTAACGCCAAAAACTCGCAAACCCTATTTTTTCACTTATGGGGTTTCTTTGTGACCCTATAAAACAGACTTATGGGGGTGATATTTGAAAAGTGATATTTTATTCGTATTCTAAGGCTAATTCTGAAGAGAAATGTTGAGTTTCAACTAGATTGAGATAACATTGATGATACTGAATAAGATTTACAAAAACGTCTTTTTTTCTTATGGGAAATACATGTTAAACTTTGTGGGGCTTGCGCCAACCCTAAATATCATTTTTTTTCAAAAGGAAAAAAATGGATTTATTTTTTAGTGGATTCGAACAATTTTGGGGGGTGTGCCGATAAAAATTCAAAATAAAAAATTTCCAATGCATTTTTGGACCACCCTTTTGTATATGTAGCTAGTGGCTAAGGGGGACGGAGGGAAGATCGCGTCTACGGCATATCAACGAAATGACGCGAAGGCCATGAGAACTAGCCATCAATAATTAGATTGCTCCTTCTCATAGGGGCTCGTGCATAAATTACGTAACACTTTTTGGGGGGAGGGGGGTCCAGCTTAATATTACACAATGGTGAAAAACTATAGGGAAAAGTCGGAAAAAGAGTTACACAGGGGGGGGGTCAAAATTGTCGGAAAACTGCGTTACGTAATTTATGCACGACCCCTAGGGTCTGCCGTAACATAGGTATTCAATCTTTTTGGGAGAAAATTCACTTATTTGGTTGAAAATTAGTTTTTTTATTAACGAAAATTAACTTTGAACTGAAAATTTAACCACATCATATTTGTTTGAACGTCAATTGTCTTGAGTTGAAAATTCAAATTTTAGGTTTAATCAGGTTTATTAGGTTCTATTAAAAAATAAAATATTTGATGGAAAATTCATTTATTTTGTTAAAAATTAATTTTTTGAGGAGAACTCTTTAGTGTCAAGTGTTGCGTTTTTCGGCTTTGGTGAAGGGAATCAGCGTGTGTGGAGGCAGAAAGGGCAGTGAGTGCGGAGTTCAGGTGTAAAGGAAGAAGGGTGAGTGAAGGCAAGTGTGTAAAGGGTGAAAGTAAGGTGTGTGAAAGGAAAATTAGAGCGTGCAAATTTTTTTGAGGTTAGGAGTAGAAGAATAGTTGTCGGGCAAAGGGGGGCAAGAGGTAGGCAAGTTAAGAGTGGAAAACGTCGAGGACTACTTGGTGAGGTAGGAATGCCGATCATACGAAGTCCACAAACGGGCGACAGAGGGCAGGGAATGGATGAAGCAAGGGCTGACGATGTTGGTAGCGCGGGTAGTGGGGAGAAGGAAAAAATTGTCAGTAGCGAGGAGGAGGCGTTCGAGACACCGACCAGGGGCGGATCGACAGAGAGAGGGGGATCAGGCACGAGCCAGAAACGAGGGTGTTGAATTATGCTGGAAGGAGGAGGGTGACGGGAACTCAAGAAGCAATAGGCGCCAGATGTTGTTGTTGAGAAGTTCGTTTATTTGGTAGAACCACACTACACCACACTACACCACAACACTCGTACCGGTCGGCCGCACGTCCGGTCTGTATGAAGCACGAAGGTTAACTGGTGGGAGTAGACGCGCAACAGTCGACGAGAGGGACCTCGACGGCCCTCAAGTGGCGTCCTCTATTGGAGACTAGCCAAAACCAAACAGAGAAGAACCTTCAAATTTACAGCGCCTCAACAGGCTAGGTAGCGCAGGCTCAAATAAGAGTCTGGATGAATGGCAAAAAAAGGTGAACGCAGTAAAGAGGAAGATAAAAGAAAAAGAGAGGAAGGGGAAGATGATTCTCAAATGGACAAGGATAACAAAGAAGTTAAGATTAAACGAAAAACACCAGACAGAGATTGGCGGGATGGGGGGATGTTTGAGAAGCTGGAAGCCCTCATAAAAGGATTTAAAGAGGAAACAAGGAAGAGTCTGGAAGATATGAATAGGCAGGGGAAAGAAGTTAGGGGGAAATGAGAAAAGTAAGAGAAAAGTGGGAAGAGTGGGATAAACTCTGGAAAGAGGAGAAAGACCAGGTATGTGGTAAACTAGAGACCATAGAGAATAGACAGAGAGAGATTGACGAACAGACAAATAGGGAGATAAAACAGCTGGAAGAATGGGTAAGCAAATTAGAAATTAGGAATGAGCATATGGGGAAGGAAACAGAGAGTGAGGGAAGAGTAGAAGGGAGTGATAACGTGGAAAATGAGAATGAAAGATTGAAGAAGAGACTAAGTGAGATTGAAAGAAGATTGGAAGGGGAAGAAAGGGCGAAGAGAAAAAATAACATAATAGTTAAGGGATTGACAGTGGAGAGTGAAACAGGGGAGGTGGAAATCATAAATCTGCTGAGAGATATTGGGGTTCAGGTAAGCGTAGAAGGAGTTAAGCGAATAGGAGGAACAAAGGAAGGAAAAGAAGGAATGTTTATAGTAAAAGTAGGGAGTGAGGAGGAGAAGAAAATTATGGAGAACAAAAAATTATTGAAAAGAAGAAGGGAAAGAATTGAAGAGAACCTGACATGGAGGGAGAGGAAAAGGAGATGGCAAATAGACCAGAGGGCATGGATAGAGAGGAAAAAGGGGCACATGGTATGGCTAGGGAGAGACAGATTATGGATAAATGGGGAGGAATGCTTCTGGGACGAGGAATCAGAAGAAATAAGGGAGAAGGGAAAAAGAGTCGAGAAAGGTAGAAAAAAGGAAGATACAAAAGAGGTTAGCGATCAAACAGAGGGGTTTCCAAAAAGCAAGGCGGAAGAAAAGTAAGGAGGATAGGAGAGGGAAGGGATGGGAAAAACGTGAAAATAGCTCTCTGGAATATGTCGGGCTTGAAGAACAAGAATGAAGGTTTTTGGCGGGAGTTAGAAAAATGGTATGTGATTATGATGAGTGAAACCTGGGCAGATGAGAAGGATTGGAAGGGGATGAAAAGGATGTTACCTAAAGGGTATGTGTGGACAATGCAAGAAGCAAGAAAGGAACACGTTAAAGGTAGAGGGATGGGCGGCATGGTCTCAGGGATGAGAAAAGAACTGGCAGTAACAGGGAAAACAGAGGAGGACAGGGAGGAAAAGGATGGAACAATGGTAAGAAGGATTATAATTGGAAAAGTCAAAATAGCGGTGGTTTTTGTATATAGAAGAAGAGGGGAAGAGGAAGGTTGGAGAGTAATAAAGAGGTGGATGGAGGAAAAGAAGGAAGAGTTGGTTTTGATAGGAGGTGACTTGAATGCTTGGACTGGCGAGCAAGGGGGAGGGACTTGGGATGAAGAAGAGGAGGCCTATATAAGGAGCTCCAAACATAGGGAGATAGACAGGGAGGGGAGGAGGTTACTAGAAGTAATGGGAGAAACAGGATGGTTCATATGTAATGGCAATATGAAAGGAGATGAGAAGGGAGAGATCACATTTATAAGTAAGGGAGAAACAGTAATAGACTACATCCTGGCGGAAGGAAGAATGAGGAATATGATATGCAGTATGAAGGTGGGGAATGAGATAGGGTCCGAGCACTTCTCAGCAATAGCGTCACTGAAAGGTGGCGTCCACAAGCGCGGCAGAGGGAAAAAGTAAAGAGGGAGGGAAAGGAAAACGAAAACGGGGACTGGGAGGTAGATGAATTAAATGTGTTTGAATAAAAAATGGAAAAGGAGAACGTTAGATATGAAAAGGAGGAGGAATGCAACTTTTTGGTTAAAAATTATTCTTCTTACCTTGAGCATTCAACTATTTTATTTCAAATATTCGGTTGAATCACTTTGTTGAGAAATCTTTTTTTTTTTGAAGAGTTGTATTTTTAGTTGAAAATTCATCTCTCTCGTTGAAAATTGAACTATTCTGTTGATAATTAATCTATTTAAATTGAAAATTCAAGTAGTTGCGTAAAAGTTAACCGGCATTGTTGAAAATTTATTTTTTCGATTGAAGGTTTATGTCTGTTTAAAAATTTAACTTTTCAGTGGAAAAGTCTTTTTTTTTGTTTAAAATTAATTTCTTAACTGAAAATGTCACTTTTCAATTTTTCTAAGATTGAGCTTTTTTATTCTTTTTTTTTTTTTGCTGAAGTCATATATATTTTTTTTTTTTTGTAAATTCAATTTTGAGTACAGAAAATTTGTCTTTTGGCTTGAAGGTTCAACAATTTAGGTAAAATTTTCTTTCTTTAGTGAAAAATCTTTGTTTGTTGAAAATTTGTCTTTTCAGTTTTAGAAAACATTTTACTTCTTTGTTTTTTTCTCAAGTGTATTTGGTGACGGTATAATTTACAACTCGTTCTTCGAAAAGACAAATTGTAATAAAATGAATAATAACAAAATTTTAATTCAGAACTCTGATTTCAATCACGGAATAAACAGTTTATTGAAAATTAATTTTGTTTACAAATTAAATATTTTGTTGAGAAATTGTTTTTTTGATGAAATTGAATTTTTTCTTTGACTGAAATTTAACCATTCCAATTTTATTTCAAAATTTATCATATTTCGTTAAAAATTTAACAATTTGGTGGAAAATTCATCTTTTTGGTTGAAAATTCTTCTTCGATTGAAAATTCAACCAACTAGGGAAATTTCTTTGGAAATTCAACTCTTTTATTTAAAATTATTTTTTTTTGGTTGAATTCAACGGGTTTTGATTATGAATTAAAGTAATTTTTATAACTGAAAAATCAACTATTACATTTTCATGCTGTCATGCCAAAAGTTTTGTCTTTCTTGGTAGAAAATGAATCTTCCCCATTGAAAATTAATCTCTTTTCTTTAAGGATTCAACTATTTTGTTGAAATTTCGTCTATTTTGGTTGAATTCAAATGCTTTTGATGTGTAATTAAAATCTTTTTTATTATGAATATCAATTATTACATTCTTCAATGAGAATTTATATTTTTCGTATGAAAATTCCACTTCTCGATTGAAAGATACTTCTTTGTTAAGAATTAATTCTTTTTTGTCAAAAATAAATTTCGTAACTGAAAATTTAACTATTCTTTCTTTGGTTAAAATTGATTTTTTTCAGTTAAAAATTCAATTGTTAGGTTGAAAATTTATGTATTTTGTTGAAAGAATGAAAATTTTACCTAAATTGTTGAACCTTCAAGCTAAAAGACGAATTTTCTATACAAAAATTGAATTTACACACAAAAAAATCGACTTCAGCAAAAATTATTTTTCCACGAAACTGATGCGTTTTTACCCGAAAAAAAAATGACATTCAGAACCAGAAAATTTTTTTTTTGCCGAAAAAGGAAAGTTTTCAACTAAAAAAGATCAACCTTGAAAAAATGTAAAACTTACATTTTCAGTTAAAAAATTGATTTTAAACAAAAAAGAAACTTTTCCACTAAACAATTACATTTTTAACCAAAAACATAAGCCTTTAATAAAAAAAAACTTTAACAATATAGTTTAACTTTTACCCAAGTAGTTGAATTTTCAATTTAAAAAGATTAATTTTCAACAAAATAATTGATCTTCCGACCAAAGACATTAATTTTGAACTAAAAATATAACTCTTCAACAGAAAAAAATGATTTCTTAGCGAAGTGATTCAACCAAATCTTCCAAATAAAATAGTTGAATAGTCAAGAGAATAAAAATAATTTTTAACCGAAAAGTTGCATTTTCATTGAAAAAAAATATCTACCAAAGAGGATGAATTTATAAATCAAAAAGATAAATTAAATAAAAAGTTGAACTTTTTGTTAAAAAAGATTTAAGTTAACTTTTCACGATCAAAATATGAATTTTTAATCAAGAAATTTGTACTAAAACAAATAAATTTTTAATGAGAAAATGGACAATTTTTTTCAAGTTGAACATTTATCCAGAAAAGCTTTCAGTTCATTTTGAGCACCAAAATATGATTTTTAAACAAAAAGTAAATTTTCTACGAAATATTTAAATTTTCAACAAAACAGTAGAATTTTCAACCAAAAGTATGACTTTTTAACAAACTAGTTTCATTTTCAACCAAACAGTTGCATTTTTATCCAAGAAATATGAAATTTCTCTTAAAACAGATGAATTTTTTATTTGAAACAAAAATTGCAAAAAAATTGTTGAATTTTCATCCAGAAAAGATGTAGGTTCTCTTTCAAACAACAAAATATTAAATTCAACTAAAAATTAAATTTTCTACAAAATGGTTAAATTTGGAACAAAACAGCAGAATTTTCAACCAAAAATATGACTTTTGAACAAAATCGTTGAATTTCAAGCAGGTGAATTTTGAAATCAGGAAAACAAATATTCAAAAAAGAGTTGAATTTTCAACTGAAAAGTCGCATTTTTATTCAAGAAAGATGATATATTTCTTCCAAAATAGATGGAATAAAAAGAAACTTCAAAGAAACAGTTGAATTTTCATCCAAAAAATATTTCAGTTAACTTAACAGCAACAAAAAATGAATTTTAAACAAAAGGTTAATATGGTGGTAGGAAAAGAGTCGAATTTTTAACCCAAAAAGACGAATTTTGAACAAAACAGTTGTATTTGCAAAAAAAAAAAAGATGTCTTTTTAAAAAAATTGTTAAAAATGTTTCTGCAAAACAGACCTGAGTCATTATCATCTACCGGGAGGTACTATCAAGAATAAAATAGGCTAAAAAAGATGAATAGTGAGAATTTGTCCAATTTTGTTATCTTCGAGCAATGACTTCTAAATACCTTATGTAGGTGAAAGTCACCCAGCACGATCCAGATGCACATGACTAGCCAAATTGAGGCTTAGACAAGTCGACAATATGTTTCTCTCACTGTTTCAATAACAATTTTAATGTGTTTTAATCTTCTGCCCCAATTTATGAACCTTTCAAATATCGAAAATATTTTCATGGTGACTTTACAAATTAGAAAATGTGCATAACAACTTAGAAGGCCTAATGCACATGACTTGGTCGATTTACAATTTGACCCTATTCTTCGCTCGTTGTTCGAATAAAGAGTAAAATGTTTTTCAACCTTGTGCTCAAATTTCTGATGCTTCCAATGAACGAAAATATTTTTCTTATGTAAAATAGATGAATTGTGACAATTATTCTAATTTTTCTACTTCCGAGCAATGACTCGTAAATACCATATGTAGGTGGGGGTCACCCACTATGATCCAGACGCACATGACTTGGCCGACTTATAGGTCGACAATATTTGTCGCTCATTATTCGAATAAAGTCTAAAATGTTTTTCAACCTTGTGCTCAAATTTCTGGCGCTTCCAGTGCACGAAAATATTTTTTTCATTTAAAATAGATGAATGTTGACAATTATTACAATTTTTCTACTTCCGAGCAATGACTCGTAAATACCATATGTAGGTGGGGGTCACCCATTATGATCCCGACGCACATGACTTGGCCGACTTACAGGTCGACAATATTTGTCCCTCATTATTCAAATGAAGTCTAAAATGTTTTTCAACCTTGTGCTCAAATTTCTGACGCTTCCAGTGATCGAAAATATTTTTTTCATCTAAAATAGATGAATTGTAAACATTCTTCTAATTTTTCTACTGCCGAGCAATGATTCTTAAATACCATATGTAGGTGGGCGTCACCTAGCATGATCCAGATGCACATGACTTGGCCGGTTTACAGCTCATTACTCGAATAAATTCTAAAATATTTTTCAATCTTATCCTCGAATGTCTAAACCTTCAACTGGACGAAAATATTTTTTTCATCTGAAATAGATGAATTGTAAACATTCTTCTCATTTTTCTACTTCCGAGCAATGACTCGTAAATACCATATGTAGGTGGGAGTCACCCATCATGATCCAGGCGCACATGACTTGGCCGACTTACAGGTCGACAATATTTGTCCCTCATTATGCGAATAAAGTCTAACTTTTTTTTCAACCTTGTGCTCAAATTTCTGACGCTTCCAATAGACGAAAATATTTTTTTCATCTAAAATATATGAATTGTGAAAATTCTTCTAATGTTCTACTTCCGAGCAATGACTCGTATATACCATATGTAGGTGGGGGTCACCCATTATGATCCAGACGCACATGACTTGGTGGATTTATAGGTCAACAATATTTGTCCCTCATTATTCGCATAAAGTGTAAAATATTTTTCAACCTTGTGCTCGAATTTCTGACGCTTCCAATAAACAAAAATATTTTACTCGTGACTTTACAAATTAGAAAAAAAGCATAACAACTTATATGGGCCAGATGAGATAGCGACTAGTATATATACACCGAAACATTTTCGTGGATATTCATTAGTTACACTCATCTTGGTGACTGTTCCTAAACCTACTTGTGAGTATAATAATTAAGTTGGATCGAAAAACAAATAAATTTCATAAATTGAGAATACTTCAGTACTCAAAAGTTTCTTTTTGGGTCCCCCATAACGTGTATGAAATTTTTTAATTAATCGATGATTATCTTGCGGTTGGGCGGAGTCGAAATTGAATAACAAAATTTTCATTCGAAATTTGTTTGAAAAATCGTGAATGTTATTTTTGTTTCGCAATCTGCATGATTTGCCTAATTTCTACCATTTTTCAGACTTTTTATTTGAGTTTATAGGGGAGAAATTTAAATTTTTGTTGAGACCAGAAAATGAAAAAAAAAATCTAGAAACTCTAAAAATTATAAATGATTCTTTTTCAGCATAGAAATACTTTTTTATGCTCAAAATGTACTTCCAAAAAAGTTTCTTTGGTTCAAAATGTAACTATTTCGTTGAAAATTCATTTTTTTGATGAAATTTTTATTTGTCCGATCTGAAATCTTCATAAGAATTTTTGAATTTTCTCAATCATCTTAGGAAAATTATACTTATTACCTTTAAAACGAATAATCTTTCAGAAAGCTGTTATTCAATATTTTTATTTTTTATTAAAAATTGTTTTTTCCTTTAAATCGAAAAACTACACACGCGCGCACTTCGAGATGGATTATGCTAGTCTCTTTAAAATTGAATGCATTTTTCTAAAACAAAAATCAAAGTCGGTCAAAAATTAAATTTGCAATTTATTTTGACCAATTTTTTTTATTTTTATTCGAAAATGTTTCCTTACCTCTTACGGTGTTATAACAGATTTTCAATAATCTTTTTATTATTCTTATATTATTCGTTATACGACTGTTTTCGTTGATTGAAGAAATTCTGAAATAAGATAGGCCAAATGAGATAGCGACTAGGTAAAAGTTGACTACATTGTAGTTTATGTGAAATAAAAAATTTTACTAAATTAAGAAATTTAAAATTGAAAAATTTTTAGTTTAAAGAAATTCTAATTAATTTTAATTTATTCAAAATTTAAAAAAAAATCCAAATATTATCTTAAAATTAATTTTTCAAAGTAAAATTATTAATGTTTTTTTAAATACTCTACTGAAAATCAAGCATATTTATTATTAAAACTGTAAGAAAAATTCATTAGTTTATAAAACAGTATTCTCTATTTACAGATGATGAATATCTTTCTTGGTACTCTCTTCTTCACCCTGGCGATTTTCTTCAATTCTATTGGTAATTATCATACAATATGGTATCTTATCTATAATTTAAGGTTTTTTTATTGAAAATTAATTTTTAACTGAAAATTTGACTATATCATATTTGTTTGAACATCAATCTTCTTTAGTTGAAAATTCAAATATTAGGTTTAAATTTCTATTAAAAACTGAAATATTTACTTAAAAATTCATGTATTCTGTTCAGAATTATTTTTTTTGCAGTAAAATTTATTTCCTTGGCTAACAATTTTTTTTTTGTATTGGAAATTAATTTTTTGAAGTCAAAATTTAACTACATTTTTTCTCGAAAATGTTTTCTATACACATTTAATCTATTTGGTATAAAATTCATTTATTTGGTTGAAAATTAAACTATTCCGTTAAAAAAATATTTTATTTGGTTAAAAAATCTTCAACTAAAAATTAAACTATTCCATTTTTTTTAATTTATCTTTTTTGGTTGAGAATTCATCTATTTTGTTGAAAATTTGTCTTTTTTTGGTATCAATGTAACCTTTTTGTTTAAAAATTCAATTAAAAGTCGAAATATTTTGTTGAAAGTTCATGTATTTTGTTTAAAATTATTCTCTTTTTGGTAAGATATTAATCTTTTTGGTTCAAAATTCATTTATTTGGCTTGAAAATTAGTTTTTTTTATTGGAAATTAATTTTTAACTGAAAATTTAACTATATCATATTTTTTCGAACATCAATCTTCTTTAGTTGAAAATTCATCTATTAGGTGTCAATTTCTATAACAGAATAAAAATTTGATTAAAAATGCATGTATTTTGTTAAAAATGATTTTTTCTCGTAGAAAATTTATTTCTTTAGCTGAAAATGATTTTTTTTTTATTGAAGATTTTTTTCAAGTAAAAATATAATTACATTTTTTCTCGAAACATTCTGTTATAGACATTCAATCTTTTTAATAGAAAATTCACTCGTTTGGTTGAAAATTGAACTATTTCGTTGGAAATTTATTTTATTTTCTTAAAAACTCATTTGTCTAACTAAAAATTAAACTATTATATTTTTTTAAATTTATATTTTTTATTCGAAAATTCATATATTTAGTTGAAAAGTTGTCTGTTTTGGTAACAAATTACCCTTTTTGGTTAAAATTCAATTGAAAGTAAAAATATTTTGTGGAAAATTCATGTATTTTGTTAAAATTTATTCTCTTTTTGGTAAAAAATTAATTTGTTTGAAATTTCATTTCTTTGGTTGAAAATTATTTTTTTATTAAGAATTAATTTTGTTAACTGAAAGTTTAGCTATTCCATTTTTTGTCGAAATTTTTTTTATAGGTCTTTTGTTATAAAAGGATTGATCTTTTTGGTAGAAAATCCATCCATTTGGTTGAAAATTCATTTTTTTTAAATGAAAATTATCTTTAAACTGAAAATTTAACCACATTATATTTGTTTGAACATCAATTTTCTTTAGTTAAAAATTCAACTTTTAGATTTAATTCGGTTTATTAGGTTCTATTAAAAAATAAAATATCTGATTAAAAATTCATGTATTTTGTTAAAAATTATTTTTTCTTGGTAGAAAATTTATTTCTTTGACTACAAATTTTTTTTTTATGGAAAATTAATTTTTAACTGAAAATTTAACTATATCACATTTCTTTGAACATCAATCTTCTCTAATTGAAAATTCAACAATTAGGGTTAAATTTCTATTAAAACATAAAATATTTAATTGAAAATTCATCTATTTTATTTAAAAAAAAATGTTTGTAGGAAATTGATTTCTTTGGCTTAAAATCAGTTTTTTTTTATTGGAAATTAATTTTTTCTAAGTGAAAATTTAATTAAATTTTTCTCGAAAAATTTTTTCATTGACTTTTAATCTCTTTGGTAGAAAATTCATTCGTTTGGTTGAAAATTGAATTATTTCGTTAGAAATTTATTTTATTTGCTTAAAAACTCATTTCTCTAACTAAAAAGTTACTACTTTTCAAAATTTATCTTTTTTAGTTGAAAATTCATCTACTTTGTTGAAAATTTGTCTTTTTCTTTGTAGCAAATTAACCTTTTTGTTCAAAAATTTATATATTTTGTTGAAAATTCATGTATTTTGTTAAAAATTATTCTCTGTTCGGTATAAAATCAAATTTTTTGTTTGAAATTTCATTTCTTTGGTTGAAAGTTAGTTTTTTATTGAAAATTAATTTTTTAACTAAAAAGTTTAACTTCCATTTTTTGTGAAATTTATTTTTATAGGCATTCAATCTTTTTGGTAGAAATTTCATTCATTTGGTTGAAAATTAAACTATTCCATTAAAAATTTATTTTATTTGGTTAAAAACTTATTTTTCTATCTTAAAATTAAATTATTGTTGAAAATTTGTTTTCTTTGTTGCAAATGAATCTTTTCAACCAAAGATTTAACTATTCCATTTTTTGTCGATTTTTTTCATAGCAATTCAATTTTTTTGTAGAAAATTCATTTGTTTGGTTGAAAATTTAACAATTTCATTAAAAATTCATTTTATTTTGTGAAGATGAATGAAATGAAATGGAAACATTCTTCAGGTTCCTAGGAAAAATGAAAATGATTTTTTATTTAGAAAAATTAATTTTAAGAGAATATTTAAAAAGATTGCAAAACATTTCAAAAGATTTTGTTAACAAACCATTTTTTTATTGTTTATATTGGGGAATTTTCTAGTTCAGATCTTTTATAATTCGGAAATTTTCTGTCGGGAATTTTCAAATTCGGTAATATTAGAATTGTCGAGAATTTTCCGAAGCGATCGAAAATTCCCGAAAAATAAAATTCCCGAAAAATAAAATTCCCGACACTGTAAAATTCGCGAATTGCAAAATTCCCAAATAATAAAATTCTCAAAATAACAAGAGTGCCGAAATATAAAACTCCCGAATTGAAAAATTCACGAATAATAAAATTCCTGGAAGAAAATTGCCGAATTATAAAAAATCCGAACTAGAAAATTCCTGAATTTAAATAGTTTAAAAAATTGTTGTTCATTATATATTATTTATTCATTGAAAATACAATCATCAAATACTTTGATCAAAGAAACTTTTTTAATAATTAAAAAAATGGATGAAACATTTTGTTATTGTATTTTTAATAAGTAAATAATATTTATTGAGAAAAAAAATTTTTTTCATGATTTATTTCTTTCTCATGATTTATTTATTACATCAAAAGTATCCATTTTCTTTTAAATTATTTGAAATCTTTTCAAATTATTTTTGACATTTTTTCGGAACTTTTAAATATATTTCAAAATGATTCCTATATTTCCTACACTTGTTGTAAAGTCCTGCAAAACAAATTGCCTCAAAAGCTTCCAGATTTTTTTTCCAATTTTGTAAGTCTTTTGAAATGTTTTGAAATATTTTTAAACTTACTTTTTCGAAACAAAAAATCATTAATAATATTCCCAGAAATATTAAAACAAACATTGTTTGGAAATCTTTCAAAATTCTTGAGAAGCTCTTAATTTTTTTCAAAACATTTAAAACCCTCCAAATTATTCGCATTTTTTTGGCATTATTAATCGTTGTTCAACTGTTATTTAAAAATCAAAATTCAACACTTATACCTTTAAATTACAAGCTTTAAAATAAGAAAAATTATAATTGTATACGATAATAAAATATTTTTTTATTTGATTATTTGAGTTCAGTGTAGTAATAAAACTTAAACTTCAAAGTACAAAAAATTATAATTTAAAAAATCAGTATTACTCTCACAATTCAGTTTATTTATTACCATCATATCAGTGCTTCTGTCATTATTAATTTTCAATTATTTCTTCCAAATAATGATGCATTTTCGGTGTACGTAGACATTGCGCTCATCATCATAATATTCCGAAGTGCGGTGTTTATGAAGAGAAAGAGATACATGTCAATATTTTCTAACCTTAAAAAAGCTTTCAACTGCTTAACCGTCATATTTTACTATGAACGAGAAAACAGGCGTTCGACTTCGTAGTACGGTGAGGGCAGCACCTCCCCCAATCTTGCTCCCCAATCGCACTGCGCATGCGTGGCGCCGGATTTCTGATTGGCTGCATAGCGCGCGCTTATTTAAAATGTTTTAAATATGCAAATTGTTTCGAAAAAATAATAATTAGAAAATTCATAGAAATACATTTTTCATTGCAAAATAAACTTTCGCAGTCACAGATGTAATAATAATTTGATTTCACTGCTGAAAACACATTATTCCTCCGGACATCGAAGAAAGATTTCAGCAGTGAAATCAAGTTATTATCATATCTTATATATATTATATTTATTTTACTTATATTATATTACTTGCGTTGTCATAGCGGCCATCGTTGAACTATTGCGCCAATGTTTAGACTTACAACTAATATTTATATCGGTAACACTCTAATGTACACAAGGGCTTAGCCCGTTCACTGTTTCAATAAATATCTATGACTGCGAAAGTTTATTTTGCAATGAAAAATGTATTTCTATGCCTTTTCTAATTATTATTTTCTTGAAACAATTAAGTTGCATATTTAAAACATTTTAAATAAGCGCGCGCTATGCAGCCAATCAGAAATTTGGCGCGACGCATGCGCAGTGCGGTTGAGGAGCAAGATTGGGAGCACTGGCACCTCGATATGGCAGAAAATGTGATGTCCCATATATATGGTTCCCCCATTCTAACACCCCGTACCGCATCTACGTTTATGTTTATAATATCTTTGGCATGTCTGACTTAGACCATGGACTTTGATGCCGTTCTCTATAGTTTAGTTCTTGGCCAATTATGCAAAATTCATCTTTTTTTATTTCTTCTTACAGATGCAAAATCTTCAGATGAACCACAGTTCGATATATTGATGGTGGAATATTCAATAGCTCATCTTCCCAGTGATGCTGATGTTGTATACGGGACAAAAGCCTATTATAATGTATTGAAGGGTTGGACCGGAAAAACTGAAGTTCTACAAACAAGGGATGGGTCGTTTTGGGTTGCGGCTATAGACGGCTCGAGTTATTTCCGTAGATTCTTTAAAAACGACCAACAAATTAAAATAAGCCAGTCGGCAAGAGGTGATGCCCGTTTTGTTCCGTGGACGAAAGCTGATGACAAGTTTAGCATAAAATGGGACCAATTTTACAGGGATAAACCCCCGTTAACCAAACCCCCACGACACACCAAACACTAATGATTGGTGCCTGCTGGAAAAAAACGGTTCATTAGTGTTTCGCGCAGTGGCCAGTGGCGCCTACGCAATAATAATCATAGCTATTTACTTGACAAGTGTGGAAAGTAGGCAATTCCCGATGAGTGTGAAGTTGGCGTCACACGGAGAAAAATAGAAGGTCAGTTTAGCCATGTAGATGTGCGGACCGACTATATTGCAGGGTCCACTATAGGACAGCCCTTGAAGATGGCTAAAGCGACTATCTCTAGAAGGTTGAAACAAGAGGTTCAAATCGATCATCTCAGAGTGTCCATTTGGTCATCTCATATGGTCGACTCAAGCGTCATATAGAGTCGAACCGATTATCACACAGGGCGGAAAAGATCATTATAAAAGTTCGAATCACTTATCATAAAGGGTCGATTTGGTCGTATCAGAGTCGTCTTGATCTCCTCGAACAGTCAACCTGGCCGTCTTAGGGGGTCGATTTGATTTTCCTACATTTTCTATATTTGCTGTACTTTTCCTATTCATTCCAGTCTTCCTTTTATAAGAGGCTGAAAATGATCAAATATTTCGTAGAACTTATAAAACCTGAAAATTTATATGAAAGACATGAATTCTGAAAGCATTTTGCATTGTTTGTGGAGAGCGAGGTGTATGAGACATAATTTGATATTCAAACACAGTGCACATTGACAATATATTTTTTGGAGCACGAAAAGCTAAGGACACGGCGCGGTGTCACACTGAATTGTAACATTTGAAACACTCAAGTGAATTCATAAATCAATATCCCACATCTCCTTACCCTTACGAAAAGATATGACAGGAAAAAAATGACAGGTGTGTCATTTTTTCCCTGTCATTTTTTTTCTGTCATTTTTTCGCGACCACAAGAAAACGACAGGCACGACAGCCGAAAATGACTGGCCCTAATTGGCCATAATTTATTATAATATCGTGTAACATTATAAATCATCGACGACTTGCAGACTTATTCGTAAGCCATTTGAACTTTCCTGTAAAGCTTAAAAAATCATTAGCAAAAGAAAACTATTATGGAAATTTTCATGATGAAACACCTCTTTGTAGCCTCTCACTAATTCCGAATTCTCTTCCAACACATCAATTGTGGAATGTGTTCGATTTGCTATTTTAAAGACTTCTTATCCTTACAAAGTGCTAAACTTAAGTACCACGGGCTCCAATTCCATGATCCAACAAAGAATGGTTCCGCCACGCGCAACCTACGGACCCTTTGATTGGTTCACTTTTTTTTAGATGCGCGTGGCGAGACCATTCTTTGTTGGATCATGGAATTAGGAGCACGCATTGAACTTCTTGTGGGATGAAGAAAGTTGAAAATAATCTGAAATTGTTGCCCGAGGTACTGAAGTTTAGTCCTTTGTAAGGATAAGAAGGCATTAAAATGGCAAATCGAACACATTCCACAATTTATGTGTTTGAAGATAATTCGGAATTAGCAACAGGCTACAGAAAGGTGTTTTATCATGAAAATTCCCATAATAATTTTCTTTTGTTAATGATTTTTTAAGCTTTACAGGAAAGTTTAAATAAGTCTGCAAGTCGTCGATAATTACAATGTTACACAGTATTATTATAAATTATGGCCAATTAGGGCCAGTCATTTTCGGCTGTCGTTTTCCTGTCATTTTGCCTGTCGTTTCCCTGTCATTTTCTTGTGGTCGCGAAAAAATGACAGAAAAAAAAAATGACACAACTGTCATTTTTTCCCTGTCATATCTTTTCGTAAGGGTACTTTCTGCATCATCAATGAATGCTGAATTTTTTTGCACGTTTTCAGTTTGGAACGACACGGCGACAAAAAATTGATAGCTGAGCGTCCAATTACGCCTTCATCCGAAATCCCTTGGAAGCATCAAACTTGACGTTGAAAATTCAAAAGAATAAGCTTAATACACTTTTTATCATGTTCTCTCTTATGCACGCTTCACTCTCCACGAATGTTTGAAATATCGAAAAGCAGTTTAAACTTATTAAAAACATGTTTACGTTCAATAAACAGCAAACGTGACGCTGAAAGGCTCAATGACATTCCCTCACTCCGAAAATGCTCTAGAGTCTAGACCACGGTGCTGGCAACTTAAGGTTGGCGCGCTTATTTGAAATGATTGAATGTGAAAAGCAATTGTGTACAGCGAATAATCAGAGTTAAGTTATTGAAAATAATTCTTTGCTTACAAGGAAGACTTATGAAGTGAAATTTCAATTATTTATTAGATTTTCTTCTTAAAAATAAATTATCGATTTCAATTTGAAAGGAATGTTTCATCCTCAATATGAATTTATAATTATTCCTAATACTCTTATGCACTTTACATCTATTATTTATTGTGAACATTTGACTTACACATTCAATCATTTTAAATAAACACGCCAACGGTAACTTGTCAGGTTGGCTCTCCGCGATGGGTCATTTGACCTTCCGTGGATGGTCGAAATGAGTGAAAACAAGATGATCGTATTGATCATCGAATCAGTCGTGTTTCGATTTTTATTGCGTAAGGCATCACTGGCCACAGCGTGAACACCAATGAGTCGTGTCAAACGCAAGAATCAATGGCGTTTGGGGTTTTCCGTGTACCAATAATATAGTTTATAACTAAACATAATCATAAATAATAACCCTAATTTTGCGGTGTTGTAATGTTCTAATGTTTTCGTTTGCTATAAATTGAACTTTTGTCTTCAATTAAATAATGTGTTGCAATAAAAAAGGTACTTGTAAATCATAGAAATAAATAGATTTAATACGTCAAAGAGTACAATTTACTATTTTCCTATGTCCAATTTAATAACCTGTCCTTTTTCATGCATTTGAGCGAAAAAAATTATGTGCCGACTCAGGACCAGCGGGTGCCGACTTAGGACCACCATTTTGAAAAATAGAAAAAATCGACTTCTTCACTTTGCGCTGCATTGCGACCGCAAACATCACATAATTTTTGCGGTGTTGTAATTATGGCCGTTTTAATGTTTCCATTAGCTATAAATCGAATTTCTTTTTTTAATCAAATGAAATGTTTCAAATTAAAAAATTCGACTTGTTTAAAAAAGAAACAAATGAATTTGATACGTCAAAGAGTAAATTTTACTATCTTACAATGTCCCATTGGCAGTATTGCTCAAAGTAAACTCTAATATTTAATATTGTTTGTTAAAAAATCATCTTTTTCGTCAAAGATACAACTATTTCGTGAAAAATTATTTTTTTCTTGAAAAATCATATTTTCCGTTTTGAAAATTTAATTGTTTTGTTGATGATTCGTCAGCTAGGTTTTAAAATTCAACAATTTTGTTCAAAATTATTTTTTTTTTAATTAATGTATCTTTTTGAAAATTCGTGTTAGTTATAGAAAATTTAACTACTTGGATGAAAGTTCAGCCACTTCGTTGATAATTCATTTTTTTAATATTCACCTTTTTGGTTCAAAATTTATCTATTTTGTTGGAAAATTGTTTTTGTTTGATAGTCAAATATTTTTCATGAGTTTGTCAAAAAAATTTCTGGACTAGATTTTCTTTTCCCTTTTCCAGCTAACCGCAGCCTTAAATAATCATCTTTTTGGTTGAGGATTCCACTATTTTCTGAAAAATTCGTCTTTTTGATTGATTTCACTGGTTGAAAATTCTTTTTTTTTTTGTTGAAAATTAATTTTTTCAACTTTAAATTTAACGTCTCCACTTTTGGTGAAAAATTTATCTTTTGTAGAAAATTCAACTATTTGGTTAAAAATTCCCCTTTCTTGCGGACAAATTACCTTTTTTTGAAACTCATCTTTTTTCACTTTAAATGACAACTATTTCTAACCATTAGAATTTTTATTTTAGGATTCAACAATTTTATTGAAAATTCATCTTTTTGGTTGAAAAAATTATGAAAATTTCTTTTTATTTTTGTTGAAAATTAATTAATTCTATTTCTACTTTATTTTTATTTTATCTGGTTGGAAATTCATATTTTTGTTGGAAAATTCAACTGTTAGCTTAGAAATTTGACAATTTATTCGGAAATGTGAACATTTGGTAGACAAATTATTTTTTGTTGAAAAATCATATTTTTAGGTTGAAAATTTAACTAATTCCTTAGAAAATTCAACTATTTGGTACAAATATTAACCATATTGCTGGAATTTTTTTTTTTTTAGAAAATAAATATTTTGGGTTAAAAAATCAACTACTGTGGAAGAAAAATAAACTATTTGATTAAAATTTAAACAATTTATTTGAAAATTTAGATGTTTGATAAAAAAAAAACTTTTTTTGAAAAATCACATTTTTGGGTTGAAAATTCAACTATTTGATTAAAAATGGTATTTTCGGGTTGGAAATTAAACTATTTGGTTGAAAAATAAACAATTTATTTGCAACATTTAACTTTTTGGTAAAAGAATGTTTTTTTTTTTGGTCGAAAAATCATGTTTTCGGGCTGAAAATTGAATTGTTTTACAGAAAATTTGTCTTTTTGGCTTCTAAATACCACAGTTTGGTAGAAAATTAAAATTTGGTGGAAAATAACAATTTTGTTGAAAATTCATATTTTTGGATAAAAATTCAACTATTTTTGTAGAAAATCAAACTTTTCTGTAAAAACTTAAGCAATTTATGTGAAAATTTAAATATTTGGTTAAAAATTGTATTCACGAGTTGAACATTAAACTATTTCGAAAAAAAAACATTTTATTTTAAAATTTTACTTCTTTGGTATAAAGTTAATTTTTTGTCGGAAAATCAAATTTTCGGGTCAAAAATATAATTAGTTGTAGAAAAATCATCTCTTTATCTTGAACATTTCATAATTTGGTATAAAATTAAACTATTTGTTAGAAAATTAACTTTTTCGTTGAAAATTCATATTTTTGCTCAAAAATTCAAATATTTTGATAGAGAATTCAACTATTTGATTAAAAATTCATGTATTTTGTTGAAAATTCATATTTTCGGTTCAAAATTTAATTATTTTGGTAAAAATTTAAACTATTCGGTTAAAACTTGAACAATTTATTTTTAAATTTGACTTTTTAGGTAGAAAATCAATTTTTTGTCGAAAAATCATATTTTCGTGTTGAAAATTGGATTGTTTTGTAAAAAAAGTAATATTTTTGGCTTGAATATTTTACAACTTGGTAGAAAATTAAACTATATGGTACAAAATTAACGTTTTTGTATAAAATTTATATTTTTGGTTAAAACTTCAAATATTTTTATAGAAAATGTAACGGTTTTGTAGAAAATTTAACTATACTGGTGGAAATTCATTTTTTTCGGAAAAAATTAATCTTCTTCGTTCAAAATTGAACTATTTGGTTAATGCTTAAATAATTTATTTAAAAATTTAAATATTTTTTTGTTAAAAAAACATATTTTTTGGGTTGAAAAATAAACTATTTGGTTAAAAATTGAACTAGTTTCAAAATTTAACTGGTTGCATAAAAATTCGACTATTTGGCTGAAAATTAATTTGCTTTGTTTAAATTTAATATTTTTGATTGAAAATTCAACTATTTGGTTAAAAATTCATGTAATTT